>CP092865.1:101479307-101645486 GCA_030710605.1 Cordylochernes scorpioides | reverse complement strand
GATCTCCTTTAGGAAAGCCAGCCGGGCCTAGATGATAATGTCAAGAGGGGGACTGCCTGTCAGAGATATGGCTGGTATGGTTGGCGTACAAGGACCCCCTCTCAATATATGCTTTGCAAACCTGTAGTGGAGGCTCCGGAGCTGACGGGCACCCTCCTTGGATGAAGCGCGACGACCCCAAGCTGACATAGAAGGGCCGGGATGACCACCGACCAAAGGATTTTGATGCCAGCAGCATAGGAAATACCGAATTTTCTGTGGATTGAGTTCGTCAATCTTGGAACAATTGCTCGACACCTGTGAATAAGTTTAGATAGGTGAGAGACGAAACCTCGTGTCTGAACGAATTCCACCCCCAAGATGGTTATAGTCTTACTGATAGCGATGGGTTGGCCAAGGATTGTGAGTCCAGGGTCGGGGTTGGGGCGGGCTCTTCGCCACTGAAAGATACAGGCTAGTGTCTTTCTGGGGTTTAGCTCGAGTCCGTTCTCGGTGCTCCATAAAGCGATTTGATCCAGAAATGTGTTAATAGCTTTGGTCGGCAGTCGACCCCGAACTTGAGTCAAAAGGGTGAAGTCGTCTGCATAAGCTACTAGTAAACTATCTCTAATGGGAGGTAAGATGAAGAGTAACCGGGCGGTGATATTCCACAAGAATGGGCTTAGTACAGAACCTTGGGGGAATTATTGTATGAAAATATATCATATATTAAAAGTATTTAAACATTTAAAATGATCTCTTATCTACATATATCAATTAATTATACATATTTTAATTAAATGCAGCCTAATCTGAAATGATACGATAATTTTTTTTTAGAGTGTAGGGGGTTTTAATATTATATTGAGATTGGGCTGCTGAGCTAATTTTTTCAGGAAAAATATGCAGCCTATTGTAATCAAATCAACGATCGGCCCAGCTGGCGAAAAGGTCAGTATAATCGAAACCAACATACTTTTGAAAATTCTTGAAAGATGTGGCATCGATTACAAAGTAGAAGAAACTCTTTCAACAAAGAAACGAACTCGCGAATCTCCATCAGATTCAACATCACGTAGCCATAAGACACCGAGAATGGAAGTTGTATCACAGCATAATGAAAACGAAGTCTCCATGAACGAGGTAACTGAAGTCCCTCAAGAAACGTCCGCAGCTACCCCTCCTCAGGTTAACGAAGAAGACATTGATGAAGATGGTCCTTGGACAAAAGTCACACATGCAAAAAAGCCAAGAATACCACCTGTAATAGCAGAAAATGTAAAAGACTGGAAGTTGCTCTGCCAAGAGCTGAAAGACCTGTGCACAGATAAATTCCAATGTACGATCTCAGGAAATAAGCACATTATCAAGGCCAAAAATATTTCAGACTTCAAAAAAATCAGGGAATATGTTCAAAAAAATAATGGCGGCTACTCTTATAGACTCCAAGAAGAAAAACCGCTCAAAGTGGTATTAAAGGGCGTTACAACAGCCTACAAGACTGAAGATATAGCAATAGAACTTGCAACAATGGGCTTTACTGAGACCTCTGTGAAGAGACTTCATAGACAATCAACTAAAAGGCCAATGAATTTAGTACTGGTAGAATTACCGAAAAATGAACACAACAAGAAAATTTACGGAATAACTGAACTTCTCTATCAGAAAATTGCAGTAGAATCTTTCAGAACAACAAACCGTGTGACTCAATGCTTCAACTGCCAGGGTTTTGGGCACGGTCAACTTAACTGCTTCCTGAAACCAAAATGCGTCAAGTGTGCCGAGGAGCACCATTCGAAGGACTGCCCAAGAAAGTCAAGACAACTTCCCCCAAAGTGTGCAAACTGCGAAGAAGCGCACACAGCCAATTACCGCGGATGCCCTAAGTTTCCAAGAGTACATCAGCAACAGCCAAGATACCCTGGTCAGTACAAACCTAACAACCCACTTCCGATTTCAAAAAGATCTGAAACACTGCCGAAAATGGTAGAACAACAAAACCAAAGCAATGCTGAGGTTGTTACAAGAAAAACTTCTCGTTCTGAAACTAAGGACCTGTGTGAAAAATTGATGCAAGTAATCAAAACATACCTACAATGAATTGCAAATTACCTTTTAAAATTATTGCTTGGAATTGTAACG
The DNA here is from genome assembly GCA_030710605.1 of Cordylochernes scorpioides. Classification (NCBI taxonomy): domain Eukaryota; kingdom Metazoa; phylum Arthropoda; class Arachnida; order Pseudoscorpiones; family Chernetidae; genus Cordylochernes; species Cordylochernes scorpioides. The sequence goes on along the minus strand of CP092865.1, from coordinate 101,643,365 downwards.
GAATCAGATCAAAGAAAGAATAATTATTGCACTTTTTAGAAGATAACTCAATTGACATTGCTCTGCTCAGTGAAACTCACCTTAAACCCTCAATTGATCTAAAGTTCAGGAACTATCAAACCATTAGAACTGATCGAATTACAGGAAAAGGTGGGGGAACAGCCATCATCATAAAATCCTTTTTTAAATATAAAAATATGCTGATTCATACATTAAACTTGGAAAATACTTCAATTTTGATAAAACCAGATGGAAAAACACTCTTGCAAATCACAGCAATTTATAAGAAGCCTGATGCACCATTATTGGAAGAAGATTTGAACCAACTGATAAAACACAACCACTCAATAATCGTTGCAGGAGACTGGAACTCCAAACACCCTCTTTGGGGATCAAGGACTTCAAATAACAGTGGAATCGTGCTGCACAATTTCTCTGAAAGAGAAAGCCTCGACATTGTCGCACCTTCGTCACCCACGCATTACAGTCCACTCGGCAATCCCGATTTCCTAGACTTCGCTGTACTTAAAAATATTCCCTGGACCCCAAAGGCCAGAACCACCGACGATTTATCATCTGACCATCTCCCTGTAATCTTTGAATTGAATTTCCCAAAGGATGAATTCACAACCCAGCTCAGCCGAGTAACTAATTGGGTTCATTTTCAACAAGATCTAATCTCCACAACGCCCCCCAGACTCCCCTTGAAAACTGAAGTAGACATTGATTCAGCAGTTGGAATTTTAAACGAGAAAATTAATAATAGCTACTCGAAAAACACCATAGTCTCATCTTCCAAATTAATAAAGAACCCAAAAACCAAAGCCTTAATAAGGGAGAAAAATAAAGCTAGGAAAAGATGGCAATCAACCTGGGATCCAGCTCATAGAGCTACTTACCTCAATCTTCAAGGAAAGGTAAATCAAGCCCTTGAAGCAGAGAAAATTGGAATAGTTTTTTAAGCAAACTTGAATCGAGTCCAACAGACTTCTGGAAAAAAACAAAACCCATTAGGAAAAAAACTGACAAAATCACTAGTTTAAATGCAAATGGAAAAACCTTGCTGACCGACAAAGAAATTGGAAATGATCTTTCAGAGCATTTTTCCAAACACTTTTCCAAGGCGGAGGATGAGGTTCCGTCTTACCTAACAGATAACAGTTGCCATCATCCCCAAGAGAATATACTATCAATGACAACGCCAAATGAAGTCAAGGAAGTGATTAAAAACCTAGGTAATCACAAAGCTCCAGGCCACGACAATATTACGCCGCAAATGACTAAAAACCTCCCCATCAAATGGATAGTTTTCCTCGCTGGGATCTTCAATGCTGCATTACACCTGTGCTACTTCCCGAAGACATGGAAACTTGCCATTATCATAACCATTCCAAAAAAATCACCTGTCAAATCACCTGAAGATCTCAGACCAATCAGCCTTCTCTCTACCATCGGTAAGGTATACGAGAGGATTGTTCTTCGCAGATTGCAGACATACATGGATTCTATTAACTTTATCATTTCTCAACAATTTGGATTCAGAAAAGGACACTCCACAACCCACCAGCTAATCACAGTAATAGACTACATCCAAATAAGAAAGTCCCACAAGGAGGCAGTAGGTACTGTTTTTCTAGACCTTACCAAAGCCTTTGATAGAGTATGGCATGATGGCTTGATAGCAAAAATAACAAAAAATCAATTTCCAAGGGATTTAATCAAATTCTTGAAAAACTATCTCCAGGACAGAACCTTTTCAATTAAGCAAGGGAATTATATAACCACGGCAAAACCAACCCAGATTGGAGTCCCTCAAGGCTCTATCCTTGGACCCTACCTATTCAACATCTACATCAACGATTTCCCTCAACATCCAAAATGTCAAATAAAACTTTTCGCAGACGACGCAGCAATTTTAGCAAACTCCAAATCAATAGGAATAATAACTACACAACTCCAAAATTACATAAATAGTATAACCAAATGGTGCAACGATTGGAAATTAGACATCAACCCAAAAAAGTCTCAGGCAATAATTTTTCCTCCATTAGACAATAAAAAATTCAAGCCACAATCCATCCTAAAGGTAAACCAGAGCCCTATTAACTGGACTGACAGCGTTAAATATCTTGGAGTTACCTTAGACTCCAAGTTGAAATTCAACATGCATGTCAAAAATATCATAAAGAAAGCAAAAATCGCAAAAATAACATTATTAAGCCTGTTCAACTATAGAAGCAAATTGACTACAAAACCAAAGTTTACTCTATACAGAAGTTGTATCCTCCCGATAGTAACATACGCACTCCCAATTTGGTGTAAATATATTACAACCACGAACAAAAATAGGATAAACGCATTTATGAGAATCTGCCTTCGGACAAGTATAGGAGCTCCATTCAACCTATCAAACAAGATACTGAAAGAGGACTTGAACCAACCCGATCTAGAAGATATGTACCAAACTTCCGTTAAGAAATTATATCTCCAAATACAAAATTCAAATAATCCAACCATACAAGATATTCTACAAAATAAAGGAGATATCAATCCCCGATTCCGACGACCCGGCCCTGACGTTTAGTCAAGAGCTCATCGCCCAACAGCTGCCCTCCTGCAAGGCCTAGGGGGACCACTTCTACTCCACCAACTCGCCATGTGTAAATAGCCAGGACAAGGTGACTCGCGAGCTGTGCTCGAATGTAACACCTGTAAATTGAGACGAAATAAAAAAAAAAAAAAAAGATACGATAAAAAAATATATGAATAATTAATTAAAATTAGATTCTATCGAAATGATGTCATAAAAAGAGATACAGAGAAATACCTTTATTGGAAATTTATTTTATAACGTAAAATGAAAAAGGGCAGTATATATATTGAATAATATTTTTTTGAAATTATGTTTGATTAATATACTTTGTGAGTTCCTGCGGTTTATTTATGTCAAGTCGATTAAAAATTCTGAAAGTCATTGTTTTTTCATATAATATAGCTTTTAAACACTCACTTTTTATCTATATTAATAACTTTTGACTAAAATCGTATTTTTTGAATTAATTTAAGATACTTTAAATAGTTAAAATAAAATTTGGAAAAATTATATTGCAATTTTTCTCATTGTGGAAAAGATTTAAAATTTTTATTGTTAAAATCTATTTTGAAAAGTTACCCAATTTATTTTATATATATACTTTAGTTTATTTATGATTAAATAGCATTTTTTTCTCTTTGTGACTGACCCATCTCATTCCTAGATCTATGGCCAGCCTCATCCTCAGCATGGAACTTCCTGGTCAACTGGTTCAACTCAGCAATCAAAACAGGACGCGAGTAAAAGTGGTCAACACTAGTCCATACTGGTGAGCTGGACTCCCCGGGTAGTGGGCTCTCTGCGCTCCTTGGGTTATAAATATATATCTCTCTTGGTGATGCACAATTTTAGTTCAGATGTAATTGGGAGTAAATAATTAAATATTTTGGAGGGATTGTTTTGGACTTCAAAGAAGGAACAAATAAAAAATATCAAGTTTTTTTCTATCTGAACCCTCTTAGAAATTTGAGAAAAAAAAAACAATAATAATAAAATATCATCATAAATATTTTTTCTTCTAAAATTCAAGTTTTGTTGTTTATAATCCAAGGTTCAAAATCACATTAATAGGTACCGCTCAGCAAGAGCAACCTAGTTCATGATAATTGAAACAGTGCATAATATGTGAAGGTTATTCATATATTAAACAAATTTTAATACGGGGATTCAATCACGTTCACTACTGTCGGGAATCGAGGGTGTTACCCTCTCATCCACCGACTTATATTATTGTGTAATATATCTCTCATTCACCGACTAATATTATTGTTTAATAATAAACTCTTATCCACATCAAGTAATTACAAATATTTGAATCAAATGGGCCATGGTTCTATTATTTAGAATATGACCCAATTACAAAATGTTCCAAACTTTTGAATTGTCTTCGGGAGTAAGCAAGTTGAAAAATGATTAAATCGTCAAATCTATATAAAACCCTTGTATATGAGTTAAATAAAATGAGGATGTGTAAGGTGGTAAATGTCATCGCATATATTCAGAGAATAGATAAATATTATATCTTGATTATCACAGTTTTCACATTTATTTACATTAGGCAGAATTCAAAATAGGGAGTCGGTGAAAGGATAGTCTAAACCAAGCATGTCAAACTCAAATCCTAACACGGGCCAAATAAAAAGGTAATAAGATTATGTGGGCCGCAAAAAAAGAAAACAAGTAATTAAATTTTTACAGTAACATTTATGTAGGTTTATTTTAAAAAATACTAATAAGAAAAAAGAAAGTAAAGTTAATATTTTCTCCTTGATATTTGGCATCTCTTTTCTGCTACCACCTTTCCTACTTCAGGGGAAATCTTGTTCGCAGTGATTAATTTTAAAACTGACCCAAGGTGAACGTCAGTAATTCTCTATCTGATTGGAGACTTATTTCCTTTCATAAGTGAAAATAACTGCTCGCACCGATAAGTACTTCCAAACATGGACATAATTTCATATGCTAATTTTCGAGTGTTTTCAAATATGGCTGGCAAATATTTGTAAATTTCAGAAACGCCAACTTCAATGAATTTTGACTTCAAATCTGAATCGCACTGGATATCTATAACCTCCATTTGCACATGATTAGGTACTGATTCTATATTTATCGAGAAAATCGAAGAAAACAAAGTAAACTTGCCATCCAAAGATTTGAAATCAGAAAACCTTGTTTCAAATTCATTTCTAAGACTTAAATTTCTTTCCGCATATTTTTGATACGATGCAGTTTCACCTAAACTTGATTTGTACATGTTGCATGTCGGAAAGTGCATTAAATCTTCGTTTTTCAACTGCTTTTTCTAAAGAACTAGCTTACATTTGAATGAATTAACTTGGTCACACATGTTGGTAATGATCTGATCCTTTCCTTCCAGTTTCAAATTTAAATCCGACAAGTGTTTTGTTATGTCAACCATGAAGGAAAATACTTGCAACCATACTTGATCAGAAAACAAAGTGATGTCTTGATTCTTGGTTATTAAAAACTGACATATTTCTTCTTTCAAGTTCCAAAATTGTTTGAGAACCTCGGAGCATGATAGCCAACGTACCTCTGTATAGTATGATAAACCTGAATATTCGCTTTATAATTCAGTTAAGAACAGAGAGAACTGTCGCTGATTTAAACCTCGAGATCTTATGAAATTGAGGAATTTTTTGATAGGTGTCAACATATTTTCCTTTTTATTACCTTCGTACATAATACTTCCTGATGTATAATGCAATGCGTATGATGAATATTGGAACCATCAGAAATTTCACTTAGTTTTTTTCGCAGTAATACTACGAAACCGTTGGTTTTTCCAGTCATTTAAGGAGCTCCATCTGTTGCTACAGAAGTCAATTTTGATTGAGGTAAATTGTATTTTTGCAGAAGATCATAAACGCAATTAAATATATTCTCCTGTAGTAGTGCCATGCATCGGTACTAGTTCCAATAATTCCTCAAAAATGTTGAAATCCGTGTTGCAAGCTCGAAAAAAAAACAGCTAACTGAGCTACGCCCCCAATGTCCGTACTCTCATCACAGGCAATGGAAAATGCTTCGAAACAAGATGATTTTTCTTTTATCTGATCATTTAAATTTCTGGCCATATCAGTAACTCTTTCCACAACGGTATTTCGAGACAAAGATATTGCTTGAAACGTCTTCACACTTCCAGGACAAACAATTTCTACAGCTTTAATTAAACATTCCTTGATGAAATCACCTTCAGTAAAAGGTTTTGAGTGTTTAGCTATCATCTCTGATAAAACGTAGCTTGCATGCACCGCCGCTTCACTCTCTTGTGATACTTTAGTAAACATAAACTGTTGTTTTTTCATTCCCAACTTGAATTCTTTTAACTTTTCTTGTCTAATTAAACCTTTGTAGGTATCATATTTTGATTTATGTTGTTCATAATGACGTTTAATGTTATATAATTTTGGTACACTAATAGCATTATTACATATCAAGCAGATGATTTTATCTTTTACTTCAGAGCAAAAATACTCTATCAGAGCAAAAATACTCTAATTCCCACTTTTCTTGAAAATTCCTATGTTCGTCAGCAATTTTTCGTTTAGTTTTACTGCCACTTGGTTTTGATGAAGACATATTGAATACAAATGTCTGAAAAAAAATTAGTAATCGCTAACACAAAATAATAAAACGTTTTAATCAATATATTTTTAAAATTAATATTTTTAACTTACCAGACACAGAATAACTGCACAAATTATTGAACTAGTACTCCAAAAGAATATTTTCTTTAAACTTTAAGGCACACAATACTTATGGCGTTGTACATACATTATGTATGTAGGTATAATATTATCAAAACTTACGACTTATTTATGGCGACCAGTGGTTCGTTTTTAATGAATAAATTATGTATAATTACAATTTTTAAAAATTAGGCTACAAATTTTTATTATTTTTTTTTCAGCGTCACATAACTTCAACAGAATTAAGTTTAAAAAATATTTTGCTTATATTCTATGGGGAGAAAAAAAAAGAAAAATACATTTATATTATGTGGCGCTTTGAATTGTTGACACACATTAATATGTTTTAATACCTTGATATAGGTTGGCATTCAGCCAACTGAAATATTGGGGAAAATTAATGATATTTCTATCCAATACTAGGATATTATATGGAAATTTTGGTTTGAATTAGTGAACTACTGCGAATTTGTATACCGGACATACAAACACACAAACATTCATTTATATATATATAGATATGCCTTTTTAATTAAAGATTTATTTATGAATGGTCTATTTTCAAAACAAATACATATTTATTTTTTATTTACATAGTAATTATTATTATACACGTTCACTTGCAGTACAAGAAACTTAACCTTGGATTACTTGTTGTTTTTATCATATCATTATTATAATACATATAAATATTTACAGCTCGATGTATCTGTGCAATCGCTTTTGTCTTCCATCACTTACATCTTCAGATTTGCGTTTTTGCCTCATAGAATAATGTTCTTTTTCTTCCTTGCTTTGATCTTCTTCCATTTCTGTGAAAATTTTGTCGATGATTTTTGATAACTTAACATCTTCATCATCACCTTCTTCCTCATTCAGGAGTTTCTCTAATTCCTGAGCGGTGGTGTTTTGCATCCTATTTGGCCTTGATGGTGGGAATTGGATTCTATCCATCGTAATGGAATCCATAGGAGCATGTTCTATCCAGTTGTTCATAGAAATGATTCTATAGTACCTGCTACGGCACTGATGCGAATTCCAGCCCTGCAGTTCTTTGCTAATCTTTTTCCAGCTCAAATTCATTTCTTTTGCCAATCTTATAAGTTCCATATCTTCTTCGTTTGTCCATATATACTTGGGATTTTGCCTTTTAAATCTTTCATATCGGGTTGAAATTTGATAAATACTTCTTTTTAAGAATTTCTTCATAAATTTAAATTGATATCCGAATCTTTTCACTAAAGCTAATAGCAATATATCTTCGTCACGTGTCCATTTTTTGTTTGAGGTACCTTTGGGTTCAAATACTCTTCGCCAGTGATCTTTGATTTGCTGAGGACTCCGTCCTTCTAAATAAAAACTTATCTCTTCCCATGGAATTACTCCTTGGATAGACATTTGGGAAACAAGTTTCTCTAAGACCTCATCTTCTTCGGGAAGCCAAGAACCCTTGGAAATTTTCGGCTTCAATGCCTGTATGTAACGTTGGAAACATTGAAATGGTGTTCTGGCTGTCCCTAGATTTTCTGAAATGGCTTCCCAATTCTTTCCATCGTTTTCTCTTGCCAAATCCAAAATTTTTTTATCTTCTTCTTTTGTCCACTTCTTCGAATTAATTGATGGGTGAAGAAAATTTTTCCAGTAATATTCGCAAGACTTAGCCGATCTTTTCCCTTTCATGTGAATATTGGAAATTCTCATCCAATCTAATTCTTCATCCTTTGGCGGCATATAATCAGCATCTTTAATAAGTTGAATTTCTTTTTCAATTTTTTTCACGTCGTCTTCAAGGCGTTTCTTATTTTGGTTTTTCAAATTTCTTGATCTTTTAAGCATAAATTCTTTCTTGTTTATAAGAGGTTCTATACGTTTTCTGATGTACTCTTTCTTCACAGCATTAACTAGAGTGGATTTACTATCGCTATACCAAAATCGATCTCGATTACTATATAAGTTGACGCCGCATTCTTGCTTGCGTTTCTCCATCTCTTTATTGAAGAATCTCCTACGAAAATAAGGATGAAAGAAGGTTGTTATATGCCTACAGTTCTCTTCTTGCTCGGGATCTTCTCCTTTCTTTATCTTTGCTAACTGCTTCTCAAGCAATTTGATCAAATTTAAAGGTATCTCTTTACATTTTGTGTTTTGTTCGCAACTCTTTTCTAATTCGTTATCGCAAAAATTTTGGTAGAATTTACCAGGATGAGTTTCCTTCTCAAAATTAGAAAGAACCTTGAAAAGAGCCTCATCTTCATTCTCAATAACATTATCAAAAAACCCTTCGAATTCGGATTCTATTTCAGAACTTAAATCGTCAAAAAGATTCTCATCACTCTCTAAATCATTCATTCCATCTCCAAATATTTGTTCGAAATCCATGTTTTTTCTTCTCTTAATGTATATCAGTAAATCTATTATTAATCAATTCAAAATAAAAATATGGTATATGGTAGATGATATATTAATTTATTCACAGATTAAAAAAAGAAAATATTTATTTTGATAAAATGTATTGTGTAACCCACGGAAAAAAAAAAGATTTTGGACAAGTTTCTTTTCGAATATCCAGCATTCCAACTCCAAAGATATCAGACAGTCACATTCGCAATGAACTGCTATCTCACTACACTACAGTTTATATAAACTCTATTTAAATAATTGATTTTAAATTTTTGTTAAAATTTTATTTAAATAACAGACTAAATTTATTTAAAACGCTAGCGCTTTCAAACGTTATTCGTTCTTCTATTTGCATAATTAACAAAAAAAAAAATGAATTTTTGTTTAGGCCTATCTCTCTGTATAAGAACGAATTAATTTCGAAAGCTGGGCTCTCTCTCACGCGTTTAAATAAAAGTTATTTGTTATTATCTTGCTGCTCTCTTTTTATAAAATATATCTATAGTGCTCAGTATGAAAAAATTTATACAAAAGTGAACTGGGATCAGGTTGGAATTTTTGAAAAGGCATCTTTTGATCGTGCAGCTGAAAGTTGCTGATGGTTTGCGCCATCTGTCAAATATGAACTAATTGATTTTTAATTATTCCAGAATATTGAGAAAATACCCTTTCTTAATCATATCGCACTTAGGGGCGGTATTCCTTTTCTCATCCTTCCATAAAGTAAGAACGTGGCAGGACATAGATGTAGCCCCACAATTTTTTATTACTTATATACTCATTTTAAAATTCCTATTTTTTAAAGTTTCCCTAATTTTGTGTCTATGAATATAAGTTTATATAAATAATGGTACTTTCTTTTTAGCACAAAATTCAAATGATAGAGAGAGAATATGGTTTTACGGGCTACTAACCAAAGTGTATGGTTTTGGAACCCAAAATAATATAGCAATCAGACAAGCCGCAATGTACTATAAAAAGGTGCTGCACGCCACCAAGGTTGTTCAAAAAGGTTAGATTCCACAGGCCAGGGAAGATAAAAGATATGTATTGATTAGATAAGAAGATTAGATAAAGCGGGAATGATTCAGCAAGTTCTGGGAAAAGATAGATTTTCTTTTTGTAGAAATAAAAATATAATAAATTTTAGGTAAAAAAAATGTTAATTGAAAAAAACTTTGGTAATATATATAAACATTTTGAAATTGAGGTCTTATATCAAGTATTACTAGTGAGAGGGTACCAGTACTAAGACAACCAACCACAAAAGTACACAAGAGATTACATAGCGCGTTCAAATGGGTCGCTGCGTAAGTTGATTTCTCGATCAGCCCGCGCCGTCGAATCGCCAAAATGCAAATGATATACAGAGAAGAGTCAGTCAAGGAGAGAGAATTCTATGGATTCACCCAGACTGCACTGCCTTTCAAGTTGAACTCGTAGTAATTCTCTGAGCAGCGCAACTCGCAGAAATAATTACAACCAAAACAGCAGTGACCATTGCCTCGGACTGTAGATCCGCTTTAGCAGCTATCTGCTCCTTTGGACCAACACGTACATCGCTAGTGGCGAAAATAATATAAGTTCTTAACAGAGCTCCTCACATCAGGCTGTGTTGGGTATCTGGACACATTGGAAACAATGGCAATGAACTAGCAGTCAGTGCAGCAAAAGTTGCCGCTACTTCTGTCCTAACACATTCATACTCCACCTTGCTTCGAACTCATGCTCGATATCTAACATGTAAGGCAGCTCTATCATCATGGACTGTATTATATTCCGAAGACTACTCGGCCAGATCCCTCAGGAGAATTGTTTCCACTCCAAGACATCTCCTTAAATTTCTACCGAATATCCTCCATGGAGAGGCCACAACCACCATCCTCACGGGCAATGGCCTTGTACTGGCAGACATTAAACATGTGCATCTCAAACGGACCCTACCTGCATCCACTGTTAAGAAGATCCACAGACAGTCGATCATCTTCTCTCCAGCTGTCCAGAATTCCTGAGACATAGGATACAAACAGCTATCCTGCTTGGACTGACCCACCTCAATCCTAGATCTATCGCCAGTCTTCCAGAATCAACCTCAGCATGGAACTTCCTGGTCAACTGGTCCAACTCAGCAACAAAATCAGGACACGAGTAAAAGCGCTCGGCACTTAGTCCATACTGGTGAGCTAGACTCCCTGGGTAGTTGGCGTTCTGCGCTCCCTGGGTTATCTATCTCTCTCAAGGAGAATTCATGAGTATTAGACGCGGACAAGAAGTATGTATGAAATAGAAATTCAACTTTGAGACATTTTTTCGCAATTTTTTTTTAATCAAAAATTTCCTTTCAGGGTGCACCTCTTCTAGAAGACAATACAAAATATATTGGCATCACAAGTTAATGGTCATAATGGAAACAAAGAAGCAACTAGTGATGCTATAAAGAAAAAAAAAACATATTAACGTACATGCCGCTGACAGAGAGTCCTTCTCTATACAGATCTTCAAGGAGTGCGTTCACTTCAAAGCTAAAAGATTAGGTGCACGTACCTTGGCAGACACGATGGAAAACGCAGGTACCTTGACGCCATTTTTAAATATACCAGAAACTATGCTCAAGTCTCACTTTGAAAGTGCATTATAACAATGTATTTGTAAAGGGAGATATGTCTCTATTGGTACATGAATACCGGCCTACCGTGCATTATACCAGAAATTGAAGTCTAGAAAAACATCCACCAGAACGTTCATATATAGAAAAGTCCGATTCTGTCAATTTGTTTGTGTGGATAAATAATTCCTCGGGCAAATCCTTAGCGAAGTTGGAAAATTCGTCTCTATTTATATAATATACTAGCCGAATGACCCGGGCAACGCTCGGGTTTAACCCGATTAAATGTTTTATTCAAATACTATACGTTACAATTAAAAATTGGCGCCGTGGATGTCACTCTTGTGAAACATCCCGCTCCGAACTTTGCGTGTTTTCAAAATATAAAAATAAAAATGTAAATTTTCACAACGAAATTTGAAAATTGTATTATTTTGATTTTTACATGAATATATTTTAAATTTGATATATACATAAAATGATAGCAAGTGATTTCTTACCCCTCCGCCATCATTACGTCACTCTTGTGAAACGTCCCGCTCCACCAATCCCCGTCGCCCAACGTGGTCCATCCTTCCCCTACTTCACTTCTCGTAGTTACCGCAGTGAGGCGCTGGTTGCGAGTGAAATAGGCAAAATTTGTTAATAATTTGTTAATAACTCCAAGGATATTCAAATTATAAACCTGAAAATTTGCCTATAAGTTTTTTTCAGATTCAATTCTATATACTGTTAAAATTTCAGCCAGATTAGTTACGTATTGTGGACGTGTATAGCCGACAAACATACATACATACATAACTGACTTTTATATATATAGGGATAAATTAAAGATGATATATAAAAACTAAAATAATTACGAGAAAGAAAAATAATATATACAGTTAAACCTGTCTATAGCGCCCCCTCTAAATAGCGCCTTCCTCTCTATAGCGCCCGATTTTAAGTACGTAGTACGATTTACATTAAAAGTGACCTGTCTCATTATGGTGAGTCCCAAGAGGGGGCGCTATAGACAGGTTTAACTGTATTAATTACAAAAGAACACGCACAACAATAGTAATAACATTAATATAACTAGAACATTAGCCTGTTCAACAAACCAGTGAAGAAGAAGAGCCAATTCGAAGTTTTATTAATTTTTTTCTCAATAAAGCAAGAAATAAAGCATGTGTGAAACTATATTTTTTACCATTAACTTTTCAACTTTACCTAATGTATAAATTAATATGAAAATTGATTATCAACACAAGGTAATAAGACCAAATCCAAATAAATAAATAGTGTGTGTTGTTTCGGCAACAAGACCTTTGTCTGAAGATGGTAACAACGCTGTTACCTAAACGTCACACACTATTTATTTATTTATTATCTCTTATTATCTTGTGTTTATAATCTATAATCAAAATTGATTATTAAAACATATTGCCATGCACACATAAGTCTTTTATCTATTCTCCTAAAATATATGATGACGTATGCCACCCTACATTCTCATTTTATTGAAGTGCCATATTGAAGCGTTTTATATAAATTTAACTAATACAAATGATTTAAATTATAAATTAAATATTCAGTTAAGCCTGTCACATTACGCCCCCTTTAAATAGCGCCTCCCTCTCTATAGCGCCCGATTTTAAATACGTAGTACATTGCGATTTACATTAAAAGTGACCTGTCTATAGCACCCCCTCTCTATAGCACCCTATTTAGGTGAGTCCCAAGAGGGAGCGCTATAGACAGGTTTAACCTATACAAATTATAATATATTTATAAATATTTAAGTGTAATTTCCTACTGTCCTAAAATTCCATAGTTTGCTTAAATACTATTTCTAAGATTCAACCCTTCAGTGATGCATATAAAAGCAAAATGATCCAATACAGTATTTAGAACTCTAAAGAAGCGGTCTGGTAAATTGAATTGGCGAAACCGCTGGAAGGGTTCACACCACTGATAAGCCAAGACCTCCCAATATATTATTTCATCGCAGTAAGGGCAGTAGAATTTTGATTTATTTGTGAAAAGAAGCATTCGCGTTTTGGTGTTTTCATTTGTATTTTATAGATGGCGCGTTATTGCTATGTATAAATTTAACAATTTCCGCATTTTGTAAACTTTCTCACTCGCGATGACAATTTATTTATTTCAAATATAAAAAATGGGGTCATGTTTTAAATAATAAAACCATGGCCCATTTTATTAAAATAGCCATATTTATGTGAAAATAAGAAAAAAAAGGCCAGGTATTATTGATATTAATATATATATATTAGCACACACACACATCCTGACCTCTCACATAAGCATTTTAGATGGTAGAGCGCCATCTAGTGGATCAAAAATCAATTAAACGCTGATTTAGCTTGTTCCGTGATATTTGGCCAACCTAATTTCTTAATAAATCAAGAAAAGTCAACCACGAACACGTTTCGGGCTGTTGGCCCTCGTCAGCGTGATGCAGACTGTACTTCTACGACAAAATATTCTGGCCTAGAGGCTTCCTGAGAAATCAAGAAATGGGTATTTAGGGAGGTGTTTACGTACATTATTATGTTTATGTAATATGGACTAGAGCCCTTTTTTATTACGCAGAGCACCACCCACTGATCCTCCTCAACATCCCGGCTCTCCTGGCCTCACCCGGCGATGATTCCCTGGCCACCCAGGTCCCTCCAACAGTGCAATGTATATAGTGCTTTGTATATATTCCGCTTTGGGACTCAAAAATAATCCATTTTGGTTAGCAGCCCCATAAATGAAGCTATTTTCGCCCTTTTTTAAACGGTAAAGTGAATTTTAAAACTTGTCGAAAGATAAGTGAAAATATCGTAGTGTTTTAGAAAAGTTTCTTTAATTGGTTTTTACACAAATCCCTAAGGGTTTCAAGATGGGATCTTGGAATTTATGATTTTCGGCAAGAGATGCGGCTTCTGGTGCGGAGTTAGAAGCACAGGACGGATTCTCCTCTGGGAATCTCCTGGAGGTACGAGTCGCTGACTGTCCTGGGCTGCACCGCTGGGATCACCTCCCACCTCATGTGGGCTGCTGGAGCTGGAAATATATTTATTTACGGGGCTGCTAGCCAGAATGGATGATTTTTATGCCCCAATGGACACATAAAGCGGAATATATACAAAGCACTATATCTTGAAGAAGGAATAAAAGTTTTCGGCAACGAGTTTATTTTATTTGTGCTGTATAATCGGCAAGCTTTCGGACTTTGACGTCCTTCAACAGGCAACTATACAAGAAACTAGAAGATAATACGTATATATATACGTAAATATTTACATAACCAGAAATTTTCTTAATGAGATGAATGATTATTATACAAAAATCTTTCCTTTTTATCTATCAGAACAAATTTGTTCTGAGAAAAGGATGACTGTCATAAAATGCAGGGAAAGGCAAAAAGCATCTGAACTATAGCAAAGGATTGGCCTTGAGCCGTATTATAGTCATAGAAAAAGTCAACCTTAGTGGAAACTGACGCCTCTTCAGAATGAAGGGAAGGTTGGCATTTGAGAAGACATTGATATTTTTGGTGCCAATACAGTGTGTCCAACTTTGGTCCCTGTCAGTATTTGTGCTTGAGGACATGAGAGCGCATGCGCTGGATCACCTCACTTATTCCATTGCAAAGACTCTGCTTAGGATTCAAATTTCTCAGAAGCATAACAATAGAGCCAACCTTAAGGTTTTACCGTTTTGGAGGTATTCCTGTAGGAGTAAGGCTATTGATAAATTCAGTAGAGAGTTATTTTGATTCTCCACATTCTCACACAATCTACACTGTCAACACTCGAAAACACTGACTTCTGTTTGGTAAGCAACCCAATATTTTCTCAATAACCTCTAACGAAATTGTGTTTTTGGCGTTAAAATCACAGACTTGCTAAGGGCGGTAATATCGCCATATAAAAACCAAATATTTCCTGCACCAGGTCATCCCCATGAAAGATACAGCTTTCCTGAAAAGAAATGAGGCTCTGTTGGTCTGTAGGTAGATCACCATCATCAACTTTAAGCAACCATTGAGAGAAGCGCTGCGCATCAATACCTGCTCACATATTCTTAGTAAGGCGCAAGATCACAAACAATGACCCTAGCTTGCTTTGTTTAATGCAAGCAACAGCAATCTTAGCTCTTGAAGCTCGAAGTACAACAGGGAGAGCTTGGCGAAAGTCACTCTCAAGAAAAACAACCTTTCAACCAAAATCAAAGTCACAATGCATAATTTCCCTTAGGAGGCGATCTACAGTTTCAAGCGCTCTGTAGTGTGCTATAGGATAATACAAACGAACATGTTTTAAAACGAAGCAATTTGGTGATGATGATTGAATAAAGTACAATTTAAAAGCATAATTTAATAAATATACCTACTAATATTTGGAGAATAAAAATGAGCTTGGCACATGAAGTAAAAAATAAAGAATATTTTGGTATATAGATCGCTATGTATAGTTCAGTATCTTTGGAGGATATTGCTTAAAATATTACAACAGAAACTTCTGATAGTTTATTTTTTCTTTATAGATATGTATGATCATATTGGAATCAGATTACTGAAATATAACAGATAAATATAAAAATCTATTTACCTTTAGCACAATGATTTAGCTTGTTCCGTGATATTTGGCCAACCTAATTTCTTAATAAATCAAGAAAAGTCAACCACGAACACGTTTCGGGCTGTTGGCTCTCTTCAGCGTGATGCAGACTGTACCTCTACGACAAAATATTCTGGCCTAGAGGCTTCCTGAGAAATCAAGAAATGAGTATTTGAGGAGGTGTTTACGTACATTATTATGTTTATGTAATATGGACTAGAGCCCTTTTTTATTACCCGGATCACCACCCACTGATCCTCCTCTACATCCCGGCTCTCCTGGCCTCACCCGGCGATGATCCCCTGGCCACCCAATTAAGTTTTAAAAATATTTTGCTTATATTCTATGGGGAGAAAAAAATCAATAAATATATTTATATTATGTGGCGCTTTGTTTGTTGTTGACACACATTAATATGTTTTAATACCTTGATATAGGTTGGCATTCAGCCAACTGAAATATTGGGGAAAATTAATGATATTTTTATCCAATACAAGACGAATGACCCGGGCAACGCCCGGGTTTACCCGATTAAATGTTTTATTCAAACACTATTCCTTACAATTATAAATTGGCGCCGTGGATGTCACTCTTGTGAAACGTCCCGCTCCAAGCTTTACATGTACATTAGGTCAGCTGATATTAGCTCCCATCTTCACCGCTAGAGGCGCTGCTCGCGAGCGAAAGGGCAAACTCGACGAATATTCGGGATAGAGACCTGAAAATTTCACTAAAGTTTTTCCAGATTCTACTCTATATACTGTTAAAAATTTCAGTCAGATTAGTTACGATATAAATCTTCAAATCGAGCGAGCGTCTATAAATATTTCGATTTAGATCAAGTATTCTAATTATTAAGCGAACACTATTATTAATAAAATTTTGAGAATATTTCGATTTTAAACGTATTTATAACCTTGATAGAGGGCGCTGTTCGTGAGCTAAACATAATAATTTGAATATATAGTTTTAATATTTAATTTATATATAATTTAAAATAGCCTATCGTTTTCCTCATATTTTTTTTTTTACCTATGTATGGAAATTTTGGTCTGTAAAAAAAAACTTTGCTTCAATAATATATAAAAAAAAAATACCCAGGCTAAGTTTCGAACCAAGGCTGTGGATATACGAAGCCGCACACCTAACCATTAAGCTATGCTTGGCATCATAAATATTCGCATGTAAAGCTATTTCAGGCCTTACATATTTCTAACGACCTTTTTGAAATAGGTTTATGAAACATGGAAATTATAATACTTCAAATAAATAGAAATAGAGTGTACACAAATAAAACATACCAAATATTTCAAATTAGAGCAGTTATTTTAAACGGCGAATTAGATCAGTTATATCTAAAAATGAAAATATATAAATAAATAAAACCTACCAAATATTTCAAATTAGAGCAGTTTTATTATATAAATATTTATATTATATGTGTTATTAAGCGAACTATTATTAGTTATTTTAAACGGCGAATTAGATCAGTTATATATAAAAATGACAATTAATATATATAGTCACGACCGTCTTTCCTCATCGGCCGGCCGCCTCTGTTACGGATGCGCGCGCACAGGGAGGTCACGTGCTTGCCGGCTCCCTCGAGCCGGATTTGAACCAGCGACCTAAGGATCACCGTTTTAACATCTACAGTCGGGTAAAACACGGGCGTTGCCCGGGTCATTCGGCTAGTATATAAATAAATAAAACCTACCAAATATTTCAAATTAGAGCAGTTATTATATAAATATTTATATTATATGTGTAATTAAGCGAACTATTATTAGTTATTTTAAACGGCGAATTAGATCAGTTATATCTAAAAATGAAAATATATAAATAAATAAAACCTACCAAATATTTCAAATTAGAGCAGTTATTATATAAATATTTATATTATATGCGTTATTAAGCGAACTATTATTAATAAAATATTGAGAAGATTTAGATTTTAAACGTATTTATAACCTTTTAGTACTTGATAGAGGGCGCTGTTCGTGAGCTAAGTAGAATAATTTTAATATATAGTTATAATAATTAATTTATATATTTTTTAAAATAGCCTATCGTCTTCCCCGTTATTTTTTACCTATGTATGGAAATTTTGGTTTGAATTAGTGAACTACTGCGAATTTGTATACCGGACATACAAACACACAAACATTCATTTATATATATATATATATATATAGATATAGATAAGATATAAAATGTTTTTTTAAAAATAGTTCTCTTTTAAAATTTTATTCAAATTTTATATATTCTTTGATGTACATCTTATCGGAATAGGCTTTCACCCTAATTTAAATTCTTCTTAAAACTTGAAAAATATAATTTATTAAATAGAATATATATTTGACATTGGCTGAATGAGGCGGCTATCCTTTCTTTCCAAGTAATTGTTTACTCATCAAATGTCACATGAAACAGAGAGGAGGAGCTTAAAAGTTTGATTTCGGGAATCTCCAGGTCTAATTTATTTACACTTTTGTATAATGAGTCTTTCAAACCAACAGTTTATATAATTTCATGTAGATTTTTTAAAAATCCGGATCAAATATTTTCCCATTACTCTGAAAATATAGTGTTATTCATATTTTTCGTCGTAGCTTGAATAAAATCTAATGTCATATATATAGGAGCTTGTGCTAACCTAATAAATAAATAGCACTATTTTTAAAATATAAAAACAGATTAGGTTTTAAAAAATATTTTCATAAACCAGTTATCATCACAATTTTAAACTCTATGTTTACAAAATTGTTTTTCGCTAATGGCGGTTGTTAAAACCTTGAAGTTGTAATAAACTAAAAGGAATCGCAAACACATTTCATCATTTATATATTTAAAATAATTAAGACAAAATGTCCAAATCTTTACGTATTTTAGTTGCTGGTGATGTCGAAGGTAAATTGGATGAATTATACAAACGCGTGCGCAACATAATGAAAAAGAATGGCGAATTTGATATGTTAATTTGTGTTGGAAACTTTTTTGGTGATTCAAACGATGAATGGGAAGAATATGTGAAAGGTAGAAGATCAATTCCAGTTTTTACCTATGTGTTAGGGCCATGCAAAAAAGAACATGAACAATATTACATGGGAGAAAATGGCAAAGAACTTTGTCCCAATTTAGTATTCTTGGGTAAAAGTGGTGTAATGACAGGAACTTCTGGACTTAAAATGCTCTATTTAAGTGGTGTTGAAAATGGAACTGGTATGTGTAAAATAACAGAAAATGAAATTGAGAAACTAATTCCACAACCACAAGAAACTAAAGCAGTTGATATTTTGCTAACATCACAATGGCCAGCAGGAATAACAAAATATTCATCAATACCACCAGTAAATATTCAAAAATTTGAATCACCTTTAATATCAAAAGTAGCTTATTTTTTAAAACCCAGATACCATTTTGCAGCACTTGCAAATCATTATTATGAAAGGCAACCATATAGAAATCACAAGATATGTGTAGATGCATCCTATCATACAACTAGATTCATTGCCTTGGCTAAAGTTGGGAATACCAACAAAAGCAAATGGCTATATGCATTTACCATTGTACCTATTTGTACCATTAATAAATCAGAATTAGTGAAACAACCATTAGATGTGACAGAATGTCCATTTTCAATCACAGAAGCCGACCATCCATCACTTAAACCAAGACATCAACCATCTCAGCAATTTTTCTACGATAGTAACACAGATTACAGTCAGGATAATCCAAGAAAACGGAAAAGAGATGATCGCGATAGGAAACCACTTTCAAATTGCTGGTTCTGTCTAAAGAGTCCAGATATTGAGAAACATCTGATTCTAAGTATTGGAGATCAGAATTATCTTTCATTATGTAAAGGAGGGCTTACAAACGACCATATTTTGATCCTACCAATTGACCATCTCCAATCGACGCTAGATTGCTCAGAAGAATGCAGAGATGAAATTGAACAATATAAAAAAGCCCTAATCAAATTCTATAGAACGCAGAACAAAACTCCGGTGTTTTTTGAGAGAAATTATCGAAGTCCCCATTTACAGATTCAAGTTGTACCAATCCCAAGTAAACTTGAGGAACACCTCAGGACCATTGTTATTGAACAAGCCGAACACAGAGGTCTAAGAATGGATGAGATTCCAGAGCAGACGGATCTCTACGAGGTGTTGGAACCTCGGACGCCATTTTTCTACATTGAATGGGGGAGCCACCGTATGCTCCACCTAGTGAAGGCTCAGTTTCCACTCCAGTTTGGCAGAGAAATCCTGGCGTCCAAACCTATCCTAAATGTACCAGACAAAGAGGATTACAAGACCTGCATGGTCGGACAAGAACACGAGGAGAAATTGGCTGCCAGGTTTAAGAATGGATTTAAAAATTTTGATTTCACTGAATAACTAAATCTGTTATATATCATCATCTTTTTATTATAGATTTGTGGTGGTTAATTAACGACAATCCACATAAATAATTTCTTAAAATTTTATTTGATAGCGATTTTGTTTTAAGTTGAAAATTGGCCTTGAATTAAATACCAAACGATGTACGTTTTCGTTGTTTTTAAATATTGCGAAATATGTTATAATTTTTGTTTTAAATATAAATACTTATATGTATTTCTTAAATATTTATAATTTGATATTATGAGTAATTTTATTTTTCACTTTTGATCAAATTGAAATTCTTGTTTGATTGCTTGCAAATGTTCGTTAAAGTTTATATTTTAAATATGGCTCACCAATTTATGTGGGCGGCATGGAATTCTAGGCAGAGTCTGTTGTACATATTTTAATTATTTGTTACCACAGAGTGTGTGTAAGCTCACGGGTAAATAGGCGCTAAAAAACAAGAAAAAAAGAGTTCCTTTGTTTCAATATAAGTTTCCTTTTTATATTTTGTTACCTCTCTTGTTAATCAATAAATATAATGTTTAATTAATAATTATTGGAATCAGTTTCATTAATAATTCTAAGCAAAGTCAACAATTGGTAGCAGATGGTGATTTATTGATATAAAGCTCAAAAACGAAAATATTCAATCTGAAGATTAAGCAAGAAGTTTATTCTGATCGGTAAACTGAAGCACTTATAAGAAGATTAAAGGTATTTATATAGATTAAGTTAATTTATATCTATATATTGCATGTTTAAAAGCTACCCAATATTTAAATAAATTTAAAATATATATTTGTTTTAAATTATATATTGGTTTGTTTATATTAGCTCAAAAGACGAAAATGGCTGAATATAATGTTTTATCCCAAACAAAAATTGAACCATTAACAGGAAATAATTATCAAATATGGGCGTTGAAAATCGGCGCAGTTCTGAGAGGAAGAAAATTATTTAAATGTGTAATTTCAGATCCAGAACCTGATATGGAAGACAAAAGTTCTTGGGAGATTTGGAGTGATAAAAATGATGAAGCTTTTGGGATAATCATCACTACGTTGACAAATGAACAAGCTGGAATGTTCATAGGAGAAACAAATGCTAAGAAAGTATGGGACTCACTGAGAAAAATATACACAGGCAATTTGGAAGATAAAATTATTGATATAGGCTTAGAATTAAAGAACATTAGAATGAAAGATAATGAAACTGTAGATGAATATATAACAAGGGCAAAAAAATATTGCTGCTAGAAGTTCATCATTAGGGCATCAATTTTCCTCAAGAGAACTTTCATTTCATATTGTCAGAGGCATACATCCAAGGTATGAAAATATTGCTATTGTCTTACGATCAAAGAGAGAAGCAACAATTGAAGAGATTCAACAAACTCTAAGGGAAGAGGAGTCAAGAAGAAATATAAGATTAAATCAATCGTTCGAGAATGGGCATGAACAAGCATACAGAATTAAAGATAGAAAAGTTCAAAAATCTCAGCCAAAAAGATGTTTTGTTTGTAATAAAAAGGGACATCTAGCTAATGATTGCTGGTTTCGAGATAAACAGAAACAAGGATACCAAAAGAAATGGAATCCTGGTTATAGAAATCACAAATACAGTAGGGAACATTCAAATAACCTAGTGGATACTATGAAAAGTGGAATTAATGAGCAAGCATTTGAAACATATGTAAAAGAATTTGAAGATTCACCAGATGAGAGAAATGATAGACAAATATGGTGTATAGATTCAGGATGCACCGCACATTTAACCCCAAACCTAACTTTGATGGAAAATGTGGTAGATTATGAAAGTGAAATCAACCTAGCTGAAAAGGGCAAAACTACCCAAGCCATAGCCAAAGGAGATATGAGACTTACTACATGCACAAGTGAAGGCCAAGAAAATATTCGCATCAAAGATATCTTACATGTACCAAGTTTAAGGAATAATTTCTTGTCAGTATACGAATTAGTCAACAAGGGAAATTCAGTTATTTTCAATAAGGATGGAGCAAAAATTTATAATGAAGGGAATGATTTAGTTGCTGAAGCATATATTAAAGATAGAATGTTTATGATGGAAACAAAACAAAGAAATGTACCAATAGCAAAAAATGAAAATGTCATGGTTATAAATACACATTTATCAAATAAAAATAGCAATATAAGTTCATGGCATAAGAGATTAAACCATATAAATGAAGAATACATGAAAAAAATGATTCAAGGACATATTGTAAGAGGATTGGATCTAAAATTCGAAAGGTTACCAGAGTGCGAAGCATGCATAATGGGAAAACTGGTGCAGAAGCCATATAATATTACAGATAATTATACAGTTAAGCCCCTTCAGTTGATTCATATGGATTTATGTGGACCAATGCCATGTCAATCTTTAGGAGGATCTAAGTATTTCCTTGTTATAGTAGATGATTACAGTAGAAGAATCTTTGTATATTTCCTGAGATCAAAAGATGAGACCTTTGAAAGATTTGAAGAATTTAAAGCAAGAGCCGAAAACGAATTAAGTCTTAGAATAAAAGATGTAAGAACGGACAATGGAACTGAATTTTGTAACTCTAGATTTGAAGGACTTTTCAAGAGAAGTGGGATCCATCACCAACTCACCACAACATACTCACCACAAAGTAATGGAGTCGCAGAGAGAGTGAATAGGACTCTTATAGATACAGCGAGAACCTTACTAATTGACTCAAAATTACCCATGATGTTTTGGGCAGAGGCAATTGCTACAGCTACATACATTAAGAATTGTACACCCCACAGGTCTATCAAGCAAAATACCCCTATGCAGAGATGGAATGGCAGGAAACCATCGGTCAAACACATTCGAATATTTGGATGTTTGACACATTGGCTTGAGAGCAAACCAAGAAGAAACAAGTTTTCACCAAAGGGTAGAAAGGGAATATTTATTGGTTATTCCATTAAAAGAAAAGCCTACAGAATATATGATATAATGACAAAGAGAATCTATGAAGTCAGATCAGTAAAATTTAGTGAAGATAAGAGAGGAATTGATTATGCAAATGATATTCAGGAAGATACTACTTGTGATAATTTGACCTATAAAGGAAATTGTGAAGAAATAGTTGCTGAAGACTTTCTTATCTTGAAAGAAGACAATCCTGTCACAGAGAGTAAAATGAAGTCTCAGGAGGATACTTCAGTAAAACTATGTGGTGACTGTGAAAATGACTCATCACAAACTGAACCGATACAGGAAAGATGTGTAAAAGGAGGAAGAAAGAAAGGAGAAACAAAGAGCATCTTAGAAGAACGGCACAAAGCAAGACTTGAAGAACAAGAAAGGAAATTGATTGAAGAAGGAGTTCGACGCTCACAAAGAATAAAGGATAGGAATAATGCAAACTTAATTATGGAAATTGATCATTATATTCCGGAGAACTTTAAAGAAGCAATGGATAGTGGAGAAAGAAATGAATGGCACAAAGCAATGGAAGATGAGCTCAGTGAGATAGAGAAACATAAAGTATGGACACTAGTACCAAGGGGAAATGGTATGAAAGTCATCAATAGTAAATGGGTCTACAGTACGAAGAAAACACCAACTGACGGCATATATAAACGAAAGGCCAGACTGGTTGCTGTTGGATGCAATCAAAGATATGGTGTGGACTATAAGGAATCTTTTTCACCTGTACTCAAAAAGGAAAGCTTGCGAACAATAGTAGCTCTTGCAACACAACAGAATTTAACCATAAAGACTTATGATGTGAAGACAGCTTATCTCTATGGTGAGTTAAAAGAGACAGTATACATGAGACAACCAGATGGTTTTATACAAAAAGGAGAAGAAAACAAAGTGTGTAAATTGGAAAAAAGCCTGTATGGTCTACCACAATCAGGAAAATGTTGGAACAAAAATATCAATGAAATTTTATACCAGTTGGGAATGATTAGAACCAAATGTGATCCATGTGTCTATAAACTCCAGAGAGGAGAAGAGTATGCAATACTGGGTCTATATGTAGATGATCTCATCATTGCTGAAACTAGTAAGGAAATTAATGACAACCTAGCCTCAGAAATAGAAAAATATGTTACTCTAACAGAAAAGAAAGATAGCGAACCATTTTTTGGAATTGAAATAAAAAGGGAAGAAGATGGATTTTATCTATCTCAGACTCATTATATTGATACAATTCTTCACAGATTTGGACTGGAAGAATGCAACAGTGTGCAGACACCTGGAGATCAAAATCAAAATTTGGATGAATATTTGGACTCTAAGCCAGTAGATAAAACTGTATACCAGGAAATGATTGGATCACTAATGTACCTCTCTACGGGTACTCGACCGGACATATCCTTCAACGTCAGCAATTTATCACAGTATAGTAATGATCCAAGAGAAATACACATAACTGGAGTTAAAAGGATTTATAGATATCTGAAGGGAACAAGAGATAACATGTTGGCATATAAGTCAAAAGACAACAATATCACAATAAGTACTGATGCGAGCTGGTGCACAACCCGAGACGCAAAATCCTATTCAGGCAATACAGTCAAACTTGGCAACAACTTAATAAACTGGAGAAGTAGAAAGCAAAATTTAGTAGCCTTGTCTACATGTGAAGCAGAACTTATTTCAATATGTGAAGGCATTTCAGAAGTATTATGGTTGAAGGGATTACTAGAAGAACTTTGTGAAAATTTAACTTTCCCAATTACCTTGAAAAGTGACAGCCAGGCTGCAATAAACTGGATACAATCTGACAAGATTACTTCACGAACAAAGCACATAAACCGAAAGTATTATTTTGTGAAAGAGGAAATTCAAAATGGAATCAAGCTGGAATACACTAAAAGTGAAGACATGGAGGCGGATATACTAACGAAGAGTCTACCTAAGGACAAACTACGGAAATGTGCAGATAGCCTTGGACTTGCTGATTAGGGCTTACACACAGGGGAGCGTGTGTTGTACATATTTTAATTATTTGTTACCACAGAGTGTGTGTAAGCTCACGGGTAAATAGGCGCTAAAAACCAAGAAAAAAGAGTTCCTTTGTTTCAATATAAGTTTCCTTTTTATATTTTGTTACCTCTCTTGTTAATCAATAAATATAATGTTTAATTAATAATTATTGGAATCAGTTTCATTAATAATTCTAAGCAAAGTCAACAGAGTCATATAACAAATTATTTATTGTAAAATCAACTTTTAATTACATTTATTTATACAAATTATCAGAAGGGTTAAATTGTTGTATATTACACGTTGAAGTTCTTTTTTTATATATGTGTGTGTGGTCAAATATCATTTCTAGATTATATAATGTTAGATATATGTGTTTGATATATTATAGAAAGATAAATATTTACATTTTATATGATTTATGATTTATATTTAGAATGGTGTATAATTATTTTATTATATTGATATGACACAACAATTAATATGATATTAATGTTAATTCATATAATTTTAATAAAGTATATTTTATGAGAATTATATATTTATAAGATAATTTAATTAAATATTTGAATTAAATAGTTATTAAACAAATTAAAACTTATAATGAAAATATGAAAAGTTAATATTTGGAGCCGCTACATCACTCCCCTTCCAGTGACGGAAGTCACGTCCAATAGACTCATTGTACCTGGAAGGAGTTTTTATCCGTCTTCCGCTGCGGGTCTCCTTTGGCAATTCGAACCGCACCCCAGGCTTAGATGGTTGCAGTTTACTGGAAGGCCCGATGGGATCTTCTCTGCTGGCAGGTATGATGGGATCTTCTCTGCTGGCAGGTATGATGGGATCTCCACTGCTAGCAGGTTGATCTAGTGTTCCCAAGATATAAGCGGGCTTTAATCGATCTATCGATATCTTCACTTCCCTGTTCTTAATTTTTAGCGTAAAAAAATTATCAGATTTTTCAAGAACTGGATAAGGTCCTTCGTAATATGGTTCTAAAGGCTTTCTAATTCTATTGATTCTCAAGAAAACTTGATCAGATTTAAATAAATCTTTATGGATAAAAATATCTTTGGTTACATTGTGATTCGTTGTTATTGGTCTAACCATATGCATATACTCTATGAGGTTCGATATAAATAAACTGGAATCAACTCGACTTACAGGCTTCTAAATAAAATCTCCAGGTAATTTAATGGTTTTTCCATAAACCATCTGTGATATTGAAAAACCCGTATCCTCTCGAATAGCAGCGCGTAACGCTAGGAGTATTGTCGGCAGAGAATCGGTCCATTTGACTGAATTATGAGATTTAATAGCAGTTTTAAATGTCCGATTAAAACGTTCAATTTTACCATTACTTTGAGGATGGTAAGGAGTAGTATGTAGCAGTTTCGTACCGCATATAGCTGCAAGATCTTTGAATACTTGAGATGTAAATTGTCTTCCCTGATCTGAAACTATAGTGTAGGGAGTTCCGAATCTTGACACCCAGTTATTATAAAAGGCTAGGGCTACACTCTTAGATGTTATGTTCTCCAATGGTATCACTTCCATCCAGGACCACTCTGTTGAATAAAAAATAATAACATCAAGAAATACTATATTACATAAATAAAATTAATAAATACTACGTTACAATATGAATCACACTGAATCTTTCGTCGGGCTCTTGAAATGTACCAATTTAGGATTTTGTGTGCCTCGTTACCTTTGTTTTTTGACAATTAATGCAAGCCTGGGACCATTTTCGAACGTTTTTTTTTTAATTTCTTTCCAGATAAATTTTGATTTAAGTTGATTAATTGTAGCCTTTATACCCGGATGATATAAGTCGTGAAATTGATGAAAGATTTGAATTCGAAATTTTCTGGAATAAACGGTCTTATATTTTCTGTTGACACATCACACCAAAGAATTTTGCCAGATTGTAGTGGATATTGTTTAAATTTTAGCGATGTATTTTCTTTGCGTAGATTAAGTAATTTATCACTATTATTTTGTTCCTCTGCAATTTTATCATAATCAATACTTGTAACTGCTTCTATTCTAGACAACGTATCTGCAACAATGTTTTCTTTACCACTAATATGCCGGATGTCTGTGGAAAATTGTGAAATATATTGAAGTTGTCTCTGTTGTCTTGGCGAAGCTTTTTCATTATTTTGTTTGAAAGCATATACTAATGGCTTATGATCAGTGAATATATAGAATTCTCTTCCTTCCAAAATATATTTAAATTTTTTAATACTCAAATAAATTCCAAGTAATTCTTTATCATAGGTACTGTATACCTTTTGAGCATTATTTAACTTCGAAAATAATGCTATTGGCTTCCAACAACTATTTTCATATTGCTGCAAAACTGAACCAATAGCATTATTAGATGCGTCTGTACAGAGCGATAATGGAAGTGCAGGGTTGGGGTAGCATAATAATGCAGCACTTGCTAAGTCTTGTTTACATCTTTCAAACTGCAACTTGGCCTCTTCTGACCAATCGATTTTTCTTTATCATTCTTTTTTGAATCTTTCAGATAATCATGAAGAAGAGCCTGCGTAGAAGCTGCGTTCTCAAGATATCTACGATAAAAATTTATCATACCTAGGAAGGTACGCAATTCCCGTTTCGTCGTTGGCAGTTTATAATCTAGAATTGTTTGAACTTTTGATGGAAGCGGTTGAGACCCTCCATTAGTTATCCAGTGCCCTAGAAATTCCAATTGGTCAACTCCTAAGATAGATTTAACGATGTTTATGCGCAATCCATAGTTTTGTAGTTTCTCGAGAACCAATTTTAAATGGGTTTCATGTTCTTCACAAGTTTCTGAAGCCACTAATATATCGTCCAAATAGAGAAATGTGAAATCCAAGCCACGAAGTACTTCATGAATAAAACGCTGAAACGTAGCTGGTGCATTCCTAAGACCAAAGCTCATGACGTTAAACTCATAAAGCCCAAATGGAGTTATTATGGCTGTTTTAGGTTTGTCCTCCTCGGCAATGGGGATCTGGTAATAGGCTTTAAACAAATCAAGTCTAGAAAAAATCATCTTTCCACTTAAAACATGCTGAAAGTCTTCCAATCTAGGTATTGGGTAGCGATCAGGCAAGGTTTGAGAATTTAATTTTCTGTAGTCACCACAAGGTCTTAATGTGCCGTCTTTTTTGGTGACCAGGTGAAGTGGACTAGCCCATTGTGATTTTGATGGCCTAATTATTTCATGCTCGAGCATAAATTGGAACTCTTATTTAGCTTCATTTAATCTTTTTGGATCCAACGGTCGAGCTCTAGAGAACACTGGTGGTCCTTTTGTTATTATAAAGTGCTTCACATCGTGATTAGCCTTCATTATTTCTACGTTGGGCCTCGTAATATCTGGGTAATTAGCCAATAGTTTAGAAAAATTTGATGTTGTTCTATAAGAGCTAAAAGTCTCTTCAGAGATTGAGCAGATATCACCTTTTATTGTCAGGTTTGTTATACCGTCAATCAATTGTCTTCTATTAATATCGAGGATTAATTTGAAATTATTTAGAAAATTGGCTCCAAGTATACCCATGTTGGTTTTAGCTATTACAAATGGCCATTGGAATTGTGGCCGTAGACCAAGATCTAAAGATAATATTTGAGTACCGTACGTGGAGATTTCCGTTCCATTGGCTGCATATAGCTTGAAATCGTTCAGGGTGGTCCCAATTTTTCCTTTTAAGGTATTAAGGAAACATCAGCTCCACTATCTACTAAGAATCGCACGCCAGTATTTTTGTCACTTACAAATAAACGGCTATTGCGACGTATGTTCTGTCCAGCAGCAGAGTGCGTCGCGCCACTTACTGCTGGTTGGAGTTTTCCGCATTGACCCATTCACATGGCTTTTTACATTTTCCAGGTAGGCAGTTTTTTCCATACCTATAATGGAAATAGCAAAATTTTCCCTTTGGATTATATCCGCCCTTAGATCGGGAACGGGAGCGTGAATTGTAGCGATAATCACGTTAACTTCGGTCACGAGATCTACCTTGATGCTCCATTTTCATACTTTCTATTTTCTGTTCCAGAGATTCTATTTTTTGTAATAACATTTTTGTTTTATTCTCCGGCTTATCTGCCTCGTAAATCTCCGCCTTGGGGTTTAATTCGGCTATTCTTTCAGCCATTACTGCCTATTTGTCGAGCTCTTCCTCGCTAATTATTAAAATTTGCTGAATTGCCTGTAGTAGTTTTTCGAGCCATAGCGTCTTTATAAATTTATCGGATAAGTCCTCTGTTGCTAATGATCTCAATTTCTGCAACAGCTGGCTAGGCTTTAGATCACCTAGTTCAATTCCCGATAGCAGTTTTCGAATTCTTTTTGATTCGCCATCTTTAAATATTCTAAGAAGTCTTTCTTTTGCCGCTGAATATTTATTTATTTCTTTAGAGGTAATTATATCCCAGAGGTTTTCGACATACTTTGGTTCCAATTGAGCGATTAAATAATTGAATTTCGTATTTTCTGCCTTTATATTATTTATCAAGAACTGAGCCTCAACTTGATGGAACCATATATCAGGTCTTTCAATCCAGAAAGGTGGAAGTTTAATATTTACCTTATAGGTCTCAACTTTTTCAGTTTCCTCACTTTTCATTTTAACAATTCGTTGTGCTGGTTCTTTTGTTCGGCTCACCAATTTATGTGGTGGTTAATTAACGACAATCCACATAAATAATTTCTTAAAATTTTATTTGATTGCGATTTTGTTTTAAGTTGAAAATTGGCCTTGAATTAAATACCAAACGATGTACGTTATCGTTGTTTTTAAATATTGCGAAATATGTTATAATTTTTGTTTTAAATATAAATACTTATATGTATTTCTTAAATATATATAATTTGATATTATGAGTAATTTTATTTTTCAATTTTGATCAAATTGAAATTCTTGTTTGATTGCTTGATAATGTTAGTTAAAGTTTATAAAGGTTGACGTGTATTCATAGTATTTACTATTTAATCATTTGTGACTATTGACCGGAATGCAGAATTTGCATAGTTAATTATTATTATCATTATTAGAATGTAGCTTGTGCTGTAAAGACAATTAAATCTTTAGTAGCTTAAATAAATGTCTGATCCTTAAATCTTAAATACACCACAGTTGGCGACGAGGATAAAAAGTAAGTTTAACTATGTCAAATATAGTTCCATTTCCTGCTTTTACGCCAGATCAAGACTTCGAAATTTTCGTGAAATGTTTACGTTTTGCGTTTGCTGCGAATGATACTTCGTTAGCTAAACAAGTACCAGTTTTACTGGCGGTGATAGGCCCAAAGTTATTTAAATTGGCCGAAGATTTGGCAGCGCCTGAAAAGCTGGAAACGAAGTCATTTGATGAAATAGTCGCACTTCTAAATAGACATCTCGCGCCTACACCTAGAGTCATACCTGCTAGATATAAATTTTTTAAATCAAATCAAGAAGATGAAACTATATCTCAATTTATGGCAACATTGAGGGGTCTAGCAGAGCCTTGTAAATTCGGAAGCATGTTAAACGAAATGCTACGAGATAAGTTGGTGGTTGGCGTTAGATCCGAAAATCTACAGAAACGCCTATTGCAAGAAGGCGATGATGCAACATTAGACAAAATTTACGAAATAGCATTATCATACGAAGCCGCAGAACGAGATTTACTATCAATGAAAAATGTAGATTATGCAGATGCAAATATTCATGATGTTAAAAAATTAAATAGTGCATGTTCTCATTGTGGTAGACAAAATCATCTATCAAATAAATGCTTTTTTAAAAATGCAAAATGTCATGAATGTGGAAAAATTGGACACATAAAGCCGGCTTGTAGAAATAGAAAAACTAAATATGCCAAAATACAGCACGGATCAAAAGCTACTGGAAAAATAAATGTGGTTGAAGCAGGTAATAACGGAAAATATTTTATTACTCTAAATGTGGACAACAAAAATATACAGTTTGAATTCGACACAGGTAGTTGTCACACGTTGATGCCAATAAATTTATATAAGAAATTGTGGAATAAGAAAATATTTCCTATAAATTTACATCTCAAATCTTATTCAAATACGAAGATTGATGTTATTGGCAAAAGAGAAGTGTTTGTAGCAGAGGCAAATAAAACTCTTCCATTAATTATAACTGAAGCAAATAGGTCTGTATTGCTTGGCACTACTTGGATCAAGTGCTTGCCTGCTAAATTTTTAAAATTCTCGGACATAAATTTAGTCCAAGAAACAACATGTTCCTTTTTGGTAAATAAATTTACAGAAGTTTTTGACACTACAAATGTAGGTGTAATTAAGGATCATAAGGCGCATCTAATTCTTAGAAAAGATGCTAATCCTAGATTTTTCAGGGCGAGAAATGTTCCTTATGTAATGAGAAACGCCATTGAAAAAGAATTGGAAAATCTTGAGGCCCAAGGAGTAATCACAAAAATAGAAAGAAGCGATTGGGCTACGCCTATAGTTCCTATAATGAAAAAGAATGGCCATGTCCGTATTTGCGGAGATTTTAAAATAACACTAAACCCTGTACTTAAAATTGATCAATATCCACTACCTAAAATAGAGGACATTTTTGCCATTCTCGGAAGAGGAATAAATTTTAGTAAAATAGATTTGTCCCAGGCATATTTGCAATTAGAATTGGACGAAAAATCAAAAGAAATGGCCGTAATAAATACACATAAAGGACTCTATAGATATAATAGACTTCCCTTTGGCATTGCTTCTGCACCAGCAATATGGCAGCGAATAATTGAACAAATACTGTCCGGCATACCAGGAACTCTTGTCTATCTAGATGATATACTAATTACCGGAGAGTCTGAGGCTGACCATCTTAGAAATTTGGAGGCAGTCTTAAATAGATTAAATGAATATGGCCTCAAGGCTAACAGAGACAAATGCAAATTTTTTCAAGAAAGTCTTGAATATTGCGGTCATGTGATCGATAAAATGGGTTTGCATAAAACAAATGATAAGATAAGGGCTGTTTTGGATGCTCCAAAACCACTAAATGTAACCCAGTTACGAGCGTTTTTGGGATTAGTTACCTATTATCACAAATTTATCAGAAACGCTGCAGATGTTTTATCGCCCTTATATGCTCTTCTAAAAAAGGGAACAAAATTGCATTGGTCAACAGAATGCCAAAAGGCTTTTAGGGAAATCAAAGAAATCATCTCTTCAGATCAAATATTGATAGCTTACGACCCTAAATTGCCAATCCGTCTGTCGTGTGACTCAAGCAGCTACGGACTCGGTGCTGTGTTGTCTCAAATTGATGTCGACGGAAATGAACGCCCTATATATTTTATCTCGAGGACCTTATCTCAGGCTGAAAAGAAATATTCACAGATTGATAAGGAATGTTTGAGTATAATTTGGGCTTTAAAGAAATTTAACAATTACCTTTTTGGAAGAAAATTTGAATTAATAACTGATAACAAACCCTTGCACCACATACTAAATCCCAAGCGGGAAATATCATCGAACATGTCTGCACGACTACAGCGATGGGCATTGATCTTGTCTTCATATAACTTCACAATTGAGTGCAGGAAAACTGGAGACCACGGCAATGCCGATGGCCTTTCTAGATTGCCACTGAAACAATATGAAGAAATGGAAGAAGATGCTGTAAATACAGTTCACATGATTAAACAATGTGAAGAATTGCCGCTCACATCGAGTCACATTAGGCGAGAATCTTGCAAGGACTCAATCTTAAAAATAGTATACCAGAACACATTGTATGGTTGGAAAGATAAGCCATCAAATACCGAATTGCTCTCGTTTTATTTGCGAAGAGAAGAGTTAACTGTAGAGCAGGGAATCCTACTTTTGGGAACACGAGTAGTTATTCCAAGGAAATTCAGAGCGAAAATTAAAGCTGAGTTGCACCAAGGACATCTAGGTGTTGTAAAAATGAAAGCACTAGCGCGAAATTTTATTTGGTGGCCTGGAATAGATCGTGAAATAGAGGAAATTGCTAGAGTCTGCAGAGAGTGTAATATAAATAACCATACGTTAAAGCAAGAAAGTGTTCACAAGTGGGAATCTGCTCCTACACCTTGGTATCGAGTTCACTTGGATTTCGCGGGTCCATTCATGAACAAAATGTTCTTAATTGTCATTGACAGTTATTCGAAGTGGCCGGAAGTTATTATAATGAATTCCACGACCGCGGGAAATACTATCCGAGTTCTGAGAGACTTATTCTCGCGCTATGGTATTCCTGAGCAAGTGGTCACGGATAACGGCCCTCAATTCGTTTCGGAAGAAATGAAATATTTTTTTAAATCAAATGGAGTTCATCATTTGAGGTCTGCTCCTTATTTTCCAGCTACCAATGGTTTGGCAGAACGCTTCGTACAAACTCTGAAAAGAGGCTTAAAGAATATGAGAAATGAAGAATTAAATAAGAGTTTGGCAAATTTTCTGTTCACATATAGAACAGTACCACATTCGAGCACTAGGGAAGCCCCAGCAGTACTTTTTTTAAAGCGGATGCTTAAATGTAAGTGGAACCTATTGAAGCCAAAATTGGAAGTCAAGCCAGGATTTAAAAAGGGATATTCCCCTGATTTTGAGGAGGACGAAAATATTTTGGTCAGAGACTTTCTGGGTCCCAATAAATGGAAGGAAGGAAAGGTTATAAAGAGACTGGGAAAGTGTTTTTATACAGTTAAATTAAATGACGGCAGACTGTGGAGACGGCACGTATGCCAATTGAGAAAGAATTACATCGTGCCTAGTCCGGCTCCCGAGATATTTCTGCCGGAGCAACTGATAAAGTGCCCAAGTAATGAGAGCCGTGCAGAGGATGGTTCTGTGGAGATCCCCAGTAAAGAGAACATTCCCTCCTCTCCAGGAATCCCTGCACCAGAGGAGCCCGGTCCCGCAACTTCGGACCAGGATAGAACGCCTCAGCGAAGGTATCCTATGAGGGATAGGAGACCTCCTGAAAGATTTGGATTTTGAAGGAGGGGAAGGAGCTGACGTGTATTCATAGTATTTACTATTTAATCATTTGTGACTATTGACCGGAATGCAGAATTTGCATAGTTAATTATTATTATCATTATTAGAATGTAGCTTGTGCTGTAAAGACAATTAAATCTTTAGTAGCTTAAATAAATGTCTGATCCTTAAATCTTAAATACACCACAGGTAACAACACCAAATTATATTTGATGTTTCTTTTTGTCTTGTTACCTTGTGTTTCTTATTTAGAATACAAAATTTACCACAGGGATTATTTTACTTTTCTATTGTGTGGTCTTGTTACAAAATATAATGGTCCATATAGGAGATAGTTTATATGTTATTTTATTCAAATCTGCCTTTGTGGAATACATGTTTTACCCTTTAAATATACTGATGTGTTTATGCATTGTCAAATACATGTTTGAATATATTGGTATAATAAATGTAATGTTGTATATACCTCCCTAAGTGTTTTATATATAAATATATATTCCATTCAAGGTTCACCTCGAGATGGTCGCCCACCATCGGTCCACCACCATCCAGGATCGACTGGGCCTCGCTGCGGCGCTGCGCCTTCTCGGGCCACGAGGCCGACGCGGCACTCAAGTTGGCCCTCCACGCCCTGCCCCATTCGGCCCATCCTGCCTCGGTCGGCCCCTCCTGTCCTGCCTACGGGTCCATCGACCGCTCCCTCGGCCACCGTTACTGGTGCTGCAGATCCATCAGGCCTCTCATCAGAGAGGCCTTCAACATCATAGGGCGGCCCCCTGACCTGCAGGCTTGGATCTTCGGCGGATCCGGCCTTGAGGAAGACGCCCTTTCCATCCTGGCGTCGGCAAAGTTGCGAGTATATCGCTACTTTGTCCAGGTTGGGCTCGGAGAAGCAGTGGAGGACCCGCTCATCGCCTGGTCCAGGACCCTCCAGCGCCGAGGTTTCCTTCTTCCTATGTAAATTTTTAAAATATGTATCATAAATGTATATATCTTCTACTCCTATATGTAATATATTTCTCTCTCTCTATGTTTGAAATAATGTAATATTGTCTAGAAGACAATAAATAATTTTTAATTGTCAAAAAAATTGTCACACACACACACACTGGAGCTTCTAATGGTAAAATTGAATATAGAATGGGAGAAAGGAAAGCTTCGTATCAATTCATTGTTCCGTTTGTTCTCTGTATTGCACCCAGTACGTTAAGTACCGTAACGCTGTGGAGTTTGAGATGGAGCATCCGGCTGCTGTTCAAGCAATAAAGGAATAATAACTACATGGACGATTATTTGGATTAATGTGATGTCCAAGGGGCCTAAAGACTAAAGAAGTAACAAAAGCTCATAAGCGGGGTGGTTTCATTATTGGTAAATAGATTACCAATTATCCAGAGTTTCAGGGAAAACTGCCCCAAGGGCATTTCAGAATGGTCTGCTCTACAATCGTGATAGGACTACACCGGGATCCTAAGGCGGACTATTTACTTTCCGAGTAAATTTGAAAAGAACTGGAGAAGGAATTCCTGACGGGAGGAATTGACCAATCAAACGAGAAGTGCTCAGAAATGTATAAGATCAGATCTCTTTATTTTTTTATTTTTTTTATAATTAACTTAGAGCAAGTAGGTCAAACTCGCAGCCCGCGGGCCTCATGCGGCCCACAACGAATAAATTTGCGGCCCACCAGACAATATATTTTAATATTTTTTTTTTATAAATTAAAAAAAAAAAAAAAAAAATAATTTGTAGCCTAATTTTTAAAAATTGTAATTATACATAATTTATTTATTAATAACGAACCACTGGTCGCCATACATAAGTCGTAAGTTTTGATAATATTATACCTACATACATAACGTATGTACATCGCCATAAGTATGGCGATAAGTATGGTTAAAGAAAATATTCTTGCGGAGTACGAGAAAAATATATATTTTTTAAGTTACGTTCAATAATTTGTGCAGTTATTCTGTGTCTGGCAAGTTAAAAATATTAATTTTTAAAATATTAATTAAAACGTTTTATTATTTTGTGTTAGAGATTACTAATTTTTTTTCAGACCTTTGTATTCAATATGTCTTCATCAAAATCAAGTGGCAGTAAAACTAAACGAAAAATTGCTGACGAACATAGGAATTTTCAAGAAAAGTGGGAATTAGAGTATTTTTGCTCTGAAGTAAAAGATAAAATCATCTGCTCGATATATAATAATGCTATTAGTGTACCAAAATTATATAACATTAAACGTCATTATGAACAACATAAATCAAAATATGATACCTACGAAGGTTTAATGAGACAAGAAAAGTTAAAAGAGTTCAAGAAGGGAATGAAAAAACAACAGTTTATGTTTACTAAAGTATCACAAGAGAGTGAAGCGGCGGTGCATGCAAGCTACGTTTTATCGGAGATGATAGCTAAACACTCAAAACCTTTTACTGAAGGTGATTTCATCAAGGAATGTTTAATTAAAGATGCAGAAATTGTTTGTCCTGGAAGTGTGAAGACGTTTCAAGCAATATCTTTGTCTCGAAATACCGTTGTGAAAAGAGTTACTGATATGGCCCGAAATTTAAATGATCAGATAAAAGAAAAATCATCTTGTTTCGAAGCATTTTCCATTGCCTGTGATGAGAGTACGGACATTGGGGGCGTAGCTCAGTTAGCTGTTTTTTTTTCGAGCTTGCGACACGGATTTCAACCTTTTTGAGGAATTATTGGAACTAGTACCCATGCATGGCACTACTACAGGAGAAGATATATTTAATTGCGTTTATGATCTTCTGCAAAAATACAATTTACCTCAATCAAAATTGACTTCTCTAGCAACAGATGGAGCTCCTTCAATGACTGGAAAAACCAACGGTTTCGTTACATTACTGCGAAAAAAACTAAGTGAAAAATTTATGATGGTTCCAATATTCATTATACGCATTGCATTATACATCAGGAAGTATTATGTACGAAGGTAATAAAAATGGAAAATGTGTTGACACCTATCAAAAAATTAATCAATTTCATAAGATCTCGAGGTTTAAATCAGCGACAGTTCTCTCTGTATATTCTCTCTCGATATTTTATATCGAAGTTGTTCTTTTTTATGCTAACTCACCATATTATCCAATAAAGAAAACTACGTAATAGAGGGAAATGGAGCCAATTTTTTCGATTCAGGGTCTGTTTGCACACGTGTAATGTTTTCCAGTACATGGAGTATTTTTGGTAGAAATTTGAGGAGATGGCTTGGAGTGGAAGCAATTCTCCTGAGGGATCTGGTCGAATGGTCTTGGGAATATAATACAATCCATGATGATAGAGCAGCCTTACGTGTTAGGTTTCGAGCATGAGTTCGAGGCAGGGTGGAGTATGAGTGTGGTTGGACAGAGTAGCAGCAATTTTTGATGCACCGTCTGCTAGTTCATTGCCATTGATTCCAGTGTGTCCGGGTACCCAACAAAGCCTGATGTAAGGAGCTCTGTTAAGGACTTTTATTATATATTCCACTAGCGATGTTCGTGTTGGTCCTGAGGAGCAGATACTGGTAAAGCGGATCTACAGTCCGAGGCAATGGTCACTGATGTTTTGGTTGGACTAGTCTCCGCGATTTGACCTGCCCAGAGAATTGCTAAGAGTTCAGCTTGAAAGGCAGGGCAGTCTGGGTGAAGCCGTAGGAGAATTGGCTGATGTTCTTGGGAAAAAAAAATGATTGAAGTATCAATGCCAGAATCACTTTTTGATCCATCTGTGAAAATTAGTGGCGTTGTTACTTCTTCTAGGTCCAAACTGAAGGAAAGGGGTCGTCTGAATGGGGGTATGGCAGCGCAGCAGGTTCTGGCTTCGATTCGTAGTTCCCCTCTTTGATCTCCTTTAGGAAAGCCAGCCGGACCTAGATGATAATGTCAAGAGGGGGACTGCCTGTCAGGGATATGGCTTGTATGGTTGGCGTACAAGGACCCCCTCTCAATATATGCTTTGCAAACCTGTAGTGGAGGCTCCAGAGCTGACGGACACCCTCCTTGGATGAAGCGCGACGACCCCAAGCTGACATAGAAGGGCCGGGATGACCACCGACCAAAGGATTTTTATGCCAGCAGCATAGGAAATACCGAATTTCATGTGGATTGAGTTCGTCAATCTTGGAACAATTGCTCGACACCTGTGAATGAGTTTAGATAGGTGAGAGACGAAACCTCGTGTCTGAACGAATTCCACCCCAAGATGGTTATAGTCTTAGTGATAGCGATGGGTTGGCCAAGGATTGTGAGTCCAGGGTCGGGGTTGGGGTGGGCTCTTCGCCACTGGAAGATACAGGCTTGTGTCTTTCTGGGGTTTAGCTCGAGTCCGTTCTCGGTGCTCCATAAAGCGATTTGATCCAGAAATGTGTTAATAGCTTTGGTCGGCAGTCGATCTCGAACTTGAGTCAACAGGGTGAAGTCGTCTCCATAAGCTACTAGTAAACTTTCTCTAATGGGAGGTAAGATGAAGAGTAACCGGGCGGTGATATTCCACAGGAATGGGCTTAGTACAGAACCTTGGGGGAATTATTGTATGAAAATATATCATATATTAAAAGTATTTAAACATTTTTAATGATCTTTTATCTAAATATATCAATTAATTATACATATTTTAAATAAATGCAGCCTAATCTAAAATGATACAATAAAAAAATATATGAATAATTCATTAAAATTAAATTCTATCGAAATGATGTCATAAAAAGAGATGCAGAGAAATACCTTTATTGAAAATTTATTTTATAACGTAAAATGAAAAAGGGCAGTATAAATCATATATATTGAATAATATTTATTTATTATATTATACTATATTTATTATGTTTGATTAATATACTTTTGAGTTCCTGCGGTTTATTTATGTCAAGTCGATTAAAAATTCCGAAAGTCATTGTTTTTTCATATAATACAGCTTTTAAACACTCACTTTTTATCTATATTAATAACTTTTGACTAAAATCGTATTTTTTGAATTAATTTAAGATACTTTAAATAGTTAAAATAAAATTTGGAAAAAATATATTGCAATTTTTCTCATTGTGGAAAAGATTTAAAATTTTTATTATTAAAATCTATTTTAAAAAGTTACCCAATTTATTCTATATATATACTTTAGTTTATTTATGATTAAATAGCATTTTTCTCTCTTTGTGACTGACCCATCTCATTCCTAGATCTATGGCCAGGCTCAACCTCAGCATGGAACTTCCTGGTCAACTGGTTCAACTCAGCAATCAAAACAGGACGCGAGTAAAAGTGGTCAACACTAGTCCATACTGGTGAGCTGGACTCCCCGGGTAGTGGGCGCTCTGCGCTCCTTGGGTTATAAATATAAATCTCTCTTGGTGATGCACAATTTTAGTTCAGATGTAATTGGGAGTAAATAATTAAATATTTTGGAGGGATTGTTTTGGACTTCAAAGAAGGAACAAATAAAAAATATCAAGTTTTTTCTATCTGAACCCTCTTAGAAATTTGAGAAAAAAAAACAATAATAATAAAATATCATCATAAATATTTTTTCTTCTAAAATTCAAGTTTTGTTGTTTATAATCCAAGGTTCAAAATCACATTAATAGGTACCGCTCAGCAAGAGCAACCTAGTTCATGATAATTGAAACAGTGCATAATATGTGAAGGTTATTCATATATTAAACAAATTTTAATACGGGGATTCAATCACGTTCACTACTGTCGGGAATCGAGGGTGTTACCCTCTCATCCACCGACTTATATTATTGTGTAATATATCTCTCATTCACCGACTAATATTATTGTTTAATAATAAACTCTTATCCACATCAAGTAATTACAAATATTTGAATCAAATGGGCCATGGTTCTATTATTTAGAATATGACCCAATTACAAAATGTTCCAAAATTTTGAATTGTCTTCGGGAGTAAGCAAGTTGAAAAATGATTAAATCGTCAAATCTATATAAAACCCTTGTATATGAGTTAAATAAAATGAGGATGTGTAAGGTGGTAAATGTCATCGCATATATTCAGAGAATAGATAAATATTATATCTTGATTATCACAGTTTTCACATTTATTTACATTAGGCAGAATTCAAAATAGGGAGTCGGTGAAAGGATAGTCTAAACCAAGCATGTCAAACTCAAATCCTAACACGGGCCAAATAAAAAGGTAATAAGATTATGTGGGCCGCAAAAAAAGAAAACAAGTAATTAAATTTTTATAGTAACATTTATGTAGGTTTATTTTAAAAAATACTAATAAGAAAAAAGAAAGTAAAGTTAATATTTTCTCCTTGATATTTGGCATCTCTTTTCTGCTACCACCTTTCCTACTTCGGGGGAAATCTTGTTCGCAGTGATTAATTTTAAAACTGACCCAAGGTGAACGTCAGTAATTCTCGATCTGATTGGAGTCTTATTTCCTTTCATAAGTGAAAATAACTGCTCGCACCGATAAGTACTTCCAAACATGGACATAATTTCATATGCTAATTTTCGAGTGTTTTCAAATCTGGCTGGCAAATATTTGTAAATTTCAGAAACGCCAACTTCAATGAATTTTGACTTCAAATCTGAATCGCACTGGATATCTATTACCTCCA
The DNA here is from genome assembly GCA_030710605.1 of Cordylochernes scorpioides. NCBI lineage: Eukaryota > Metazoa > Arthropoda > Arachnida > Pseudoscorpiones > Chernetidae > Cordylochernes > Cordylochernes scorpioides. Next base: position 101,602,466 of record CP092865.1, on the reverse strand, counting down.
TTTGCATATGATTAGGTACTGATTCTATATTTATCGAGAAAATCGAAGAAAACAAAGTAAACTTGCCTTCCAAAGATTTGAAATCAGAAAACCTTGTTTCAAATTCATTTCTAAGACTTAAATTTCTTTCCGCATATTTTTGATACGATGCAGTTTCACCTAAACTTGATTTGTACATGTTGCATGTCGGAAAGTGCATTAAATCTTCGTTTTTCAACTGCTTTTTCTAAAGAACTAGCTTACATTTGAATGCATTAACTTGGTCACACATGTTGGTAATGATCTGATCCTTTCCTTCCAGTTTCAAATTTAAATCCGACAAGTGTTTTGTTATGTCAACCATGAAGGAAAATACTTGCAACCATACTTGATCAGAAAACAAAGTGATGTCTTGATTCTTGGTTATTAAAAACTGACATATTTCTTCTTTCAAGTTCCAAAATTGTTTGAGAACCTCGGAGCATGATAGCCAACGTACCTCTGTATAGTATGATAAACCTGAATATTCGCTTTCTAATTCAGTTAAGAACAGAGAGAACTGTCGCTGATTTAAACCTCGAGATCTTATGAAATTGAGGAATTTTTTGATAGGTGTCAACATATTTTCCTTTTTATTACCTTCATACATAATACTTCCTGATGTATAATGCAATGCGTATGATGAATATTGGAACCATCAGAAATTTCACTTAGTTTTTTTCGCAGTAATGCTACGAAACCGTTGGTTTTTCCAGTCATTTAAGGAGCTCCATCTGTTGCTACAGAAGTCAATTTTGATTGAGGTAAATTGTATTTTTGCAGAAGATCATAAACGCAATTAAATATATTCTCCTGTAGTAGTGCCATGCATCGGTACTAGTTCCAATAATACCTCAAAAATGTTGAAATCCGTGTCGCAAGCTCGAAAAAAAAACCAGCTAACTGAGCTACGCCCCCAATGTCCGTACTCTCATCACAGGCAATGGAAAATGCTTCGAAACATGATGATTTTTCTTTTATCTGATCATTTAAATTTCTGGCCATATCAGTAACTCTTTCCACAACGGTATTTCGAGACAAAGATATTGCTTGAAACGTCTTCACACTTCCAGGACAAACAATTTCTACAGCTTTAATTAAACATTCCTTGATGAAATCACCTTCAGTAAAAGGTTTTGAGTGTTTAGCTATCATCTCTGATAAAACGTAGCTTGCATGCACCGCCGCTTCACTCTCTTGTGATACTTTAGTAAACATAAACTGTTGTTTTTTCATTCCCAACTTGAATTCTTTTAACTTTTCTTGTCTAATTAAACCTTTGTAGGTATCATATTTTGATTTATGTTGTTCATAATGACGTTTAATGTTATATAATTTTGGTACACTAATAGCATTATTACATATCAAGCAGATGATTTTATCTTTTACTTCAGAGCAAAATACTCTAATTCCCACTTTTCTTGAAAATTCCTATGTTCGTCAGCAATTTTTCGTTTAGTTTTACTGCCACTTGGTTTTGATGAAGACATATTGAATACAAATGTCTGAAAAAAAATTAGTAATCGCTAACACAAAATAATAAAACGTTTTGATCAATATATTTTTAAAATTAATATTTTTAACTTACCAGACACAGAATAACTGCACAAATTATTGAACTAGTACTCCAAAAGAATATTTTCTTTAAACTTTAAGGCACACAATACTTATGGCGTTGTACATACATTATGTATGTAGGTATAATATTATCAAAACTTACGACTTATTTATGACGACCAGTGGTTCGTTTTTAATGAATAAATTATGTATAATTACAATTTTTAAAAATTAGGCTACAAATTTTTATTATTTTTTTTTTCAGCGTCTCATAACTTCAACAGAATTAAGTTTTAAAAATATTTTGCTTATATTCTATGGGGAGAAAAAAAAAGAAAAATACATTTATATTATGTGGCGCTTTGAATTGTTGACACACATTAATATGTTTTAATACCTTGATATAGGTTGGCATTCAGCCAACTGAAATATTGGGGAAAATTAATGATATTTCTATCCAATACTAGGATATTATATGGAAATTTTGGTTTGAATTAGTGAACTACTGCGAATTTGTATACCGGACATACAAACACACAAACATTCATTTATATATATATAGATATGCCTTTTTAATTAAAGATTTATTTATGAATGGTCTATTTTCAAAACAAATACATATTTATTTTTTATTTACATAGTAATTATTATTATACACGTTCACTTGCAGTACAAGAAACTTAACCTTGGATTACTTGTTGTTTTTATCATATCATTATTATAATACATATAAATATTTACAGCTCGATGTATCTGTGCAATCGCTTTTGTCTTCCATCACTTACATCTTCAGATTTGCGTTTTTGCCTCATAGAATAATGTTCTTTTTCTTCCTTGCTTTGATCTTCTTCCATTTCTGTGAAAATTTCGTCGATGATTTTTGATAACTTAACATCTTCATCATCACCTTCTTCCTCATTCAGGAGTTTCTCTAATTCCTGAGCGGTGGTGTTTTGCATCCTATTTGGCCTTGATGGTGGGAATTGGATTCTATCCATCGTAATGGAATCCATAGGAGCATGTTCTATCCAGTTGTTCATAGAAATGATTCTATAGTACCTGCTACGGCACTGATGCGAATTCCAGCCCTGCAGTTCTTTGCTAATCTTTTTCCAGCTCAAATTCATTTCTTTTGCCAATCTTATAAGTTCCATATCTTCTTCGTTTGTCCATATATACTTGGGATTTTGCCTTTTAAATCTTTCATATCGGGTTGAAATTTGATAAATACTTCTTTTTAAGAATTTCTTCATAAATTTAAATTGATATCCGAATCTTTTCACTAAAGCTAATAGCAATATATCTTCGTCACGTGTCCATTTTTTGTTTGAGGTACCTTTGGGTTCAAATACTCTTCGCCAGTGATCTTTGATTTGCTGAGGACTCCGTCCTTCTAAATAAAAACTTATCTCTTCCCATGGAATTACTCCTTGGATAGACATTTGGGAAACAAGTTTCTCTAAGACTTCATCTTCTTCGGGAAGCCAAGAACCCTTGGAAATTTTCGGCTTCAATGCCTGTATGTAACGTTGGAAACATTGAAATGGTGTTCTGGCTGTCCCTAGATTTTCTGAAATGGCTTCCCAATTCTTTCCATCGTTTTCTCTTGCCAAATCCAAAATTTTTTTATCTTCTTCTTTTGTCCACTTCTTCGAATTAATTGATGGGTGAAGAAAATTTTTCCAGTAATATTCGCAAGACTTAGCCGATCTTTTCCCTTTCATGTGAATATTGGAAATTCTCATCCAATCTAATTCTTCATCCTTTGGCGGCATATAATCAGCATCTTTAATAAGTTGAATTTCTTTTTCAATTTTTTTCACGTCGTCTTCAAGGCGTTTCTTATTTTGGTTTTTCAAATTTCTTGATCTTTTGAGCATAAATTCTTTCTTGTTTATAAGAGGTTCTATACGTTTTCTGATGTACTCTTTCTTCACAGCATTAACTAGAGTGGATTTACTATCGCTATACCAAAATCGATCTCGATTACTATATAAGTTGACGCCGCATTCTTGCTTGCGTTTCTCCATCTCTTTATTGAAGAATCTCCTACGAAAATAAGGATGAAAGAAGGTTGTTATATGCCTACAGTTCTCTTCTTGCTCGGGATCTTCTCCTTTCTTTATCTTTGCTAACTGCTTCTCAAGCAATTTGATCAAATTTAAAGGTATCTCTTTACATTTTGTGTTTTGTTCGCAACTCTTTTCTAATTCGTTATCGCAAAAATTTTGGTAGAATTTACCAGGATGAGTTTCCTTCTCAAAATTAGAAAGAACCTTGAAAAGAGCCTCATCTTCATTCTCAATAACATTATCAAAAAACCCTTCGAATTCGGATTCTATTTCAGAACTTAAATCGTCAAAAAGATTCTCATCACTCTCTAAATCATTCATTCCATCTCCAAATATTTGTTCGAAATCCATGTTTTTTCTTCTCTTAATGTATATCAGTAAATCTATTATTAATCAATTCAAAATAAAAATATGGTATATGGTAGATGATATATTAATTTATTCACAGATTAAAAAAAGAAAATATTTATTTTGATAAAATGTATTGTGTAACCCACGGAAAAAAAAAAGATTTTGGACAAGTTTCTTTTCGAATATCCAGCATTCCAACTCCAAAGATATCAGACAGTCACATTCGCAATGAACTGCTATCTCACTACACTACAGTTTATATAAACTCTATTTAAATAATTGATTTTAAATTTTTGTTAAAATTTTATTTAAATAACAGACTAAATTTATTTAAAACGCTAGCGCTTTCAAACGTTATTCGTTCTTCTATTTGCATAATTAACAAAAAAAATGAATTTTTGTTTAGGCCTATCTCTGTATAAGAACGAATTAATTTCGAAAGCTGGGCTCTCTCTCACGCGTTTAAATAAAAGTTATTTGTTATTATCTTGCTGCTCTCTTTTTATAAAATATATCTATAGTGCTCAGTATGAAAAAATTTATACAAAAGTGAACTGGGATCAGGTTGGAATTTTTGAAAAGGCATCTTTTGATCGTGCAGCTGAAAGTTGCTGATGGTTTGCGCCATCTGTCAAATATGAACTAATTGATTTTTAATTATTCCAGAATATTGAGAAAATACCCTTTCTTAATCATATCGCACTTAGGGGCGGTATTCCTTTTCTCATCCTTCCATAAAGTAAGAACGTGGCAGGACATAGATGTAGCCCCACAATTTTTTATTACTTTTATACTCATTTTAAAATTCCTATTTTTTAAAGTTTCCCTAATTTTGTGTCTATGAATATAAGTTTATATAAATAATGGTACTTTCTTTTTAGCACAAAATTCAAATGATAGAGAGAGAATATGGTTTTACGGGCTACTAACCAAAGTGTATGGTTTTGGAACCCAAAATAATATAGCAATCAGACAAGCCGCAATGTACTATAAAAAGGTGCTGCACGCCACCAAGGTTGTTCAAAAAGGTTAGATTCCACAGGCCAGGGAAGATAAAAGATATGTATTGATTAGATAAGAAGATTAGATAAAGCGGGAATGATTCAGCAAGTTCTGGGAAAAGATAGATTTTCTTTTTGTAGAAATAAAAATATAATAAATTTTAGGTAAAAAAAATGTTAATTGAAAAAAACTTTGGTAATATATATAAACATTTTGATATTGAGGTCTTATATCAAGTATTACTAGTGAGAGGGTACCAGTACTAAGACAACCAACCACAAAAGTACACAAGAGATTACATAGCGCGTTCAAATGGGTCGCTGCGTAAGTTGATTTCTCGATCAGCCCGCGCCGTCGAATCGCCAAAATGCAAATGATATACAGAGAAGAGTCAGTCAAGGAGAGAGAATTCTATGGATTCACCCAGACTGCACTGCCTTTCAAGTTGAACTCGTAGTAATTCTCTGAGCAGCGCAACTCGCAGAAAAAATTCCAACCAAAACAGCAGTGACCATTGCCTCGGACTGTAGATCCGCTTTAGCAGCTATCTGCTCCTTTGGACCAACACGTACATCGCTAGTGGCGAAAATAATATAAGTTCTTAACAGAGCTCCTCACATCAGGCTGTGTTGGGTATCTGGACACATTGGAAACAATGGCAATGAACTAGCAGTCAGTGCAGCAAAAGTTGCCGCTACTTCTGTCCTAACACATTCATACTCCACCTTGCTTCGAACTCATGCTCGATATCTAATATGTAAGGCAGCTCTATCATCATGGACTGTATTATATTCCGAAGACTACTCGGCCAGATCCCTCAGGAGAATTGTTTCCACTCCAAGACATCTCCTTAAATTTCTACCGAATATCCTCCATGGAGAGGCCACAACCACCATCCTCACGGGCAATGGCCTTGTACTGGCAGACATTAAACATGTGCATCTCAAACGGACCCTACCTGCATCCACTGTTAAGAAGATCCACAGACAGTCGATCATCTTCTCTCCAGCTGTCCAGAATTCCTGAGACATAGGATACAAACAGCTATCCTGCTTGAACTGACCCACCTCAATCCTAGATCTATCGCCAGTCTTCAAGAATCAACCTCAGCATGGAACTTCCTGGTCAACTGGTCCAACTCAGCAACAAAATCAGGACGCGAGTAAAAGCGCTCGGCACTTAGTCCATACTGGTGAGCTAGACTCCCCGGGTAGTTGGCGTTCTGCGCTCCCTGGGTTATCTATCTCTCTCAAGGAGAATTCATGAGTATTAGACGCGGACAAGAAGTATGTATGAAATAGAAATTCAACTTTGAGACATTTTTTCGCAATTTTTTTTTAATCAAAAATTTCCTTTCAGGGTGCACCTCTTCTAGAAGACAATACAAAATATATTGGCATCACAAGTTAATGGTCATAATGGAAACAAAGAAGCAACTAGTGATGCTATAAAGAAAAAAAAACATATTAACGTACATGCCGCTGACAGAGAGTCCTTCTCTATACAGATCTTCAAGGAGTGCGTTCACTTCAAAGCTAAAAGATTAGGTGCACGTACCTTGGCAGACACGATGGAAAACGCAGGTACCTTGACGCCATTTTTAAATATACCAGAAACTATGCTCAAGTCTCACTTTGAAAGTGCATTATAACAATGTATTTGTAAAGGGAGATATGTCTCTATTGGTACATGAATACCGGCCTACCGTGCATTATACCAGAAATTGAAGTCTAGAAAAACATCCACCAGAACGTTCATATATAGAAAAGTCCGATTCTGTCAATTTGTTTGTGTGGATAAATAATTCCTCGGGCAAATCCTGAGCGAAGTTGGAAAATTCGTCTCTATTTATATAATATACTAGCCGAATGACCCGGGCAACGCTCGGGTTTAACCCGATTAAATGTTTTATTCAAATACTATACGTTACAATTAAAAATTGGCGCCGTGGATGTCACTCTTGTGAAACATCCCGCTCCGAACTTTGCGTGTTTTCAAAATATAAAAATAAAAATGTAAATTTTCACAACGAAATTTGAAAATTGTATTATTTTGATTTTTACATGAATATATTTTAAATTTGATATATACATGAAATGATAGCAAGTGATTTCTTGCCCCTCCGCCATCATTACGTCACTCTTGTGAAACGTCCCGCTCCACCAATCCCCGTCGCCCAACGTGGTCCATCCTTCCCCTACTTCACTTCTCGCAGTTACCGCAGTGAGGCGCTGGTTGCGAGTGAAATAGGCAAAATTTGTTAATAATTTGTTAATAACTCCAAGGATATTCAAATTATAAACCTGAAAATTTGCCTATAAGTTTTTTTCAGATTCAATTCTATATACTGTTTAAATTTCAGCCAGATTAGTTACGTATTGTGGACGTGTATAGCCGACAAACATACATACATACATAACTGACTTTTATATATATAGGGATAAATTAAAGATGATATATAAAAACTAAAATAATTACGAGAAAGAAAAATAATATATACAGTTAAACCTGTCTATAGCGCCCCCTCTAAATAGCGCCTTCCTCTCTATAGCGCCCGATTTTAAGTACGTAGTACGATTTACATTAAAAGTGACCTGTCTCATTATAGTGAGTCCCAAGAGGGGGCGCTATAGACAGGTTTAACTGTATTAATTACAAAAGAACACGCACAACAATAGTAATAACATTAATATAACTAGAACATTAGCCTGTTCAACAAACCAGTGAAGAAGAAGAGCCAATTCGAAGTTTTATTAATTTTTTTCTCAATAAAGCAAGAAATAAAGCATGTGTGAAACTATATTTTTTACCATTAACTTTTAAACTTTACCTAATGTATAAATTAATATGAAAATTGATTATCAACACAAGGTAATAAGACCAAATCCAAATAAATAAATAGTGTGTGTTGTTTCGGCAACAAGACCTTTGTCTGAAGATGGTAACAACGCTGTTACCTAAACGTCACACACTATTTATTTATTTATTATCTCTTATTATCTTGTGTTTATAATCTATAATCAAAATTGATTATTAAAACATATTGCCATGCACACATAAGTCTTTTATCTATTCTCCTAAAATATATGATGACGTATGCCACCCTACATTCTCATTTTATTGAAGTGCCATATTGAAGCGTTTTATATAAATTTAACTAATACAAATGATTTAAATTATAAATTAAATATTCAGTTAAGCCTGTCACATTACGCCCCCTTTAAATAGCGCCTCCCTCTCTATAGCGCCCGATTTTAAATACGTAGTACATTGCGATTTACATTAAAAGTGACCTGTCTATAGCACCCCCTCTCTATAGCACCCTATTTAGGTGAGTCCCAAGAGGGAGCGCTATAGACAGGTTTAACCTATACAAATTATAATATATTTATAAATATTTAAGTGTAATTTCCTACTGTCCTAAAATTCCATAGTTTGCTTAAATACTATTTCTAAGATTCAACCCTTCAGTGATGCATATAAAAGCAAAATGATCCAATACAGTATTTAGAACTCTAAAGAAGCGGTCTGGTAAATTGAATTGGCGAAACCGCTGGAAGGGTTCACACCACTGATAAGCCAAGACCTCCCAATATATTATTTCATCGCAGTAAGGGCAGTAGAATTTTGATTTATTTGTGAAAAGAAGCATTCGCGTTTTGGTGTTTTCATTTGTATTTTATAGATGGCGCGTTATTGCTATGTATAAATTTAACAATTTCCGCATTTTGTAAACTTTCTCACTCGCGATGACAATTTATTTATTTCAAATATAAAAAATGGGGTCATGTTTTAAATAATAAAACCATGGCCCATTTTATTAAAATAGCCATATTTATGTGAAAATAAGAAAAAAAAAGGCCAGGTATTATTGATATTAATATATATATATTAGCACACACACACATCCTGACCTCTCACATAACCATTTTAGATGGTAGAGCGCCATCTAGTGGATCAAAAATCAATTAAACGCTGATTTAGCTTGTTCCGTGATATTTGGCCAACCTAATTTCTTAATAAATCAAGAAAAGTCAACAACGAACACGTTTCGGGCTGTTGGCCCTCGTCAGCGTGATGCAGACTGTACTTTACGACAAAATATTCTGTCCTAGAGGCTTCCTGAGAAATCAAGAAATGGGTATTTAGGGAGGTGTTTACGTACATTATTATGTTTATGTAATATGGACTAGAGCCCTTTTTTATTACGCGGATCACCACCTACTGATCTTCCTCTACATCCCGGCTCTCCTGGCCTCACCCGGCGATGATTCCCTGGCCACCCAGGTCCCTCCAACAGTGCAATGTATATAGTGCTTTGTATATATTCCGCTTTGGGACTCAAAAATAATCCATTTTGGTTAGCAGCCCCATAAATGAAGCTATTTTCGCCCTTTTTTAAACGGTAAAGTGAATTTTAAAACTTGTCGAAAGATAAGTGAAAATATCGTAGTGTTTTAGAAAAGTTTCTTTAATTGGTTTTTACACAAATCCCTAAGGGTTTCAAGATGGGATCTTGGAATTTATGATTTTCGGCAAGAGATGCGGCTTCTGGTGCGGAGTTAGAAGCACAGGACGGATTCTCCTCTGGGAATCTCCTGGAGGTACGAGTCGCTGACTGTCCTGGGCTGCACCGCTGGGATCACCTCCCACCTCATGTGGGCTGCTGGAGCTGGAAATATATTTATTTACGGGGCTGCTAGCCAGAATGGATGATTTTTATGCCCCAATGGACACATAAAGCGGAATATATACAAAGCACTATTACTTGAAGAAGGAATAAAAGTTTTCGGCAACGAGTTTATTTTATTTGTGCTGTATAATCGGCAAGCTTTCGGACTTTGACGTCCTTCAACAGGCAACTATACAAGAAACTAGAAGATAATACGTATATATATACGTAAATATTTACATAACCAGAAATTTTCTTAATGAGATGAATGATTATTATACAAAAATCTTTCCTTTTTATCTATCAGAACAAATTTGTTCTGAGAAAAGGATGACTGTCATAAAATGCAGGGAAAGGCAAAAAGCATCTGAACTATAGCAAAGGATTGGCCTTGAGCCGTATTATAGTCATAGAAAAAGTCAACCTTAGTGGAAACTGACGCCTCTTCAGAATGAAGGGAAGGTTGGCATTTGAGAAGACATTGATATTTTTGGTGCCAATACAGTGTGTCCAACTTTGGTCCCTGTCAGTATTTGTGCTTGAGGACATGAGAGCGCATGCGCTGGATCACCTCACTTATTCCATTGCAAAGACTCTGCTTAGGATTCAAATTTCTCAGAAGCATAACAATAGAGCCAACCTTAAGGTTTTACCGTTTTGGAGGTATTCCTGTAGGAGTAAGGCTATTGATAAATTCAGTAGAGAGTTATTTTGATTCTCCACATTCTCACACAATCTACACTGTCAACACTCGAAAACACTGACTTCTGTTTGGTAAGCAACCCAATATTTTCTCAGTAACCTCTAACGAAATTGTGTTTTTGGCGTTAAAATCACAGACTTGCTAAGGGCGGTAATATCGCCATATAAAAACCAAATATTTCCTGCACCAGGTCATCCCCATGAAAGATACAGCTTTCCTGAAAAGAAATGAGGCTCTGTTGGTCTGTAGGTAGATCACCATCATCTAGTTTAAGCAACCATTGAGAGAAGCGCTGCGCATCAGTACCTGCTCACATATTCTTAGTAAGGCGCAAGATCACAAACAATGACCCTAGCTTGCTTTGTTTAATGCAAGCAACAGCAATCTTAGCTCTTGAAGCTCGAAGTACAACAGGGAGAGCTTGGCGAAAGTCACTTTCAAGAAAAACAACCTTTCAACCAAAATCAAAGTCACAATGCATAATTTCCCTTAGGAGGCGATCTACAGTTTCAAGCGCTCTGTAGTGTGCTATAGGATAATACAAACGAACATGTTTTAAAACGAAGCAATTTGGTGATGATGATTGAATAAAGTACAATTTAAAAGCATAATTTAATAAATATACCTACTAATATTTGGAGAATAAAAATGAGCTTGGCACATGAAGTAAAAAATAAAGAATATTTTGGTATATAGATCGCTATGTATAGTTCAGTATCTTTGGAGGATATTGCTTAAAATATTACAACAGAAACTTCTGATAGTTTATTTTTTCTTTATAGATATGTATGATCATATTGGAATCAGATTACTGAAATATAACAGATAAATATAAAAATCTATTTACCTTTAGCACAATGATTTAGCTTGTTCCGTGATATTTGGCCAACCTAATTTCTTAATAAATCAAGAAAAGTCAACCACGAACACGTTTCGGGCTGTTGGCTCTCTTCAGCGTGATGCAGACTGTACCTCTACGACAAAATATTCTGGCCTAGAGGCTTCCTGAGAAATCAAGAAATGAGTATTTGAGGAGGTGTTTACGTACATTATCATGTTTATGTAATATGGACTAGAGCCCTTTTTTATTACCCGGATCACCACCCACTGAACCTCCTCTACATCCCGGCTCTCCTGGCCTCACCCGGCGATGATCCCCTGGCCACCCAATTAAGTTTTAAAAATATTTTGCTTATATTCTATGCGGAGAAAAAAATTAATAAATATATTTATATTATGTGGCGCTTTGTTTGTTGTTGACACACATTAATATGTTTTAATACCTTGATATAGGTTGGCATTCAGCCAACTGAAATATTGGGGAAAATTAATGATATTTTTATCCAATACAAGACGAATGACCCGGGCAACGCCCGGGTTTACCCGATTAAATGTTTTATTCAAACACTATTCCTTACAATTATAAATTGGCGCCGTGGATGTCACTCTTGTGAAACGTCCCGCTCCAAGCTTTACATGTACATTAGGTCAGCTGATATTAGCTCCCATCTTCACCGCTAGAGGCGCTGCTCGCGAGCGAAAGGGCAAACTCGAAGAATATTCGGGATAGAGACCTGAAAATTTCACTAAAGTTTTTCCAGATTCTACTCTATATACTGTTAAAAATTTCAGTCAGATTAGTTACGATATAAATCTTCAAATCGAGCGAGCGTCTATAAATATTTCGATTTAGATCAAGTATTCTAATTATTAAGCGAACACTATTATTAATAAAATTTTGAGAATATTTCGATTTTAAACGTATTTATAACCTTGATAGAGGGCGCTGTTCGTGAGCTAAACATAATAATTTGAATATATAGTTTTAATATTTAATTTATATATAATTTAAAATAGCCTATCGTTTTCCTCATATTTTTTTTTTTACCTATGTATGGAAATTTTGGTCTGTAAAAAAAAACTTTGCTTCAATAATATATAAAAAAAAATACCCAGGCTAAGTTTCGAACCAAGGTTGTGGATATACGAAGCCGCACACCTAACCATTAAGCTATGCTTGGCATCATAAATATTCGCATGTAAAGCTATTTCAGGCCTTACATATTTCTAACGACCTTTTTGAAATAGGTTTATGAAACATGGAAATTATAATACTTCAAATAAATAGAAATAGAGTGTACACAAATAAAACATACCAAATATTTCAAATTAGAGCAGTTATTTTAAACGGCGAATTAGATCAGTTATATCTAAAAATGAAAATATGTAAATTAATAAAACATACCAAATATTTCAAGAGCAGTTATTTTGAACGGCGAATTAGATCAGTTATATCTAAAAATGAAAATATATAAATAAATAAAACCTACCAAATATTTCAAATTAGAGCAGTTTTATTATATAAATATTTATATTATATGTGTTATTAAGCGAATTATTATTAGTTATTTTAAACGGCGAATTAGATCAGTTATATATAAAAATGACAATTAAAATATATAGTCACGACTGTCTTTCCTCATCGGCCGGCCGCCTCTGTCACGGATGCGCGCGCACAGGGAGGTCACGTGCTCGCCGGCAGCCAATAAAAAAAAAACTCCCTCGAGCCGGATTTGAACCAGCGACCTAAGGATAACCGTTGTAACATCTACAGTCCTTCGCTCTGCCAACTGAGCTATCGAGGGATACAAACTGTATGAATAAGTTTACCTTATAAAGTCAACTAATCCTATTTCTACACAAAATGCATTAATATATATAGTCACGACCGCCTTTCCTCATCGGCCGGCCGCCTCTGTTACGGATGCGCGCGCACAGGGAGGTCACGTGCTTGCCGGCTCCCTCGAGCCGGATTTGAACCAGCGACCTAAGGATCACCGTTTTAACATCTACAGTCGGGTAAAACACGGGCGTTGCCCGGGTCATTCGGCTAGTATATAAATAAATAAAACCTACCAAATATTTCAAATTAGAGCAGTTATTATATAAATATTTATATTATATGTGTAATTAAGCGAACTATTATTAGTTATTTTAAACGGCGAATTAGATCAGTTATATCTAAAAATGAAAATATATAAATAAATAAAACCTACCAAATATTTCAAATTAGAGCAGTTATTATATAAATATTTATATTATATGCGTTATTAAGCGAACTATTATTAATAAAATATTGAGAAGATTTAGATTTTAAACGTATTTATAACCTTTTAGTACTTGATAGAGGGCGCTGTTCGTGAGCTAAGTAGAATAATTTGAATATATAGTTATAATAATTGATTTATATATTTTTTAAAATAGCCTATCGTCTTCCCCGTTATTTTTTACCTATGTATGGAAATTTTGGTTTGAATTAGTGAACTACTGCGAATTTGTATACCGGACATACAAACACACAAACATTCATTTATATATCCTTTATATCTATAAAAATGAAATGCGAAATCGATGTTTGTTATCGCATCACGCAAAATCTACTGACTCAATCATTATGGAATTTCGCATGTAGGTAGCTGAAGATTTCGTTTAACATATAGGCTATTCAAAAAACGAAAAGGTTTAATGTGCTATTTTTAAAAAATGTTAAACCAAAATTCCTTAGTTCAAGCCTTTTACCGCTTGGCGGCGCACTGGTCGCGACGATAAATGAATCTGATTGGTTAATAATTTTACACGTTGTTGTTTTGTAATTTTACCCGATTAATGTGTGTCTTTAAAAGGTAAGATTATTTTTATATATTTAAACTCTTTTAAAATAATTTTAATCGATCATTATCAAATAAATACGCCCCCGGAACCTGGGTTAATTAAAACTGTATTGTGAAATTTCGCACGTAGGGAGTTGAGGTTTTGGTTTAACATTTAGGCTAAAAGCACAAAAATTGCATTTCGAAAAACTTTCTTTTCCTTTTTAGAAGGTAGATTTTATTTAATCATTTAGTAATATTTTTTCAATTTAAATTAATCGGAATTATTATTTATTTCGCAGCTTATTCATATATTTTGCTTCGTTTAATTTTAATTAGTGTAAATATAACGATCTACATCTTTAACGATAAGTGTAGTATTTTATCTCATAAGGTATATTATTTTTAGAACAGTATTCTATTTTTTTTCTTTCTTATATTTAGAGTGCGTATAAATTTTATTAAAGTTGTAAAAAGTATATTTATTGAAAAAAGTATGTTTTACAATATAACTTGCTACATATATTTTACTATATGTTTGTTCCATGTAATATGTTTATGCTCTAATAGCATTTATATATATTTATGTCATAATTTGTATATAATTAAATGCAACCCCGACCCACTATGTATGTACCATGTATGAATTTCAAAGACTTAATAAAGAACAAGGTAACTGGAGGAAAGAAAGTAACAAAAGATATAGGAAGTAAGACCTAAGACTGGCACGACTATTCTGGGCACCCCTGTGTCAATACTGCAGGGGCAGAGACCGGGCGTCTCTAGTGACCGCAGAAGTTATTTTAGCCAAGATTCACTCAATACTTCCTGACAAACAGGACGTGTCGAGTGACCAGAAGTTATAAAAGTTTGAGAGACATCCAGTACTTCCGGCAAAAACAGGACGTGTCTAATATCCTTCGAAACTATAAGCGTCAAGACACCAAACACTTCCTAACGAAATCGGATATACCAGGCAGGGCACAGCTTTCATCAAGGGAAGCCGCCGGCCTATCAGAAGATAGCACCTTAAGTAGGTCAACCAATAGAAAAAGAGCATGTGACATCTCTCGACCAATCATAAGACCGCACCTTAAGTAGGTCAACCAATAGGACAAGATCATGTGACATCTCTCGACCAATCGGAGAGACACTGAGGCTTGGTGTTAAATCGAAAGACAAGAATTGTCAGTTAGTTTTTTAGCTCTCATAGGAACAACACCTGCAGTAGCGACTTGGCTCTCGCCGAGTACGGACAGTTACGCTTTGGCTCCCAAGGAGGTGACATCGGCTTTAGACCTCTCCCCACTCAACTCATAGCTAAGTACAATCACCACCATGTGATCAGTTAATTAACAATCAAAATCGCTCCGCCTTCTCAAGCTTTCTTCCCTCCAATCCAGTTGCCTTTATTTTCAAACTCAATCACGTGTCCTGATTATTCCTAACTGTGTGCTTCACTTACCACTCAACGACTGCGCTTCAATCAATCCTCACCATTCAAATCGAACAACAAGAAACCTCGCAACGATATTGCCACAGAACGGTTAAGTCGACAGGATAAAGATTATAGAGCTTAATCAGGATAAAGATGGAAATTAACCCAGGCGCCAGCACAACAAAAGGCAATGACAACCCAAGAGAGAAGGAACTGGCAACGAACGGAAAGAAACTGACAACGAACGAAGCGACAAGATATACCCTGGCGACGGTAATTTTAGAACTGACCGCCGCGCTACAAGGGGCAACCGCCGCCCGCACCGCCGGTACGTGTCCGAACAACCTGACGCCCACCGAGTTATCGCCACCCGCCATGCCGTACCAGTACACACGGAAGCAACCCACGAGACACGGACCCAGTGTACCGACAACGCGATCCACTCGAATGGAAGCAGTACAAATGACTAGATTTCCCTTTCAATCGCGCGGACAGTGCAAAAGGTCCCGATCCGGTTCAACAGATATTCCAAGCCAGCCACACCAAGCCGAAGACGCCACAATGGAGACTTTTCGAGACTAAGGTAGGCAATCCACCCAATGACATCATCAAATTAACTTTGGACTTGTATCTGACCCAGGACCTACCATGTACCTTTCTCATTGAACCAGACGCAGGTTCGAACATATTGCCGTATCATTTATACAATAGATTAAAAGCACAACTCCCCAATTTAAGTATTAAAAAACCTTCCCTTGATCTATTCCCCCTAAATAGTTTTACGAAAATAATAGGACATTTAACTTTCCCTCTGACAATAGGCCAAATAACCCGTAGAGAGAACTTCCACGTGGTAAACGCATCATTGCCATTTGGAGTTCTTACCTTAAAAACCCTTTATCAATATAAATTAAAACTAAATTATAATCGCGGCACTATTTTCCAACTTGGCGTCCCATTGTCTAATACTATCTACCACTTTAAACATGTGTCAAATGAATGCAAGCACGGGCTAGGCCAAAACCTGTCCCAAAGGACTCGCACAGCACCCAAA
This sequence comes from Cordylochernes scorpioides, assembly GCA_030710605.1. Lineage (NCBI taxonomy): Eukaryota > Metazoa > Arthropoda > Arachnida > Pseudoscorpiones > Chernetidae > Cordylochernes > Cordylochernes scorpioides. The sequence continues at coordinate 101,585,949 of CP092865.1, read as the reverse complement.
GCTTTCACACATGGAAACCCTTGCCTGCATTCATTGCCCAAACCCCAAATATTTACATGCCACCATTCTAATCTCACACCACACAACTTTTCGCTCAACCCAATTGCCAATACTTTATGCCCACCACATATAAAGCCACCACGACTTCAATCTACAACTCCAATAATGCCCAAACAAGTGTCCGTACACCGACACAGCTCACCCACTTACCACACAAAATCCACACATGACCATACTTCGCAACACTATAATTACGCAAATGTACCTCACAACATACACGCACCCATACGTCACCACGCGACAAACACACACAACCCACACAACAAACGCAACACGCACGCCAAAAGACAACAACAACGACAAACAAGCGCATGCACAACCGTTAATGATAATACAATCATCCCGTCTACACAAAACATAGAAAAAATTCACGCCACCAAACAACCACACAATCGAAAAACATTGCGATCTTTCCTAAAAGCTGTGAAAACCTATAAAGAGTTCATTCCAGACCACGCCCGCTTGCGGACGCCACTTATCAACCTTCTAAAAAAGGATATCATGTGGGTCTGGGATGACGAATGCCAGAAAGCGTTCACTAACCTGAAAGAAAACCTTACCACACCCCCCACATTACACCTTTACCAGGAAGGTCTGCCATGCCAGGTGTACTGTAACACCTCAACATTCAGCATTACAGGCGTACTTAAACAAGTCTACCCTGATGGGAAAACATACACCGTTCAACATTTCAGCCGATCTCTGCGTAGTCACGAGCGAAATTATTCAGACTTGGAACTACAATGCCTAGCCATTGTGGAAAGTGTGGATAATTTCCGCACCTGTCTAATGGACAGAAAGTTTACAATATTTTCTGACCATCCCGCATTGCAGTGGTTGAAAGAGATCAAAGCTCCGTCAGGCAGATTGTTTCGATGGAGGTTAAGATTGTCAAGATACGAATATGAGGTCCGTAGCATAAATGGAGTACAACAATATGAAACGGGCGTTGTAACTCGTATCCCATTTTGTGGCTTTCTAGATGCGCCACTCATAAAGAACCAACAATCTTCTCCACCGGGAAAATCCCGCGTGACTATGGATCCCAATAAACTGCGCACCGTCTCCCGAAAAGGAGTACTTAAAACTATAGTCCCAAATTCATTTACAACCAGACTTCTTAAGTCCGTACACACACAACACCACCACCCAAACATCTCCAAGATGACGAGACTCATCTCAGCACAATATTATTGGCAGAACATGACACAAGACATCGCAAAACAGGTAAAAACCTGCCCCACCTGCCGATTCGCTAGAAGAATCGATGAATACAAACAACCTGCACGTAAAAATACCGACACAGGTACCCAAACAAAACAAAATTCGTACATAAAACACAGCGTACACATAACACAAACAATGCCAAAATTACCACATCCACGTCAGAGAAAAGATCACACATTTCAACCTAAACCAATTACCGCCGACATATCTCTAATAAAACCATTGACGATCAAACAGGAGAACTGTAAACCTGACAACCAATTCAATCATATCACACCACTCCCTAAAGATATCAAACAGGAGAACTGCGAACCTACCAATCATTCAAATTCTACAATTCATAAGGTTCAAGCAAATATTTCAGAGTCCCCAGTTACAAAAATGTGGACGAACATGGGACAATATCCTATCTTTCATCTGATTTTTATCCTTTGTTTATTAGTTCTACCGTACAACTGTATTCCAATTTTATTCATTAAGTACTTGTTTATCTATGCTATGCCCGATCAGAAAATCTTCGAACTACAAGAGGTAGTTTTTAATTTAGGACAAGCAATTCTTCATTGTGGACAAGTATTTATAAAACTTCTCATAATTTTAGGAACCATCTTCGCAGAAAACCTAAATAAACTCCGAAGAGATAACAGTAGCTGAAAAGATGACCAAACAATGTCGGAGAAACCACGCTCCAAAAACAAGCCCCGAGCCACACCCCAAAATAAATAGACGGGGGATAAATTGGGAATCACCCCGGGGAGGGACTTTGTTTCTCCACATCGCCCCCTGCTTCCGGTTTCTAATTACCGTGGGGCCCCTCGACCAACAGCTGAATTGAGGTCAACTGTGGGCTTCTCTAAGTGTCGTTCAGTTTGGATCCCAATACGAGCTACATATCGACTTTTACAAAAACATTAGTTCAATTATATTCTCACAAGAAACTTAAGACACACAGACACTCCAAATGAGTTCACATTTCTATTCTTTTATTCTTTTAAAGACTTCCAAGCTTTACATTTTTCACACTAGGCACAAATTCCACCTACGCGTAGACATCCCAGACCTTAGGATCTTGACAACACATAGAATTCGTTTCACACATTTCTTACACAAAAACTTCTAACATTTTTTCACAACACACACAAAGACAAAAAGTTACACATAATTGAGCAAGTAAAACATTTATAGGGCAAAATGGAACAATCAATACATTTAGATCAGGGCATGTAGATACCAAAGGGTTCCAACCAATACATCTTATTTTTCATATCAATCATTTTATTATTTTCTCTCAATTAAAAGTTAAATATTTAATCAATTTATCAATTTATTCAACTTATTACCACTTTTTATCATTAATTATCATTTTTTTTTCCCAATTATTTTATATTATCATTTTTATTTATCAATTATCATTCTATTTACCACTTGACTTATATTGTCACAACTCAATTATCAACGAAAACACTGGTTTTCGATTAAACTAAAAACATTAAATCACCCTTTATTGTTGAAACCTTTTTATTTTTCATTTTTCTTTTTTTCAAGCACTCAACTTTGATTTCGCTCAAAAAACTTTTATTTTATTTTTATTTTTGATTTCTCAAAAGCCCTAATAAAATTCCCTCGGTCTCCATTCCCAATTCCGAGCTAGAATATAATTAGGCAATTTTCCTTTTTTTCTCACCACGCACCAAGCATTCACTTTGATTTCGTTCAACTCTTATTTTTATTTTTATTTTGATTTCTCAAAAGACCTAATGAAAACCCCTTCGATTTCATTCCCAATCTCAAGTAGGATAGTAATTAGGCAATTCTTTTTTTTTTCACCAACGCAACAAAGCATTTTCTCTTTTTTTTCATACAACAAGGCTTTTTCTTTTTTTTTTGTGCAACCAAGCCTTCACTTTGATTTCATTCAACTTTTATTTTTATCTTATTTTATTTTGATTTCTCAAAAGACCTAATAGAATTCCTTCGATTTCATTCCCAATCTCGAATAGAATATGGTTAGGCATTTTTCCTTTTTTTTTCTCACCACTCAACCAAACACATTCAATTTTGATTTCATTCAACTATTTTTATATTATTTTTATTTGATTTCAAAAGCCTTAATAGAACTCCCTCGAATTCATTTCTTAACTCGAGTAGAATTCGTTTAGGCGCATTTTCCTTTTTTTTGCCCACTATGTACCATAACATTCATTGATTTCTTACAATTAAAAAATTTTTGATTTCTATTAATTATACTCAACCTATATCATCAACACCATTCTATTTTACTTTTATATTACCAGCAATGTTTGTATATAGCCCCTCCATACCCACAACTAATTTTCCCACAAAATTATTTTTCACTTTACAGAATTCTCTCAGGCTAACCCCTTCTTGAATTCTTCACATGTAGGGGGCGCATCTGTCATAATTTGTATATAATTAAATGCAACCCCGACCCACTATGTATGTACCATGTATGAATTTCAAAGACTTAATAAAGAACAAGGTAACTGGAGGAAAGAAAGTAACAAAAGATATAGGAAGTAAGACCTAAGACTGGCACGACTATTCTGGGCACCCCTGTGTCAATACTGCAGGGGCAGAGACCGGGCGTCTCTAGTGACCGCAGAAGTTATTTTAGCCAAGATTCACTCAATACTTCCTGACAAACAGGACGTGTCGAGTGACCAGAAGTTATAAAAGTTTGAGAGACATCCAGTACTTCCGGCAAAAACAGGACGTGTCTAATATCCTTCGAAACTATAAGCGTCAAGACACCAAACACTTCCTAACGAAATCGGATATACCAGGCAGGGCACAGCTTTCATCAAGGGAAGCCGCCGGCCTATCAGAAGATAGCACCTTAAGTAGGTCAACCAATAGAAAAAGAGCATGTGACATCTCTCGACCAATCATAAGACCGCACCTTAAGTAGGTCAACCAATAGGACAAGATCATGTGACATCTCTCGACCAATCGGAGAGACACTGAGGCTTGGTGTTAAATCGAAAGACAAGAATTGTCAGTTAGTTTTTTAGCTCTCATAGGAACAACACCTGCAGTAGCGACTTGGCTCTCGCCGAGTACGGACAGTTACGCTTTGGCTCCCAAGGAGGTGACATCGGCTTTAGACCTCTCCCCACTCAACTCATAGCTAAGTACAATCACCACCATGTGATCAGTTAATTAACAATCAAAATCGCTCCGCCTTCTCAAGCTTTCTTCCCTCCAATCCAGTTGCCTTTATTTTCAAACTCAATCACGTGTCCTGATTATTCCTAACTGTGTGCTTCACTTACCACTCAACGACTGCGCTTCAATCAATCCTCACCATTCAAATCGAACAACAAGAAACCTCGCAACGATATTGCCACATTTATATGGTTCAACCATATTTTTATATGAATGCATTTAGATATATATCCTGACCCATATAGGGTTAATTAATAACTCATTTGACATTTTACCTTTATTTATGGTCTTGGCAATATATATGTAAAGCTTTTTAGGTAAAAAAGAATTGAGGTATATTTTGAAATATAGATAAAAATCACAAGGAAGCAAGACCAGATCCAAATAAATAAATTATGTGTGGTTTCAGAAACAGCATTGTTACCATCTTCAGACAAAAGTACTGAATACATTCAGTAATTTTGTCTTTATAAGGTGACAATGCTGTTATTGAAACATCACACATAATTCGTTTATTTTTTATTTGGTCTTGCTTTTTTGATATTTTTAACATTGCCCTTGACTATTTGAAAATGATGCAAATTTCCTAATTATTTTATGCCATTTTAAAAAGTACATTCTTTTTTAATAATATCTAATTTCCCACATTTTCCTAAAACTGCCAACAATAAACTAATAAAAAAAAAATCCAAGTCTGGGTATTTCAGTATTGCAGATATATTACATTTTTAAAAGTTGTTTAACTATAGATGTACATGCCGGATTAGGTGCCCTTAAAAATGTTTAATCTGGCTGTTTCTTCTTGAACTGCCGAGAGTGAAGTGGAGAAAGTGAAATTTTCAGGTTGCGAGGCCCATTTCCCTTAATTCACACTAATCCTTTGATTTTTTTTTTTCATTTTTTAGATACCAAAGCCAAGTTTGGTTACTTGCACTCACTGGAGGGGTTTGCCTTTTTCAAGAATCAGGGGTCATTGGGGCAATTTTTTTTTTTCAGAACAAATTCCCCAAAACTGGATTCGATGATCCCGGGTCGTGGTTTTTAAAAATCAACAGTTTAGACCACTCCTCCAAAAAAGCACTCTATACATTAGATGTGTTTGTGAAATTGATCTTATATTTCAGATTATTTTTACCAGAATTTTTAATTTTGATATTTGCAGTTCATCTCCATTGTGCTGAAAGAAAATTCTTTACTTAAAGTTTTAAAAACAGTTGGGGGCTCTATTCATTCAAGAGTAAACCCCACTCGAACAATACCCGGGCGAAGCCGGGTCCATATATCTATATAGGCTCAATTTATTGGGCAGTTTTTTCAACCAAATTAGACTTTTTTTAGGCCTTCTTCCAATGTCTTTTTTTTTTTTTTTGTTTTGCTGTCATTTGTTTAGGTAGTATTTAGATCAGTGATTCTCAACTTTTTTTTTGTTGCGGCATTTTTTTAAAGATTTGAAAATTTGGCGGCACAATTTTAGAATTTCGCGGCACACTTTTGCTAACTTGAATGCAAGAAAATTCAAATTATGTATCAATATTTCTATGCAAAATCTAAGTAATATACATCTCTAACATTCAATTTGCTAATTTCGTTATTTTAAAAAGTAAAAAAATGAAAAAGAAAAAAAGAAAAACCATTACAAACGTGAACATAATCATATGCCTAAAATTCAGCGACACATTTTTAGAATTTCGCGGCACACAAAATTACCGCGGCACATTGGTTGAGAATCACTGATTTAGATTTATCTGCTTCATAATATGTAGCTGCTCATATATATCTATGTATGTTCTACTCATATTTGTTGTGCATATTTTTTCAGCTAATTGTATTTTTTTTTTTACGTCTTCTTCCATTTGATTTTTTTTAATCAGTTGTTCTACGTTTTCGCTGAGTTTTATGCATTTTCCCCCTCCTTTCAGAATATTTCTATGCTTTTTTTTTATTTTGGCCTTAGTCATGAGTCGCGCTTATTTTAATACACTATTTTTGAATTTTTTTTTTTCAATCTCAGTCCTTTATGTTTTACATTTTTCAGTTATCCTTATTTTTATTTTTACTAATGCTTTGTGTTTGTAGGTATGCCAAGCCATAGGAGAAGCAAACTTTCTCAGCGTTCCAATAGCTCTAGGGTTCAGCATGCTTCAGGGTCAAACATTGCAAGTAGTTGGTGTGCATCTTGAGTCTCCCTGTTTCTCGCATGGGCAACTCTATGTAGCATGCTCCCGTGTTTCCAGCCCTAAAAATTTATTTGTCTTTAGTTCTACTTTTAGCAAGACACGCAAAATTGTTTATCAGGGGGCTTTGATATAGATTTTGACAATTTTGAAAGAGATTTCTTCGAATAATGATTTTGGGAAGCTTGACTTTTGTAACTACATAATTTATGAATAATTTGTTATCATTATTGCTCTACTGTAGTTTCATCAATAAAGCTTTTTTTACTTTATTTTATTTTAATTTTTTCACATTTAATTCATTTACATACCTCTATTCTTGAAAATTGTTTTTTTATTTTTTTTATGGTATCAACATTTCTGGTTCAATTAAGGTTTTTGTTAGCCTGCAACACACCTTATCATAGCTCATTGCATTTATCAGGATAACTTTGCTGTTTTGATTTTTACACCATTGGTATTTTCATGCCTCTATAATATTATATTTGTTTGCAGAATTTTATAGACAATTTGGTTTGGGTTATATACTTTAAGAATTTGTAAAAATATAAAGGTCAAAGTTTTACAACAAAAAAAAATTTTGGAACACCATTTCTCTCCCATTTAATTTAATGATGCTTCATTTATGATTTTAAGTATTGCTTTATTTTTATGCATGTTATTTTTAAAATTTGTGTTAGCAAGACATGGAATATTGTTAAGTTAATATATTATTAACATAAACTTTACCAACCCGTGAAGCGTTAGCTCCAAGCTTTTACCACTGGGGGCAGCACTGTTAGAGCTAATAAATGCTTTCGATTGGTGCTTACTTTTACATGCTGTTTGTTTTTAGACTAAATTAATACACATCAAGTTAGCATTTTTTCATTCTTCAAAAATTAAGATTCTATCTTTAACGTTTCATAATACTTTTAAAATTAAAGCCGGAAATAATATTGCTTTTTCCCATCCTGCAGGTCTACATTACACTGCAACAGCTATCATAACTCTGGCTTTTGGCATTGATATTTATATAATGTGAAAGTACTGTTTGCTACCTTAAGCTCTGGAGAGATTATAATGTGTCTACAGATCCATCATGTGGAAATCACACCATAGTGAAAATGCATTTAGCTGGTAGCAATGTATCACATTTGTAGACATGTGGTGCGCTTACAGTAAAAGCAGTCGCTACCTACCCACCATGGTTATCATGGCCTGTACCACGCGTACTAGGGATAATTACAAAAAAAAAAGGAAGCAAGACCGAATACAAATAATTACATTATGTGTGGTTTCAGTTACATTTTGGCTATCTTCAGACAAAGGTACTGAATACATTCAGTAATTTTGTCTTTATATGTCAACAATGCTGTTACTGAAACATCACACATATATATATATTTTTTTATTTGGTCTTGCTTTTTTGGTATTTTTAAAATTGCCCTTGACTATTAGAAAATTATGCAAATTAACTATTTAGAAATGTAAGTGCCGGATTAGGTGCCCTTTAAAATGTTTGCTCTGGCTGTTTGTTCTTGGACAGCCGAGAGTGAAGTGGACAAAGTGAAATTTTCAGGTTGTGCCGACCATTTTTCTTTATTCAAACTAATCATTAGATTTTTTTTTTAATTTTTAAGAATAAAAGCCCTGTTTGGTTACTTGCACTCACTGGAGGGGTTGGACTTTTTCAAGAATCAGGAGCCATTGGGGCAATTTTTTTTTTCAGAACAAAGTGTCTAAATCTGCATTCAATGATCCCGGGTCTTGGTTTTTAAAAATTAACAGTTTAGACCACTCCTCCAAACAGCACTCTATTCATTAGATGTGTTTGTGAAATGGATCCTATATTTCAGATTTTTTCACAAGCATTTTCGATATTGCTGTTTGCAATTTATCTCCATTTTGCTGAAAGAAAATTCATTACATTGAGTTTACAAACAGTTGGGGCCTCTATTCATTCATGAGTAAACCTCGCTCGAACACTACACAGGCGAAGCCGGGTCCAGTCGGGTAAAACCCGGGCGTTGCCCGGGCCACTCGGCTAGTATATATATAAAGGAAAAAAATATAATTTTTTGAAAAAAAAAAAAAAAAATTAATTAAAAAAAAAAAAAAGGCCCAGCAGGGGTTTGAACCCTGGATCTTTGGTTTACAAGACCAACGCCTTACCACTTGGCCACTGGGCCACGGTGCATTTGTTCAAAGCAAAATATTTGTATGCGAATTACCAGACCCCAAGAAATATCCAAATGCAACACTTTAAAATGAAGAAATTCCTTGTCAAAAAAAAAAAAAAAGATTTAGTTTTCCTTATTTATTTAACAACTAGGTAACCCAGTCAGTCTATTGGAGCGTATCCATAGATCGCCAACTACGCGGATTTTCCTTTTTTTTTTTTTAATATTTTGATATTATATTATGTTGCTCTAGATGGTTCTCTGAATCAACATACAGAGCAGAAGATTATTAAAAATAAATAAATAATTCAGTGATAAGATAAATTAGATGTAGAACGACATTTGAAAATTATCCCGCATGTGTTTCTTTATGTTCCGTTTATCATTACTCTTCACAATTCATCCTTTCATACTTCATCCCTAAGGTTAGAAATAATCGTTATTTCTCTTTAAAATAAATTTCGATTTTTCGTTCAAAAGAAACACATGCGGGATAATTTTCAAATGTTGTTCTACAATCATAAGCCGCATTATATTGTATTATAAATTAGATGTGTTATATTATTTTGTAAAAACGTTCTTAGAATACACTCATGGACAAAACTTAGGGAAGTTATATATTTTAATATTGTCGGTTTATTTTTTCTTTTTCTTTTTTGAAGGAGACAGAGGCTATTCACACTTGGTTATCTGGATTCGATCCCGGTTGATGGTTGTCGGAAATCGAGGGTGTTACTCACTCGTCCACCACGTTCCAAATAACTTTATTAGGTGCCACCGCTCAAAAAGAGCAACCTAGATCATCGTATTTACTGTGGGGGATATACAGGGTTTGTTCATTTGCAATTTATATTGATGTCGTTGGGTCCTTGGGGATATTGTTCTTGAGAAGTCTGGCTTGTTTGGTATTCAAGGTGGGTTTGTTTTTCATTTTCACTTTTCGTCATTCTGGATTATATATATATAATTGATGAGGCATTTATCTAGGTTTTAAATTTCTTATTTTCCTTTTTCCGCATTTGTAGTTTGTGGCTTCCTTTCTAATTTTTCGTATTTTTCGTAGAATTTAAATGATTGTCTAATAATGTAGTCATTGATGTTTTCGATATTTAGATCGTTCCTGAGGATTGTGTTCCGAACGAACCAGGGTGGAGACATGATTTTTCTAATAATGAATAGATTCAAAAAGGATGAGTTTCTTTATTTGGAAAATTAATTCGAGCTTTCGGGCGCAAGCTGCCCTTCTACAGGAATAATAGTTACAATTTCAATTAATCATGTATTTACAGTTATATATATTTTATTTAAATGGTTTCTCGCTTTGGTCTTGCATAGCGTGAGTGGATCACATGCCCGCGCGATTTAGTTCAAATCAAAGAAAAGCCTTGATAAAGAGAGGCGTGTTGCCCCTAGAAATACTAGCCGATTAACAACCTATATCCAGTATATGCCATATATTTATCTATACATATATAAGCTATTTTTTGCATATTTAGGATTATTTATGAAGTTTTATATTTTATTATTTAAGAAAAATTATTGCTATGTAAATTAGACAATTGGTTCATATTATTATATGCAAAATTGTTAAGTGGTGTGGTTAAGAGAAATCGGATAATTCTATTTTAGTTTTTGGACCAGCCTATCATATGTCTCTGGAATATCTATGTGTCTATTTATGCTATTATATTTTGATGAAATCAGTGCTTCCAGTATTAATCTTTTGTATTTACTATTTATGTTTGTATAATTTTTCTGATCATTTTATTTTCAAAGACTTCTAACTTTTTTAAAGATGTCTTATGTGCTGTCATAAAAATGGGATGGCCATATATAAGTATTGGTCTTATTATTGACGTGTAAATGGTTCTTTTGCAATGAAGGGATAATTTGCTTTTCGGTCCTAGAAGGAGGGATAGTCGGTGTTGGGCAGCTTTCGCCAAATTGATTCTGTTTTCGATGTGTTTTTTGAAGGTTAGGTGCTCGTCTAGGGTCATCCCTAGGTATCGGATGTTCTCTTTCCATTTAATATTGTCTTCTCGGGGTGGACTGGTTCAAATCACATTAATAGGTACCGCTCAACAAGAGCAACCTAGTTCATGATAATTGAAACAGTGAATAATATGTGAAGGTTATTCACATATTAAACAAATTTTAACACGGGATTCAATCCCGGTTCATGACTGTCGGGAATCGAGGGTGTTACCCACTCGTCCACCGACTTGTATTTTTTTCTCGGGGTGGGCTGACCACGTTGATTCATTTTAACACATTTTTATTATTTTTTATAATGTTCTCTACTTTATTATTTACCTAAGTTTTAAAACAAGGCTTAGAACTGGCTGTCATTCTAGACCTGTCCATTAAACGGCCAAATTCTCTATGTTCTTGTATTGTATATACTCATGGACAAAACTTGAGGAAGTTGTACCTTTTAACATGTATATCGGGATTGAGAATATAACTCTGAAATATATTACAGTGATTTTTATTGAAGACATACGAGATAACCAAGTGTGAACAACCTGTCTCCTTAAAAAAGATTAACATCGACCTTTCTTCAAGTTGGATCCATCATCTGTGTTGTACCTATTGTATGGGCTGTATTTATAAGAGAGAGTCAAATATATTAATTTTTTATCATTTTAAAAAATAAATATCTATTTTCAAATGTATATATTCACACACACATACATATATATATATACAAATATACAATAATAATACATCGCTTCAATTGTGAATGTAGAAGTTGAAAAAGCGGTCAACATAGGCCGAAGCCCTCACAGTTCTCTAAAGCCAAATCCAACTTTTGCCGAAGTTTGTGTTTGGACGAATATTCAGGGAGAAGCAGGACGTTGTAGCAAGTCATGGCACTGGGCAGCAGTTCGGAATTTGGGCCGTGGCGGTGGATGACAAGGGGCTTGCTCATCAGTGGCATGCACTCGCTTCCAGTGCTGAATTTCATCACCGACTTGATGAACGTTTCGCCTCTCTCGTTGAACAGCTCCCACAGGTGTCGGATTACATCAGACTCCCCGCTGAAGTCAACATAGGTCGTGGTGGATTCCAGAAGTTTGACATCGTAGTTGGTCCTGGCCATGAAGAGGCCGTCCAGCTCACACGGCCTGAAGATCAGGAAGAGAAAATCTCTAACCTCAGGTTTGTACGCGAATCCTTCTCTGAAAGCTTCAAAAATTTCTTTGATGTCGTTATTTAGAAGATTGTCCACATAGTTGTCAACATACGCCATCTTGTTTTTCTGGGTTAGCGACATTTCCTGGCCGTTTTCCACAAAGGTAACGTCGAAAATGTCACCAATGTCATCTTTGGAGTATTGGAGGAGATAAGTCAGACTCTGAGCCTGTGCGGGATCGAAGTCCCAGAGATCAGCAAAACGGCCTTTGCCTCCGATCAGCTTTCTGTAGAAAATCTTGGGAAACGGAATGTTGAGAGGGACTTGGTTGTAGATCGCCAGGGCGAAGACAAGCCCCGCCATGAAATATTCCAATTTTGACCTCTTCGAATCAGATTTCGGCCAAAAGAACCGATCTCTATATACAAACATGTCATATTCCGGACTCAGGATTTCCTTAAATGCCAAGTTAAACAATTCGGTTTTCAAACCTCCTTCATCAATTCCATTTTCACCTTCAAAAATTACGATCATGTTCAAATCTAAAATTCTTTTTTCAATTCCGACTAAATACAATAGGGAAAATAAATCGTCTAAAAGATGAGACCTTCTGATTATCAGATGAAAATTCGCTCGTTCATTGCTAGCTATGCAAATCTGCTGGACAACTTCCATTCTAATTTGCATATTTAGGTTTAAACAAGTGAATCTTGTCGTGGAGTCGACGCCGATATATTGGAAGCCGTCGCTAATAAGAGGATTTTGAGCAAATGAAGATAAAGTTTTGTTTGAGAATTTCTCTAAAGGTATCTTGGGTCGGATACATTGATTGAGGTTGAAGTGAAGGAAAGTCTCAAGTATGTCCGACTCGCAGTCCCCATCTAGCTCACTGTCATCACGCTCCCCGCCGTAAACATTGGCCAGATAGAGGAAATGGATAATTTCACAAATATTTGATTCAGAAACCACTGGTGACAATGGCATGTTGAACTTTTCAAATAAATTTAAGAATTTTTCAACTAATTCTTCAAATATTTCAGGAGGATATTGTGAAACAACCTTTAGCAACTCTGCTTTCATCTTTATATCTGCCTGTTCATAGACGTTAGCTAGTCTGAGAAATAGATTGCATTCTTCAACGCAACTATAAAACGGAAATTCAAGAATTATAACGATATTTTGCAACTGTACTTCCATTTCAACACTAGGAATGCAGTAATCTAATAATTTGTTTAGCAGAGGTACAATATTCAATATTTTCTCTTTGTTTTTGACTGTTTTAAAATCTTGATAATATCGTCTGATACTAATTAAATAGGTTTGATTCATTTTTAGAATTTTTTTTCTTCGAAATATATAAATTGATTTAAATTTAAACGATCAATTAAAAAAAAGAGAGAAGATATCGAAATATATTAATGAATTAAATTAATTAAATAAATAATGAATATAGTATATAAAATCACAATATATATTTGAATAATCTGTGTAAAAATAATTCTTTTTTTAAAAATATCTTTTGGGTTTTATTTCAAATTCTGGGTCGATCAGATAAAAAATTCATCCAGCCGTTTTTTAAAAAAAAATCTATATTTAAAAATCCTTCCTAATGTAGAGAAAGTCAAAAGGACACTGCGCCAAAAACTTAAATCGGTGATTTTAAAATTATAAAAAAATAGATAAAATATATAATGTTGCATATAAAAGCAGAATGATCCAATACAGCATTAAAGCTCTAAAGAAGCGGTCTGGTAGATTAAAAATTGGCGAAACCGCTGATGAGTCAAGCCCTCCCAATATTTTTTTTCATCGCAGTAAGGGCAGTAGAAGTTTGATTTATTTGTGAAAAGAAACATTCGCGTTTTGGTGTTTTCATTTGTATTATATAGATGACGCGTTATTGCTATGTATTAGATAAAAGATAGAATAACTACAGTAGAATTACCTCCCTGTAAAGGACAACACCTAATTACAGAGCCAAAGTGTCCTTTAGGGAGAGGTGTTCTCTTACCGGAGAGTTGCTAAATTGTAAAAATGGTAATTTTGCAAATGAAAACTGTTCTTTGTGGAGAGGTGTCCTCTTACTGGAGAGTTGCTAAATTGTAAAAATGGTAATTTTGCAAATGAAAACTGTTCTTTGTGGAGAGATGTCCTCTTACTGGAGAGTTGCTAAATTGTAAAAATGGTAATTTTGCAAATGAAAACTGTTCTTTGTGGAGAGGTGTCCTCTAAAGGGAGGTTCTACTGTAATACATTTTCAAAACTTAAATATTATTTAAAATTTATTGAATACTAGCGGATGTACCCGGCTTCGCCCGGGTTTTACCCGAGTAAAGGTTTGTCTAACGAACATTTGTTAAAACAATTCTCTATAAACTTATAAAAAAAAAGATATATTTTGATAATTTGAAACTCGTAAATTTGAATCTCTCGATAAAGTGAACATTTTTTCCCGGTCCCTTGAAAAATACTCGATAAGTTGAATAAAATCAATATTAATTGGTTCCCTCGGTAATTGGAAGTTAAAGGAATAGTATCTTGCTTTGGAATTGTATCATTATTCTTGTCTCAAATAAATTGCCGTGTCATCCTGAATTTTGTCTTTCCTAATTTTCTACATTACAAAATCATCGTTTTATCTAGTGAACATTTTTTCCCCGGTCCCTTGAAAAATACTCGATAACTAACTTTGACTTGTGCGCAATTAATAGGTAGAAAATCTTACTTTTGATAAATAATCTTTAAGATAATAAACTTAGTGATAATAAAACTTATAGATTAAAAAACTTGTTATCATCGTCGCAATGGTGGCGCTGCTTGCGAGTTAAATCTACAAATCTGCAAATAACTCTAAGGATATTCAAGATATTCAAGAAATTATTTTTCAGAAACCTTCCCAGTACTATACTAAATAACTTCCCAAAGTTTCATGGCGTTCCAATGAGTGGTTTGGTCAGGCATAAAGGACAGACACATACATTCATTTTTATATATATAGATTGAAAACACTCTAAATAAATATATACAGTAGAACAACCTCCCTGTAAAGGACAACACCTAATTGCAGAGGCAAAGTTTCCTTTTTAGGGAGAGGTGTCCTCTTACCGGAGAGTTTCAAGATAGTAAAAATGATAATTTTGCAGATGAAAACTGTCCTTTGTAGAGAGGTGTCCTCTAATGGAGGTTGTTATACTGTATTTTAACAGCGATATAAATGAGGATAATCAAAATTAAAAAGAATATCAAAATATCTAGAGAGAGAGGGATAAGTTTGTTTTAAGATTCTATTTAAAAAATATTTTGTTTTGCGCGCGCTTTCAGATTTAAAGAAGACCCATATATACAGGAGAACTATAAA
Source organism: Cordylochernes scorpioides (assembly GCA_030710605.1). Classification (NCBI taxonomy): domain Eukaryota; kingdom Metazoa; phylum Arthropoda; class Arachnida; order Pseudoscorpiones; family Chernetidae; genus Cordylochernes; species Cordylochernes scorpioides. The sequence continues at coordinate 101,570,646 of CP092865.1, read as the reverse complement.
AAAAAACTTTACAAAAAATTACAAACGAAATAAAACATTTTATTATTTTTATTTCAAGTGAATATAGGTATTTTGTATAGAAGGACTTTATTTAAGCCAGAGAAAGATAGATATATCTATATATATAAAAATGAATGTTTGTATGTTTGTTTGTTTGTTGGTCTGTTGGTATGTCCGGTATACAAATTCGCAGTAGTTCACTAATTCAAACCAAAATTTCCATACATAGGTAAAAAATAACGGGGGTGACGATAGGCTATTTTAAAAAAATATATAAATCAATTATTAAAACTATATATTCAAATTATTCAACTTAGCTCACGAGCAGCGCCCTCTATCAATACTAAAAGGTTATAAATACGTTTAAAATCTAAATCTTCTCAATATTTTATTAATAATAGTTCGCTTAATAACACATATAATATAAATATTTATATAATAACTGCTCTAATTTGAAATATTTGGTAGGTTTTATTTATTTATATATTTTAATTTTTAGATATAACTGATCTAATTCGACGTTTAAAATAACTGCTCTTGAAATATTTGGTATGTTTTATTTATTTATATATTTTCATTTTTAGATATACCTGATTTAATTCGCCGTTTACAATAACTGCTCTAATTCGAAATATTTGGTATGTTTTATTTGTGTTCACTATATTTCTATTTATTTGAGGTATTATAATTTCCATGTTTCAAAAACCTATTTCAAAAAGGTCGTTAGAAATATGTAAGGCTTGAAATAGCTTTACATGCGAATATTTATGATGCCAAGCGTGGCTTAATGGTTAGGTGTATGGCTTCGTATTTCCACAACCTTGGTTCGAAACTTAGCCTGGGTGCTTTTTTTTTAAAATATTATTGAAGCAAAGTTTTTTTTTTTTTACAGTACCAAAATTTCCATATATAGGTAAACAAATACGAGGAAAACGATAGGCTATTTTAAATTATATATAAATTAAATATTAAAACTATATATTCAAATTATTCTACTTAGCTCACGAACAGCGCCCTCTATCAAGGTTATAAATACGTTTAAAATCGATATATTCTCAAAATTTTATTAATAATAGTGTTCGCTTAATAATTAGAATACTTGATCTAAATCGAGATATTTATAGACGCTCGCTCGATTTGAAGATTTACACATGTGTATATCGTAACTAATCTAACTGTAAAGTTTGGAGCGGGACGTTTCACAAAAGTGACGTCCACGGTGCCAATTTATAATTGTAACGAATAGTATTTGAATAAAAACATTTAATCGGGTAAAACCCGGGCGTTGCCCGGGTCATTTGTCTAGTCTTATATATATAAAAATGAATGTTTGTATGTTTGTTTGTATGTCCTGTATACAAATTCGCAGTAGTTCACTAATTCAAACCAAAATTTCCATACATAGGTAAAAAAATACGGGGAAGACGATAGGCTATTTTTAAAAATATATAAATTAATTATTAAAACTATATATTCAAATTATTCTACTTAGCTCGCGAGCAGCGCCTCTAGCGGTGAAGATGGGAGGTAATATCAGCTGACCTAATGTACATGTAAAGTTTGGAGCGGGACGTTTCACAAGAGTGACATCCACGGCGCCAATTTATAACTGTAGCGAATAGTGTTTGAATAAAACATTTAAACGGGTAAACACGGGCGTTGCCCGGGTCATTCGTCTAGTTTAATATATATAAAAATCAATGTTTGTTTGTTTGTTTGTATGTCCGGTATACAAATTCGCAGTAGTTCACTAATTCAAACCAAAATTTCCATACATAGGTAAAAAAAATACGGGGAAGACGATAGGCTAATTTAAAAAATATATAAATCAATTATTAAAACTATATATTTTTAGTCAGAAAATGATGATGACGATATTGCTGTATCATGTTTGATTATTAGATACATAATTATATCGGGAAAAATTCCAAAAAGCAGAGACCACGGGTGAAACCAATTCATTATTTTGTACGCAGGAACAAAATTCTAACAGAAAAACATTTATTCGAGCAGAAAACAAAAGCCAGATCATCTTTCTATAAAAATATCGCTTCTCAGACACAAAGTTTGGAGCGGGACGTTGCACAAAAGTGACATCCACGGTGCCAATTTATAATTGTAACGAATAGTATTTGAACAAAAACATTTAATCGGGTAAAACCCGGGCGTTGCCCGGGTCATTCGGCTAGTATATATATAGATATAGATAAGATATAAAATGTTTTTTTTTAAAAATAGTTCTCTTTTAAAATTTTATTCAAATTTTATATATTCTTTGATGTACATCTTATCGGAATAAGCTTTCACCCTAATTTAAATTCTTCTTAAAACTTGAAAATATAATTTATTAAAAAGAATATATATTTGACATTGGCTGAATGAGGCGGCTATCCTTTCTTTCCAAGTAATTGTTTACTCATCAAATGTCACATAAACAGAGAGGAGGAGCTTAAAAGTTTGATTTCGGGAATCTCCAGGTCTAATTTATTTACACTTTTGTATAATGAGTCTTTCAAACCAACAGTTTATATAATTTCATGTATATTTTTTAAAAATCCGGATCAAATATTTTCCCATTACTCTGAAAATATAGTGTTATTCATATTTTTCGTCGTAGCTTGAATAAAATCTAATGTCATATATATAGGAGCTTGTGCTAACCTAATAAATAAATAGCACTATTTTTAAAATATAAAAACAGATTAGGTTTTAAAAAATATTTTCATAAACCAGTTATCATCACAATTTTAAACTCTATGTTTACAAAATTGTTTTTCGCTAATGGCGGTTGTTAAAACCTTGAAGTTGTAATAAACTAAAAGGAATCGCAAACACATTTCATCATTTATATATTTAAAATAATTAAGACAAAATGTCCAAATCATTACGTATTTTAGTTGCTGGTGATGTCGAAGGTAAATTGGATGAATTATACAAACGCGTGCGCAACATAATGAAAAAGAATGGCGAATTTGATATGTTAATTTGTGTTGGAAACTTTTTTGGTGATTCAAACGATGAATGGGAAGAATATGTGAAAGGTAGAAGATCAATTCCAGTTTTTACCTATGTGTTAGGGCCATGCAAAAAAGAACATGAACAATATTACATGGGAGAAAATGGCAAAGAACTTTGTCCCAATTTAGTATTCTTGGGTAAAAGTGGTGTAATGACAGGAACTTCTGGACTTAAAATGCTCTATTTAAGTGGTGTTGAAAATGGAACTGGTATGTGTAAAATAACAGAAAATGAAATTGAGAAACTAATTCCACAACCACAAGAAACTAAAGCAGTTGATATTTTGCTAACATCACAATGGCCAGCAGGAATAACAAAATATTCATCAATACCACCAGTAAATATTCAAAAATTTGAATCACCTTTAATATCAAAAGTAGCTTATTTTTTAAAACCCAGATACCATTTTGCAGCACTTGCAAATCACTATTATGAAAGGCAACCATATAGAAATCACAAGATATGTGTAGATGCATCCTATCATACAACTAGATTCATTGCCTTGGCTAAAGTTGGGAATACCAACAAAAGCAAATGGCTATATGCATTTACCATTGTACCTATTTGTACCATTAATAAATCAGAATTAGTGAAACAACCATTAGATGTGACAGAATGTCCATTTTCAATCACAGAAGCCGACCATCCATCACTTAAACCAAGACATCAACCATCTCAGCAATTTTTCTACGATAGTAACACAGATTACAGTCAGGATAATCCAAGAAAACGGAAAAGAGATGATCGCGATAGGAAACCACTTTCAAATTGCTGGTTCTGTCTAAAGAGTCCAGATATTGAGAAACATCTGATTCTAAGTATTGGAGATCAGAATTATCTTTCATTATGTAAAGGAGTGCTTACAAACGACCATATTTTGATCCTACCAATTGACCATCTCCAATCGACGCTAGATTGCTCAGAAGAATGCAGAGATGAAATTGAACAATATAAAAAAGCCCTAATCAAATTCTATAGAACGCAGAACAAAACTCCGGTGTTTTTTGAGAGAAATTATCGAAGTCCCCATTTACAGATTCAAGTTGTACCAATGCCAAGTAAACTTGAGGAACACCTCAGGACCATTGTTATTGAACAAGCCGAACACAGAGGTCTAAGAATGGATGAGATTCCAGAGCAGACGGATCTCTACGAGGTGTTGGAACCTCGGACGCCATTTTTCTACATTGAATGGGGGAGCCACCGTATGCTCCACCTAGTGAAGGCTCAGTTTCCACTCCAGTTTGGCAGAGAAATCCTGGCGTCCAAACCTATCCTAAATGTACCAGACAAAGAGGATTACAAGACCTGCATGGTCGGACAAGAACACGAGGAGAAATTGGCTGCCAGGTTTAAGAATGGATTTAAAAATTTTGATTTCACTGAATAACTAAATCTGTTATATATCATCATCTTTTTATTATAGATTTGTGGTGGTTAATTAACGACAATCCACATAAATAATTTCTTAAAATTTTATTTGATAGCGATTTTGTTTTAAGTTGAAAATTGGCCTTGAATTAAATACCAAACGATGTACGTTTTCGTTGTTTTTAAATATTGCGAAATATGTTCTAATTTTTGTTTTAAATATAAATACTTATATGTATTTCTTAAATATTTATAATTTGATATTATGAGTAATTTTATTTTTCACTTTTGATCAAATTGAAATTCTTGTTTGATTGCTTGCAAATGTTCGTTAAAGTTTATATTTTAAATATGGCTCACCAATTTATGTGGGCGGCATGGAATTCTAGGCAGAGTCAGATAACAAATTATTTATTGTAAAATCAACTTTTAATTACATTTATTTATACAAATTATCAGAAGGGTTAAATTGTTGTATATTACACGTTGAAGTTCTTTTTTTATATATGTGTGTGTGGTCAAATATCATTTCTAGATTATATAATGTTAGATATATGTGTTTGATATATTATAGAAAGATAAATATTTACATTTAATATGATTTATATTTAGAATGATGTATAATTATTTTATTATATTGATATGACACAACAATTAATATGATATTAATGTTAATTCATATAATTTTAATAAAGTATATTTTATGAGAATTATATATTTATAAGATAATTTAATTAAATATTTGAATTAAATAGTTATTAAACAAATTAAAACTTATAATGAAAATATGAAAAGTTAATATTTGGAGCCGCTACATCACTCCCCTTCCAGTGACGGAAGTCACGTCCAATAGACTCATTGTACCTGGAAGGAGTTTTTATCCGTCTTCCGCTGCGGGTCTCCTTTGGCAATTCGAACCGCACCCCAGGCTTAGATGGTTGCAGTTTACTGGAAGGCCCGATGGGATCCTCTCTGCTGGCAGGTATGATGGGATCTTCTCTGCTGGCAGGTATGATGGGATCTTCTCTGCTGGCAGGTATGATGGGATCTCCACTGCTAGCAGGTTGATCTAGTGTTCCCAAGATATAAGCGGGCTTTAATCGATCTATCGATATCTTCACTTCCCTGTTCTTAATTTTTAGCGTAAAAAAATTATCAGATTTTTCAAGAACTGGATAAGGTCCTTCGTAATATGGTTCTAAAGGCTTTCTAATTCTATTGATTCTCAAGAAAACTTGATCAGATTTAAATAAATCTTTATGGATAAAAATATCTTTGGTTACATTGTGATTCGTTGTTATTGGTCTAACCATATGCATATACTCTATGAGGTTCGATATAAATAAACTGGAATCAACTCGACTTACAGGCTTCTAAATAAAATCTCCAGGTAATTTAATGGTTTTTCCATAAACCATCTGTGATATTGAAAAACCCGTATCCTCTCGAATAGCAGCGCGTAACGCTAGGAGTATTGTCGGCAGAGAATCGGTCCATTTGACTGAATTATGAGATTTAATAGCAGTTTTAAATGTCCGATTAAAACGTTCAATTTTACCATTACTTTGAGGATGGTAAGGAGTAGTATGTAGCAGTTTCGTACCGCATATAGCTGCAAGATCTTCGAATACTTGAGATGTAAATTGTCTTCCCTGATCTGAAACTATAGTGTAGGGAGTTCCGAATCTTGACACCCAGTTATTATAAAAGGCTAGGGCTACACTCTTAGATGTTATGTTCTCCAATGGTATCACTTCCATCCAGGACGTATATCTGTCAATGCAAGTGAGACAATAATACTTTTCATTTGATGGAGGTAGTGGCCCAATTAAATCAATATTGCCACGTGGAAAATTAGGGAAGACAAAAACTTCAGGAGGAAACAAAATTTATTTCAGTCAAGGACAAGCTATGCAATGTAAACAAAAGATAAGCCACGAGGAAAATTTACAGAGTCGCAAGATATAAAACATAAAAATGACCACTCTGTTGAATAAAAAATAATAACATCAAGAAATACTATATTACATAAATAAAATTAATAAATACTACGTTACAATATGAATCACACTGAATCTTTCGTCGGGCTCTTGAAATGTACCAATTTGGGATTTTGTGTGCCTCGTTACCTTTGTTTTTTGACAATTAATGCAAGCCTGGGACCATTTTCGAACGTTTTTTTATTTCTTTCCAGATAAATTTTGATTTAAGTTGATTAATTGTAGCCTTTATACCCGGATGATATAAATCGTGAAATTGATGAAAGATTTGAATTCGAAATTTTCTGGAATAAACCGTCCTATATTTTCTGTTGACACATCACACCAAAGAATTTTGCCAGATTGTAATGGATATTGTTTAAATTTTAGCGATGTATTTTCTTTGCGTAGATTAAGTAATTTATCACTATTATTTTGTTCCTCTGCAATTTTATCATAATCAATACTTGTAACTGCTTCTATTCTAGACAACGTATCTGCAACAATGTTTTCTTTACCACTAATATGCCGGATGTCTGTGGAAAATTGTGAAATATATTGAAGTTGTCTCTGTTGTCTTGGCGAAGCTTTTTCATTATTTTGTTTGAAAGCATATACTAATGGCTTATGATCAGTGAATATATAGAATTCTCTTCCTTCCAAAATATATTTAAATTTTTTAATACTCAAATAAATTCCAAGTAATTCTTTATCATAGGTACTGTATACCTTTTGAGCATTATTTAACTTCGAAAATAATGCTATTGGCTTCCAACAACTATTTTCACATTGCTGCAAAACTGAACCAATAGCATTATTAGATGCGTCTGTACAGAGCGATAATGGAAGTGCAGGGTTGGGGTAGCATAATAATGCAGCACTTGCTAAGTCTTGTTTACATCTTTCAAACTGCAACTTGGCCTCTTCTGACCAATCGATTTTTCTTTATCATTCTTTTTTGAATCTTTCAGATAATCATGAAGAAGAGCCTGCGTAGAAGCTGCGTTCTCAAGATATCTATGATAAAAATTTATCATACCTAGGAAGGCACGCAATTCCCGTTTCGTCGTTGGCAGTTTATAATCTAGAATTGTTTGAACTTTTGATGGAAGCGGTTGAGACCCTCCATTAGTTATCCAGTGCCCTAGAAATTCCAATTGGTCAACTCCTAAGATAGATTTAACGATGTTTATGCGCAATCCATAGTTTTGTAGTTTCTCGAGAACCAATTTTAAATGGGTTTCATGTTCTTCACAAGTTTCTGAAGCCACTAATATATCGTCCAAATAGAGAAATGTGAAATCCAAGCCACGAAGTACTTCATGAATAAAACGCTGAAACGTAGCTGGTGCATTCCTAAGACCAAAGCTCATGACGTTAAACTCATAAAGCCCAAATGGAGTTATTATGGCTGTTTTAGGTTTGTCCTCCTCGGCAATGGGGATCTGGTAATAGGCTTTAAACAAATCAAGTCTAGAAAAAATCATCTTTCCACTTAAAACATGCTGAAAGTCTTCCAATCTAGGTATTGGGTAGCGATCAGGCAAGGTTTGAGAATTTAATTTTCTGTAGTCACCACAAGGTCTTAATGTGCCGTCTTTTTTGGTGACCAGGTGAAGTGGACTAGCCCATTGTGATTTTGATGGCCTGATTATTTCATGCTCGAGCATAAATTGGAACTCTTATTTAGCTTCATTTAATCTTTTTGGATCCAACGGTCGAGCTCTAGAGAACACTGGTGGTCCTTTTGTTATTATAAAGTGCTTCACATCGTGATTAGCTTTCATTATTCCTACGTTGGGCCTCGTAATATCTGGGTAATTAGCCAATAGTTTAGAAAAATTTGATGTTGTTCTATAAGAGCTAAAAGTCTCTTCAGAGATTGAGCAGATATCACCTTTTATTGTCAGGTTTGTTATACCGTCAATCAATTGTCTTCTATAAATATCGAGGATTAATTTGAAATTATTTAGAAAATTGGCTCCAAGTATACCCATGTTGGTTTTAGCTATTACAAATGGCCATTGGAATTGTGGCCGTAGACCAAGATCTAAAGATAATATTTGAGTACCGTACGTGGAGATTTCCGTTCCATTGGCTGCATATAGCTTGAAATCGTTCAGGGTGGTCCCAATTTTTCCTTTTAAGGTATTAAGGAAACATCAGCTCCACTATCTACTAAGAATCGCACGCCAGTATTTTTGTCACTTACAAATAAACGGCTATTGCGACGTATGTTCTGTCCAGCAGCAGAGTGCGTCGCGCCACTTACTGCTGGTTGGAGTTTTCCGCATTGACCCATTCACATGGCTTTTTACATTTTCCAGGTAGGCAGTTTTTTCCATACCTATAATGGAAATAGCAAAATTTTCCCTTTGGATTATATCCGCCCTTAGATCGGGAACGGGAGCGTGAATTGTAGCGATAATCACGTTAACTTCGGTCACGAGATCTACCTTGATGCTCCATTTTCATACTTTCTATTTTCTGTTCCAGAGATTCTATTTTTTGTAATAACATTTTTGTTTTATTCTCCGGCTTATCTGCCTCGTAAATCTCCGCCTTGGGGTTTAATTCGGCTATTCTTTCAGCCATTACTGCCTATTTGTCGAGCTCTTCCTCGCTAATTATTAAAATTTGCTGAATTGCCTGTAGTAGTTTTTCGAGCCATAGCGTCTTTATAAATTTATCGGATAAGTCCTCTGTTGCTAATGATCTCAATTTCTGCAACAACTGGCTAGGCTTTAGATCACCTAGTTCAATTCCCGATAGCAGTTTTCGAATTCTTTTTGATTCGCCATCTTTAAATATTCTAAGAAGTCTTTCTTTTGCCGCTGAATATTTATTTATTTCTTTAGAGGTAATTATATCCCAGAGGTTTTCGACATACTTTGGTTCCAATTGAGCGATTAAATAATTGAATTTCGTATTTTCTGCCTTTATATTATTTATCAAGAACTGAGCCTCAACTTGATGGAACCATATATCAGGTCTTTCAATCCAGAAAGGTGGAAGTTTAATATTTACCTTATAGGTCTCAACTTTTTCAGTTTCCTCACTTTTCATTTTAACAATTCGTTGTGCTGGTTCTTTTGTTCGGCTCACCAATTTATGTGGTGGTTAATTAACGACAATCCACATAAATAATTTCTTAAAATTTTATTTGATTGCGATTTTGTTTTAAGTTGAAAATTGGCCTTGAATTAAATACCAAACGATGTACGTTATCGTTGTTTTTAAATATTGCGAAATATGTTATAATTTTTGTTTTAAATATAAATACTTATATGTATTTCTTAAATATATATAATTTGATATTATGAGTAATTTTATTTTTCAATTTTGATCAAATTGAAATTCTTGTTTGATTGCTTGATAATGTTAGTTAAAGTTTATAAAGGTTGACGTGTATTCATAGTATTTACTATTTAATCATTTGTGACTATTGACCGGAATGCAGAATTTGCATAGTTAATTATTATTATCATTATTAGAATGTAGCTTGTGCTGTAAAGATAATTAAATCTTTAGTAGCTTAAATAAATGTCTGATCCTTAAATCTTAAATACACCACAGTTGGCGACGAGGATAAAAAGTAAGTTTAACTATGTCAAATATAGTTCCATTTCCTGCTTTTACGCCAGATCAAGACTTCGAAATTTTCGTGAAATGTTTACGTTTTGCGTTTGCTGCGAATGATACTTCGTTAGCTAAACAAGCACCAGTTTTACTGGCGGTGATAGGCCCAAAGTTATTTAAATTGGCCGAAGATTTGGCAGCGCCTGAAAAAAGCTGGAAACGAAGTCATTTGATGAAATAGTCGCACTTCTAAATAGACATCTCGCGCCTACACCTAGAGTCATACCTGCTAGATATAAATTTTTTAAATCAAATCAAGAAGATGAAACTATATCTCAATTTATGGCAACATTGAGGGGTCTAGCAGAGCCTTGTAAATTCGGAAGCATGTTAAACGAAATGCTACGAGATAAGTTGGTGGTTGGCGTTAGATCCGAAAATCTACAGAAACGCCTATTGCAAGAAGGCGATGATGCAACATTAGACAAAATTTACGAAATAGCATTATCATACGAAGCCGCAGAACGAGATTTACTATCAATGAAAAATGTAGATTATGCAGATGCAAATATTCATGATGTTAAAAAATTAAATAGTGCATGTTCTCATTGTGGTAGACAAAATCATCTATCAAATAAATGCTTTTTTAAAAATGCAAAATGTCATGAATGTGGAAAAATTGGACACATAAAGCTGGCTTGTAGAAATAGAAAAACTAAATATGCCAAAATACAGCACGGATCAAAAGCTACTGGAAAAATAAATGTGGTTGAAGCAGGTAATAACGGAAAATATTTTATTACTCTAAATGTGGACAACAAAAATATACAGTTTGAATTCGACACAGGTAGTTGTCACACGTTGATGCCAATAAATTTATATAAGAAATTGTGGAATAAGAAAATATTTCCTATAAATTTACATCTCAAATCTTATTCAAATACGAAGATTGATGTTATTGGCAAAAGAGAAGTGTTTGTAGCAGAGGCAAATAAAACTCTTCCATTAATAATAACTGAAGCAAATAGGTCTGTATTGCTTGGCACTACTTGGATCAAGTGCTTGCCTGCTAAATTTTTAAAATTCTCGGACATAAATTTAGTCCAAGAAACAACATGTTCCTTTTTGGTAAAAAAATTTACAGAAGTTTTTGACACTACAAATGTAGGTGTAATTAAGGATCATAAGGCGCATCTAATTCTTAGAAAAGATGCTAATCCTAGATTTTTCAGGGCGAGAAATGTTCCTTATGTAATGAGAAACGCCATTGAAAAAGAATTGGAAAATCTTGAGGCCCAAGGAGTAATCACAAAAATAGAAAGAAGCGATTGGGCTACGCCTATAGTTCCTATAATGAAAAAGAATGGCCATGTCCGTATTTGCGGAGATTTTAAAATAACACTAAACCCTGTACTTAAAATTGATCAATATGTTAGGAACCAATTCTTTCCTAGTCTACCAATCGGGCAGAGTCAAACACTACACCTCTCAGAAAATTAACACTTTTAATTTCCTTTCATGACTAACTAATTTACATCATTAAAAACCAATTATATACATGTAAAAATTGTCCAGTCATCTGGTCAAAATATAAATAAATTAATCTAGGAAAAAACAACTTATAAAATCCTAACAATGCCCCCCCCATTTTAAAGTTGTTTTCATGCCCTCATCGGAGGCCTAGAGTGGTCAAGATCCTGGTTAGGTCTTCGTTTAACACCATTTGGCAAGTCAACATCCCATACTCTGTGTTCCCGAAGTGATGCCATTTCACATTCTATAGACCTCAGCCGATTTTGTGCTTTGGGCATATTAAGCGCCTCCTCGTATGATGACGGCATTTCATCTTGATGGCTCTTATGTTCAACTATCCCACGGTGGAAGGCTGATCTACAATACTCCTTCTGCCTAGCCGCAATTCTTGAAGATCTTCTTGGGATTATAGTTTCATTCTGGCCTTCGTCTTCTCTCCTCAGTGCTTCGTCTTCATAGGCCTGCTCTCCATCCTCTCTTCGTTCTAAGTTATTCAGATCTTTCTCTACCGATATTGTTTCCCCATCAGTCCCTGAATATCCTCTTGGGATCGCAGCTTCATTTTGGTATTCCCCTTCATCTTCCCTCTTTAGTTCTTTCACTGTATAGATTCTTCCTCTTCTATTAGATTTCAAAATTAACCCGCCATCACTTCCAAAAACAGAGGCCTTGCCATTCTGGAATAAAACTTTGTTTCCTCTTTCCTCAATCCTTCCAACAGACAAAATATTTCCGTCTAACTCAGGAACGTATAAAACGTTTTCCAAGAACAAGGTTTCACCTCCATATTCGTGACCGAGTTTGATTGTTACATCACCCATCTCTGATACTTTTATTTTCTCATTGTTAGCCATTTCTACTGAAGTTGAAATACTTTTTGTGTTCGTCAATTTCAGTCTGTTCGACGTCACATGTTCAGTAGCTCCACTGTCCAGAAACCAGATATTCTGCGAATTATTGTCTTCAAAGCCGTTCGCAAATAGGACCTTATGAGTCAGGTCTAGCGTACCCCGTTTCAGCATACCTTCGCTAATTCTCCTTGAGGAGTTGGCAAATCTGCAATTCCTTGCTATGTGTCCTAACCTGCCACAACTGAAACACCTTATCTGCCTCGGGTAGTTATAATTTTCCCTTTTCCCTTCCGTCCACGTATTATGATAATTCCTTGGTTGATCATATTCAAATATTTTTCGCTCTTGACATGGTGATTTGCATGTATCCTCTTTTCTTCTTACCGCAAAAGCGCAATTAGGATCTTCTTGAGGAATTTGACGCTGTTTCTGTCTTTTTTCTTCTAAAAGTAACTTGGATTTTACCACACTAGTAGATAGCTTCTCTTCTTGCTGTTCTAAACTGAGAATCAGCGGCTCGTAACTCTTTGGTAATCCCAATAGCATAATCAAAGCTAATTCGCCATCCCCAAATCCATGGTGGCACTTTGCTAATTTTCTATGACCTTCCATTATTCTCGCGAAATATTCCTTCATGTCTTCGTCATTTCTTTTGACAATATTGAAAAATTCTCTCAGTAACTGTAATATGTGCAGCAAGCCATATTTTGTGTGGATATCCTCCAGTATCTGCCAAGCATCAATCGCTCGCTTGCAATCACCGATATCATCTAGGAATGAATCCTCAACTGCTAGTAATATGACAGATAATGCCAAGCTATCTTTCCGCTTCTGTTTTTCTGTAGTTTCCCTAGGAAATCCAGGCTCAATCGCATCCCATATATCCTTCTGGATTAAAATAGATTTAGTTCTTATAGCCCAGGAATAATAATTATTACCATCAAGTTTAGGTATTCTGAACTCGTCAGCCATTGATATTTCCAGTTATGCAAATCTGACAAAAAATTATAACTCAAAGCTTTTTTTCTTCTTCTTCGTTGCACAAAGTTCAGTCTTTAAATCACTCAAATTTCTTATAATCAAATTCTATTATCTATCTTAGTTAGCCTAACAAACTTTTCTTCTTTGGCTTTCCCTTTTAGCTTTTTCTTCTTTAGCCTAAACTTCTAATTTATCTCTACGGCGCAGTGGAAGCGTGCTGGGCCCATAACCTGTTAGGAACCAATTCTTTCCTAGTCTACCAATCGAGCAGAGTCAAACACTACACCTCTCAGAAAATTAACACTTTTAATTTCCTTTCATGACTAACTAATTTACATCATTAAAAACCAATTATATACATGTAAAAATTGTCCAGTCATCTGGTCAAAATATAAATAAATTAATCTAGGAAAAAACAACTTATAAAATCCTAACACAATATCCACTACCTAAAATAGAGGACATTTTTGCCATTCTCGGAAGAGGAATAAATTTTAGTAAAATAGATTTGTCCCAGGCATATTTGCAATTAGAATTGGACGAAAAATCAAAAGAAATGGCCGTAATAAATACACATAAAGGACTCTATAGATATAATAGACTTCCCTTTGGCATTGCTTCTGCACCAGCAATATGGCAGCGAATAATTGAACAAATACTGTCCGGCATACCAGGAACTCTTGTCTATCTAGATGATATACTAATTACCGGAGAGTCTGAGGCTGACCATCTTAGAAATTTGGAGGCAGTCTTAAATAGATTAAATGAATATGGCCTCAAGGCTAACAGAGACAAATGCAATTTTTTTCAAGAAAGTCTTGAATATTGCGGTCATGTGATCGATAAAATGGGTTTGCATAAAACAAATGATAAGGGCTGTTTTGGATGCTCCAAAACCACTAAATGTAACCCAGTTACGAGCGTTTTTGGGATTAGTTACCTATTATCACAAATTTATCAGAAACGCTGCAGATGTTTTATCGCCCTTATATGCTCTTCTAAAAAAGGGAACAAAATGGCATTGGTCAACAGAATGCCAAAAGGCTTTTAGGGAAATCAAAGAAATCATCTCTTCAGATCAAATATTGATAGCTTACGACCCTAAATTGCCAATCCGTCTGTCGTGTGACTCAAGCAGCTACGGACTCGGTGCTGTGTTGTCTCAAATTGATGTCGACGGAAATGAACGCCCTATATATTTTATCTCGAGGACCTTATCTCAGGCTGAAAAGAAATATTCACAGATTGATAAGGAATGTTTGAGTATAATTTGGGCTTTAAAGAAATTTAACAATTACCTTTTTAGAAGAAAATTTGAATTAATAACTGATAACAAACCCTTGCACCACATACTAAATCCCAAGCGGGAAATATCATCGAACATGTCTGCACGACTACAGCGATGGGCATTGATCTTGTCTTCATATAACTTCACAATTGAGTGCAGGAAAACTGGAGACCACGGCAATGCCGATGGCCTTTCTAGATTGCCACTGAAACAATATGAAGAAATGGAAGAAGATGCTGTAAATACAGTTCACATGATTAAACAATGTGAAGAATTGCCGCTCACATCGAGTCACATTAGGCGAGAATCTTGCAAGGACTCAATCTTAAAAATAGTATACCAGAACACATTGTATGGTTGGAAAGATAAGCCATCAAATACCGAATTGCTCTCGTTTTATTTGCGAAGAGAAGAGTTAACTGTAGAGCAGGGAATCCTACTTTTGGGAACACGAGTAGTTATTCCAAGGAAATTCAGAGCGAAAATTAAAGCTGAGTTGCACCAAGGACATCTAGGTGTTGTAAAAATGAAAGCACTAGCGCGAAATTTTATTTGGTGGCCTGGAATAGATCGTGAAATAGAGGAAATTGCTAGAGTCTGCAGAGAGGGTAATATAAATAACCATACGTTAAAGCAAGAAAGTGTTCACAAGTGGGAATCTGCTCCTACACCTTGGTATCGAGTTCACTTGGATTTCGCGGGTCCATTCATGAACAAAATGTTCTTAATTGTCATTGACAGTTATTCGAAGTGGCCGGAAGTTATTATAATGAATTCCACGACCGCGGGAAATACTATCCGAGTTCTGAGAGACTTATTCTCGCGCTATGGTATTCCTGACCAAGTGGTCACGGATAACGGCCCTCAATTCGTTTCGGAAGAAATGAAATATTTTTTTAAATCAAATGGAGTTCATCATTTGAGGTCTGCTCCTTATTTTCCAGCTACCAATGGTTTGGCAGAACGCTTCGTACAAACTCTGAAAAGAGGCTTAAAGAATATGAGAAATGAAGAATTAAATAAGAGTTTGGCAAATTTTCTGTTCACATATAGAACAGTACCACATTCGAGCACTAGGGAAGCCCCAGCAGTACTCTTTTTAAAGCGGATGCTTAAATGTAAGTGGAACCTATTGAAGCCAAAATTGGAAGTCAAGCCAGGATTTAAAAAGGGATATTCCCCTGATTTTGAGGAGGACGAAAATATTTTGGTCAGAGACTTTCTGGGTCCCAATAAATGGAAGGAAGGAAAGGTTATAAAGAGACTGGGAAAGTGTTTTTATACAGTTAAATTAAATGACGGCAGACTGTGGAGACGGCACGTATGCCAATTGAGAAAGAATTACATCGTGCCTAGTCCGGCTCCCGAGATATTTCTGCCGGAGCAACTGATAAAGTGCCCAAGTAATGAGAGCCGTGCAGAGGATGGTTCTGTGGAGATCCCCAGTAAAGAGAACATTCCCTCCTCTCCAGGAATCCCTGCACCAGAGGAGCCCGGTCCCGCAGCTTCGGACCAGGATAGAACGCCTCAGCGAAGGTATCCTATGAGGGATAGGAGACCTCCTAAAAGATTTGGATTTTGAAGGAGGGGAAGGAGCTGACGTGTATTCATAGTATTTACTATTTAATCATTTGTGACTATTGACCGGAATGCAGAATTTGCATAGTTAATTATTATTATCATTATTAGAATGTAGCTTGTGCTGTAAAGACAATTAAATCTTTAGTAGCTTAAATAAATGTCTGATCCTTAAATCTTAAATACACCACAGGTAACAACACCAAATTATATTTGATGTTTCTTTTTGTCTTGTTACCTTGTGTTTCTTATTTAGAATACAAAATTTACCACAGGGATTATTTTACTTTTCTATTGTGTGGTCTTGTTACAAAATATAATGGTCCATATAGGAGATAGTTTATATGTTATTTTATTCAAATCTGCCTTTGTGGAATACATGTTTTACCCTTTAAATATACTGATGTGTTTATGCATTGTCAAATACATGTTTGAATATATTGCTATAATAAATGTAATGTTGTATATACCTCCCTAAGTGTTTTATATATAAATATATATTCCATTCAAGGTTCACCTCGAGATGGTCGCCCACCATCGGTCCACCACCATCCAGGATCGACTGGGCCTCGCTGCGGCGCTGCGCCTTCTCGGGCCACGAGGCCGACGCGGCACTCAAGTTGGCCCTCCACGCCCTGCCCCATTCGGCCCATCCTGCCTCGGTCGGCCCCTCCTGTCCTGCCTACGGGTCCATCGACCGCTCCTTCGGCCACCGTTACTGGTGCTGCAGATCCATCAGGCCTCTCATCAGAGAGGCCTTCAACATCATAGGGCGGCCCCCTGACCTGCAGGCTTGGATCTTCGGCGGATCCGGCCTTGAGGAAGACGCCCTTTCCATCCTGGCGTCGGCAAAGTTGCGAGTATATCGCTACTTTGTCCAGGTTGGGCTCGGAGAAGCAGTGGAGGACCCGCTCATCGCCTGGTCCAGGACCCTCCAGCGCCGAGGTTTCCTTCTTCCTATGTAAATTTTTAAAATATGTATCATAAATGTATATATCTTCTACTCCTATATGTAATATATTTCTCTCTCTCTATGTTTGAAATAATGTAATATTGTCTAGAAGACAATAAATAATTTTTAATTGTCAAAAAAATTGTCACACACACACACTGGAGCTTCTAATGGTAAAATTGAATATAGAATGGGAGAAAGGAAAGCTTCGTATCAATTCATTGTTCCGTTTGTTCTCTGTATTGCACCCAGTACGTTAAGTACCGTAACGCTGTGGAGTTTGAGATGGAGCATCCGGCTGCTGTTCAAGCAATAAAGGAATAATAACTACATGGACGATTATTTGGATTATTGTGATGATGTCCAAGGGGCCTAAAGACTAAAGAAGTAACAAAAACTCATAAGCGGGGTGGTTTCATTATTGGTAAATAGATTACCAATTATCCAGAGTTTCAGGGAAAACTGCCCCAAGGGCATTTCAGAATGGTCTGCTCTACAATCGTGATAGGACTACACCGGGATCCTAAGGCGGACTATTTACTTTCCGAGTAAATTTGAAAAGAACTGGAGAAGGAATTCCTGACGGGAGGAATTGACCAATCAAACGAGAAGTGCTCAGAAATGTATAAGATCAGATCTCTTTATTTTTTTATTTTTTTTATAATTAACTTAGAGCAAGCATGTCAAACTCGCGGCCCGCGGGCCTCATGCGGCCTACAACGAATAAATTTGCGGCCCACCAGACAATATATTTTAATATTTTTTTTTTATAAATTAAAAAAAAAAAAAAATAATTTGTAGCCTAATTTTTAAAAATTGTAATTATACATAATTTATTTATTAATAACGAACCACTGGTCGCCATACATAAGTCGTAAGTTTTGATAATATTATACCTACATACATAACGTATGTACATCGCCATAAGTATGGCGATAAGTATGGTTAAAGAAAATATTCTTGCGGTGTACGAGAAAAATATATATTTTTTAAGTTACGTTCAATAATTTGTGCAGTTATTCTGTGTCTGGCAAGTTAAAAATATTAATTTTTAAAATATTAATTAAAACGTTTTATTATTTTGTGTTAGAGATTACTAATTTTTTTTCAGACCTTTGTATTCAATGTCTTCATCAAAATCAAGTGGCAGTAAAACTAAACGAAAAATTGCTGACGAACATAGGAATTTTCAAGAAAAGTGGGAATTAGAGTATTTTTGCTCTGAAGTAAAAGATAAAATCATCTGCTCGATATGTAATAATGCTATTAGTGTACCAAAATTATATAAAATTAAACGTCATTATGAACAACATAAATCAAAATATGATACCTACGAAGGTTTAATGAGACAAGAAAAGTTAAAAGAGTTCAAGAAGGGAATGAAAAAACAACAGTTTATGTTTACTAAAGTATCACAAGAGAGTGAAGCGGCGGTGCATGCAAGCTACGTTTTATCGGAGATGATAGCTAAACACTCAAAACCTTTTACTGAAGGTGATTTCATCAAGGAATGTTTAATTAAAGCTGCAGAAATTGTTTGTCCTGGAAGTGTGAAGACGTTTCAAGCAATATCTTTGTCTCGAAATACCGTTGTGAAAAGAGTTACTGATATGGCCCGAAATTTAAATGATCAGATAAAAGAAAAATCATCTTGTTTCGAAGCATTTTCCATTGCCTGTGATGAGAGTACGGACATTGGGGGCGTAGCTCAGTTAGCTGTTTTTTTTTCGAGCTTGCGACACGGATTTCAACCTTTTTGAGGAATTATTGGAACTAGTACCCATGCATGGCACTACTACAGGAGAAGATATATATAATTGCGTTTATGATCTTCTGCAAAAATACAATTTACCTCAATCAAAATTGACTTCTCTAGCAACAGATAGAGGCTCCTTCAATGACTGGAAAATCCAACGGTTTCGTAGCATTACTGCGAAAAAAACTAAGTGAAAAATTTCTGATGGTTCCAATATTCATTATACGCATTGCATTATACATCAGGAAGTATTATGTACGAAGGTAATTAAAATGAAAAATGTGTTGACACCTATCAAAAAATTAATCAATTTCATAAGATCTCGAGGTTTAAATCAGCGACAGTTCTCTCTGTATATTCTCTCTCGATATTTTATATCGAAGTTGTTCTTTTTTATGCTAACTCACCATATTATCCAATAAAGAAAACTACATAATAGAGGGAAATGGAGCCAATTTTTTCGATTCAGGGTCTGTTTGCACACGTGTAATGTTTTCCAGTGCATGGAGTATTTTTGGTAGAAATTTGAGGAGATGGCTTGGAGTGGAATCAATTCTCCTGAGGGATCTGGTCGAATGGTTTTGGGAATATAATACAATCCATGATGATAGAGCAGCCTTACATGTTAGGTTTCGAGCATGAGTTCGAGGCAGGGTGGAGTATGAGTGTGGTTGGACAGAGTAGCAGCAATTTTTGATGCACCGTCTGCTAGTTCATTGCCATTGATTCCAGTGTGTCCGGGTACCCAACAAAGCCTGATGTAAGGAGCTCTGTTAAGGACTTTTATTATATATTTCACTAGCGATGTTCGTGTTGGTCCTGAGGAGCAGATACTGGTAAAGCGGATCTACAGTCCGAGGCAATGGTCACTGATGTTTTGGTTGGACTAGTCTCCGCGATTTGAACTGCCCAGGGAATTGCTAAGAGTTCAGCTTGAAAGGCAGGGCAGTCTGGGTGAAGCCGTAGGAGAATTGGCTGATGTTCTTGGGGAAAAAAAATGATTGAAGTATCAATGCCAGAATCACTTTTTGATCCATCTGTGAAAATTAGTGGCGTTGTTACTTCTTCTAGGTCCAAACTGAAGGAAAGGGGTCGTCTGAATGGGGGTATGGCAGCGCAGCAGGTTCTGGCTTCGATTCGTAGTTCCCCTCTTTGATCTCCTTTAGGAAAGCCAGCTGGACCTAGATGATAATGTCAAGAGGGGGACTGCCTGTCAGGGATATGGCTTGTATGGTTGGCGTACAAGGACCCCCTCTCAATATATGCTTTGCAAACCTGTAGTGGAGGCTCCGGAGCTGACGGACACCCTCCTTGGATGAAGCGCGACGACCCCAAGCTGACATAGAAGGGCCGGGATGACCACCGACCAAAGGATTTTGATGCCAGCAGCATAGGAAATACCGAATTTCCTGTGGATTGAGTTCGTCAATCTTGGAACAATTGCTCGACACCTGTGAATGAGTTTAGATAGGTGAGAGACGAAACCTCGTGTCTGAACGAATTCCACCCCAAGATGGTTATAGTCTTAGTGATAGCGATGGGTTGGCCAAGGATTGTGAGTCCAGGGTCGGGGTTGGGGTGGGCTCTTCGCCACTGGAAGATACAGGCTTGTGTCTTTCTGGGGTTTAGCTCGAGTCCGTTCTCGGTGCTCCATAAAGCGATTTGATCCAGAAATGTGTTAATAGCTTTGGTCGGCAGTCGATCCCGAACTTGAGTCAACAGGGTGAAGTCGTCTCCATAAGCTACTAGTAAACTTTCTCTAATGGGAGGTAAGATGAAGAGTAACCGGGCGGTGATATTCCACAGGAATGGGCTTAGTACAGAACCTTGGGGGAATTATTGTATGAAAATATATCATATATTAAAAGTATTTAAACATTTTTAATGATCTTTTATCTAAATATATCAATTAATTATACATATTTTAAATAAATGCAGCCTAATCTAAAATGATACAATAAAAAAATATATGAATAATTCATTAAAATTAAATTATATCGAAATGATGTCATAAAAAGAGATACAGAGAAATACCTTTATTGAAAATTTATTTTATAACGTAAAATGAAAAAGGGCAGTATAAATCATATATATTGAATAATATTTATTATATTATACTATATTTATTATGTTTGATTAATATACTTTTGAGTTCCTGCGGTTTATTTATGTCAAGTCGATTAAAAATTCCGAAAGTCATTGTTTTTTCATATAATACAGCTTTTAAACACTCACTTTTTATCTATATTAATAACTTTTGACTAAAATCGTATTTTTTGAATTAATTTAAGATACTTTAAATAGTTAAAATAAAATTTGGAAAAAATATATTGCAATTTTTCTCATTGTGGAAAAGATTTAAAATTTTTATTATTAAAATCTATTTTAAAAAGTTACCCAATTTATTCTATATATATATACTTTAGTTTATTTATGATTAAATAGCATTTTTCTCTCTTTGTGACTGACCCATCTCATTCCTAGATCTATGGCCAGCCTCATCCTCAGCATGGAACTTCCTGGTCAACTGGTTCAACTCAGCAATCAAAACAGGACGCGAGTAAAAGTGGTCAACACTAGTCCATACTAGTGAGCTGTACTCCCCGGGTAGTGGGCGCTCTGCGCTCCTTGGGTTATAAATATAAATCTCTCTCTTGGTGATGCACAATTTTAGTTCAGATGTAATTGGGTGTAAATAATTAAATATTTTGGAGGGATTGTTTTGGACTTCAAAGAAGCAACAAATAAAAAATATCAAGTTTTTTCTATCTGAACCCTCTTAGAAATTTGAGAAAAAAAAACAACAATAATAAAATATCACCATAAATATTTTTTCTTCTAAAATTCAAGTTTTGTTGTTTATAATCCAAGGTTCAAAATACATTAATAGGTACCGCTCAGCAAGAGCAACCTAGTTCATGATAATTGAAACAGTGCATAATATGTGAAGGTTATTCACATATTAAACAAATTTTAATACGGGATTCAATCACGGTTCACGACTGTCAGGAATCGAGGGTGTTACCCTCTCATCCACCGACTTATATTATTGTTTAATATATCTCTCATCCACCGACTAATATTATTGTTTAATAATAAACTCTTATCCACATCAAGTAATTACAAATATTTGAATCAAATGGGCCATGGTTCTATTATTTAGAATATGAACCAATTACAAAATGTTCAAAAATTTGAATTGTCATCGGGAGTAAGCAACTTGAAAAATGATTAAATCGTCAAATCTATATAAAACCCTTGTATATGAGTTAAATAAAATGAGGATGTGTAAGGTGGTAGATGTCATCGCATATATTCAGAGAATAGATAAATATTATATATATCTTGATTATCACAGTTTTCACATTTATTTACATTAAGCAGAATTAAAAATAGGGAGTCGGTGAAAGGATAGTCTAAACCAAGCATGTCAAACTCAAATCCTAACACGGGCCAAATAAAAAAGTAATAAGATTATGTGGGCCGCAAAAAAAGAAAACAAGTAATTAAATTTTTATAGTAACATTTATGTAGGTTTATTTTAAAAAATACTAATAAGAAAAAAGAAAGTAAAGTTAATATTTTCTCCCTGATATTTGGCATCTCTTTTCTGCTACCATCTTTCCTACTTCGGGGGAAATCTTGTTGGCAGTGATTAATTTTAAAACTGACCCAAGGTGAACGTCAGTAATTCTCGATCTGATTGTAGCCTTATTTCCTTTCATAAGTGAAAATAACTGCTCTCACCGATAAGTACTTCCAAACATGGACATAATTTCATATGCTAATTTTCGAGTGTTTTTAAATCTGGCTGGCAAATATTTGTAAAATTCAGAAACGCCAACTTCAATGAATTTTGCCTTTAAATCTGAATCGCACTGGATATCTATTACTTCCATTTGCATATGATTAGGTACTGATTCTATATTTATCGAGAAAATCGAAGAAAACAAAGTAAACTTGCCTTCCAAAGATTTGAAATCAGAAAACCTTGTTTCAAATTCATTTCTAAGACTTAAAATATTTTCCGCATATTTTTGATACGATGCAGTTTCACCTAAACTTGATTTGTACATGTTGCATGTCGGAAAGTGCATTAAATCTTCGTTTTTCAACTGCTTTTCCCAAAGAACTAGCTTACATTTGAATGCATTAACTTGGTCACACATGTTGGTAATGATCTGATACTTTCCTTGCAGTTTCAAATTTAAATCCGACAAGTGTTTTGTTATGTCAACCATGAAGGAAAAATCTTGCAACCATACTTGATCAGAAAACAAAGTGATGTCTTGATTATTAAAAACTGACATATTTCTTCTTTCAAGTCCCAAAATTGTTTTAGAACCTTGGAGCATGATAGCCAACGTACCTCGGTATAGTATGATAAACCTGAATATTCGCTTTCTAATTCAGTTAAGAACAGAGAGAACTGTCGCTGATTTAAACCTCGAGATCTTATGAAATTGATGAATTTTTTGATAGGTGTGATTTTTTTTATATATATAATTGATAAATGTGTTTTGATTGTTGCCAATCAGATTTCAAAAAGGAAATTCGAATTATTCTTAGAACTCAAGTGGCTGTATCCAATAATATGGCGTTGTGCACTACAAATTCAAATTAAGCCTTGCTTATAAATATACTAGACGAATGACCCGGGCAACGCCCGGGTTTACACGATTGAATGTTTTATTCAAACACTGCGTAACAATTATAAATTGGCGCCGTGGATGTCACTCTTGCGAAGCGTCCCGTCCAAACTGTACATGTACATTAAGTCAACTGATATTACCTCCCATCTTCGCCGCTAGAGGCGCTGCTCGCGAGCAAAATGGCAAACTCGTATGTACGAAAACATATGTATGTGGAAATTTTGGTACTGTAAAAAAAAAAAAAATTTTGCTTAAAAAAATAAAAAAAAACACCCAGGCTAAGTTTCGAACCAAGGTTGTGGAAATACGAAGCCATACACCTAACCATTAAGCTACGCTCGGCATCATAAATATTAGCATGTAAAGGTATTTCAGGCCTTACATATTTCTAACGACCTTTTTGAAATAGGTTTTTGAAACATGGAAATTATAAAACTTCAAATAAATAGAAATAGAGTGAACACAAATAAAACATACCAAATATTTCGAATTAGAGCAGTTATTCTAAACGGCGAATTAGATAAGTTAGATCTAAAAATGAAAATATATAAATAAATAAAACATAGCAAATATTGCAAGAGCAGTTATTTTAAACGGCGAATTAGATCAGTTATAGCAAAAAACGAAAATATATTGGAAATATGTGAAATAGTTATAAATTAGAAAACCTGTAAATATAGTTAAGGACTTGCATTGTAATTATGAAAAAGCTTCTCTCGCTGGCGGGCGGTCGCGTGAAACTGCCCTCGCCGACAGCCATGCGCGCGAACAGGGAAGTCACGTGCTCTCCGGCAGCCAACGGGCGCGCGCCGCCGGCAGGTCGCCTGCTTTTTGTTCTAAAGCGTTCTAGAGGGCGCTGTTCGTGAGCTAAGTAGAATAATCTGAATATATAGTTTTAATAATTGATTTATATATTTTTAAAAATAGGCTATCGTCTTCCCCGTTATTTTTTACCTATGTATGGAAATTTTGGTTTGAATTAGTGAACTACTGCGAATTTGTATACCGGACATACATAAAAACATTCATTTTTATATATATACTAGACGAATGGCCCGGGCAACGCCCGGGTTTTACCCGAGTGCGTATATATTTTAAAAATGTTTTAATTAAAATACTATTCATTACAATTATAAATTGGCGCCGTGGATGTCTCTTTTGTGAAACGTCCCGCCCCAAACTGTGTGTGTCTTGAAAATATAAAAATAAAAATGTGAACGGAAAAATATGTCCAGGGTAGCCTAGTGGTCATGGCATCTGCCCGGTAAGCGGAAGGTCGTGGGTTCGATTCCCATCCCTTGACACTTTTTTTATTTTATCCATTCTGACCAAAATCTATCCGTGAACTTCACACAGACAGAATAAGGCAATTATATAAGTAGATAATCCAAATTGTGCCTTATCACACACTATTTTTTTTATTTGGCTTTATTACCTTGTGTTTATAATCTATAACGTAATGCCGGCGGAGGAAAGACGGTCGTGACTATATATATATATGACGAATGACCCGGGCAACGCCCGGGTTTTACCCGATTAAATGTTTTTATTCAAATACTATTCGTTACAATTATAAATTGGCGCCGTGGATGTCACACTTGTGAAACGTCCCGCTGCAAACTTTGTGTCTGAGAAGCGATATTTTTATAGAAAGATGATCTGGCTTTTGTTTTCTGCTCGAATGAATGTTTTCTGTTAGAATTTTGTTCCTGCGTACAAAATAAGGAACTGGTTTCACCCGTGGTCTCTGCTTTTTGGAATTTTTCCCGATATAATTTTGTATCTGATAATCAAAAATGATACAGCAATATCGTCATCATCATTTTCTGACTAAAAATATATAGTGTTAATAATTGATTTATATATATTTTTAAATAGATATCGTCTTCCCCGTATTTTTTACCTATGTATGGAAATTTTGGTTTGAATTAGTGAACTCTTGCGAATTTGTATACCGGACATACAAACAAACATACAAACAGACAAACATTCATTTTTATATATATAGAGATTTACTCTTCATTGTTGACTTTTTATATTATATTTACTCTTCATTGTTGGCTTTTTATCTTACATTCACTCTGTTGGCTTTTTATATTACATTTACTCTTCATTGTTGGCTTTTTATCTAACATTCACTCTTCATTGTTGGCTTTTTATATTATATTTACTCTTCATTGTTGGCTTTTTATCTTACATTCATTCTTCAAGGTTGGCTTTTTATATTACATTCACTCTTCATTGTTGGCTTTTTATCTTACATTCACCCTGTTGGCTTTTTATATTACATTTACTCTTCATTGTTGACTTTTTATCTTACATTCACTCTTCATTGTTGGCTTTTTATATTATATTTACTCTTCATTGTTGGCTTTTTATCTTGCATTCATTCTTCATTTTTGGCTTTTTATATTACATTTACTATTCATTGTTGGCTTTTTATCTTACATTCACTCTTCATTGTTGGCTTTATATCTTACATTCATTCTTCATTGTTGGCTTTTTATCTTACATTCATTCTTCATTGTTGGCTTTTTATATTACATTTACTCTTCATTGTTGGCTTTTTATCTTACATTCACTCTTCATTGTTGGCTTTTTATATTATATTTACTCTTCATTGTTGGCTTTTTATCTTACATTTATTCTTCATTGTTGGCTTTTTATATTACATTTACTCTTCATTGTTGGCTTTTTATCTTACATTCATTCTTCATTGTTGGCTTTTTATATCATATTTACTCTTCATTGTTGGCTTTTTATCTGACATTCATTCTTCATTGTTGGCTTTTTATATTATATTTACTCTTCATTGTTGGCTTTTTATCTTACATTTATTCTTCATTGTTGGCTTTTTATATTATATTTACTCTTCATTGTTGGCTTTTTATCTTACATTTATTCTTCATTGTTGGATTTTTATATTACATTTACTCTTCATTGTTGGCTTTTTATCTTACATTTATTCTTCATTGTTGGCTTTTTATATTATATTTACTCTTCATTGTTGGCTTTTTATCTTACATTCATTCTTCATTGTTGGCTTTTTATATTATACTAATGATGATGCGCGCGCATCCGTGACATGAGGAATTGAGGAATTGATGACATGACGGTGGAAAGACGGTCGTGACTATATATGTTGATAATAATAATAATAAAATAATAATTATTATTATTATTATCATTAGATAATGATAATGATTATAATGATGATGCGCGCGCATCCATGACATGAGGAATTGATTGAGGAAAGACGGTCGTGACTATATATGTTGATTATAAAGATAGAAGCTTCTATAGAAGATAATGATCATAATGATGATGCGCGCGCATCCGTGACAGCGATGAGGAATTGAGGAAAGACGGTCGTGACTATATATTAATGACGAATGACCCGGGCAACGCCCGGGTTTTACCCGATTAAATGTTTTTATTCAAATACTATTCGTTACAATTATAAATTGGCGCCGTGGATGTCACACTTGTGAAACGTCCCGCTGCAAACTTTGTGTCTGAGAAGCGATATTTTTATAGAAAGATGATCTGGCTTTTGTTTTTTGCTCGAATGAATGTTTTCTGTTAGAATTTTGTTCCTGCGTACAAAATAAGGAACTGGTTTCACCCGTGGTCTCTGCTTTTTGGAATTTTTCCCGATATAATTTTGTATCTGATAATCAAACATGATACAGCAATATCGTCATCATCATTTTCTGACTAAAAATATATAGTTTTAATAATTGATTTATATATATTTTTAAATAGCCTATCGTCTTCCCCGTATTTTTTACCTATGTATGGAAATTTTGGTTTGAATTAGTGAACTCTTGCGAATTTGTACACCGGACATAGAAAAAAACATACAAACAGACAAACATTCATTTATATATATATAGAGATTTACTCTTCATTGTTGACTTTTTATATTATATTTACTCTTCATTGTTGGCTTTTTATCTTACATTCACTCTGTTAGCTTTTTATATTACATTTACTCTTCATTGTTGGCATTTTATCTAACATTCACTCTTCATTGTTGGCTTTTTATATTATATTTACACTTCATTGTTGGCTTTTTATCTTACATTCATTCTTCAAGGTTGGCTTTTTATATTACATTCACTCTTCATTGTTGGCTTTTTATCTTACATTCACCCTGTTGGCTTTTTATATTACATTTACTCTTCATTGTTGACTTTTTATCTTACATTCACTCTTCATTGTTGGCTTTTTATATTATATTTACTCTTCATTGTTGGCTTTTTATCTTGCATTCATTCTTCATTTTTGGCTTTTTATATTACATTTACTATTCATTGTTGGCTTTTTATCTTACATTCACTCTTCATTGTTGGCTTTATATCTTACATTCATTCTTCATTGTTGGCTTTCTATCTTACATTCATTCTTCATTGTTGGTTTTTTATATTACATTTACTCTTCATTGTTGGCTTTTTATCTTACATTCACTCTTCATTGTTGGCTTTTTATATTATATTTACTCTTCATTGTTGGCTTTTTATCTTACATTTATTCTTCATTGTTGGCTTTTTATATTACATTTACTCTTCATTGTTGGCTTTTTATCTTACATTCATTCTTCATTGTTGGCTTTTTATATCATATTTACTCTTCATTGTTGGCTTTTTTATTATATTTACTCTTCATTGTTGGCTTTTTATCTTACATTTATTCTTCATTGTTGGCTTTTTATATTATATTTACTCTTCATTGTTGGCTTTTTATCTTACATTTATTCTTCATTGTTGGATTTTTATATTACATTTACTCTTCATTGTTGGCTTTTTATCTTACATTTATTCTTCATTGTTGGCTTTTTATATTATATTTACTCTTCATTGTTGGCTTTTTATCTTACATTCATTCTTCATTGTTGGCTTTTTATATTATACTAATGATGATGCGCGCGCATCCGTGACATGAGGAATTGAGGAATTGATGACATGACGGTGGAAAGACGGTCGTGACTATATATGTTGATAATAATAATAATAAAATAATAATAATTATTATTATTATCATTAGATAATGATAATGATTATAATGATGATGCGCGCGCATCCGTGACAGCGATGAGGAATTGAGGAAAGACGGTCGTGACTATATATTAATGACGAATGACCCGGGCAACGCCCGGGTTTTACCCGATTAAATGTTTTTATTCAAATACTATTCGTTACAATTATAAATTGGCGCCGTGGATGTCACACTTGTGAAACGTCCCGCTGCAAACTTTGTGTCTGAGAAGCGATATTTTTATAGAAAGATGATCTGGCTTTTGTTTTCTGCTCGAATGAATGTTTTCTGTTAGAATTTTGTTCCTGCGTACAAAATAAGGAACTGGTTTCACCCGTGGTCTCTGCTTTTTGGATTTTTTCCCGATATAATTTTGTATCTGATAATCAAACATGATACAGCAATATCGTCATCATCATTTTCTGACTAAAAATATATAGTTTTAATAATTGATTTATATATATTTTTAAATAGCCTATCGTCTTCCCCGTATTTTTTACCTATGTATGGAAATTTTGGTTTGAATTAGTGAACTCTTGCGAATTTGTACACCGGACATACAAACAAACATACAAACAGACAAACATTCATTTTTATATATATAGAGATTTACTCTTCATTGTTGACTTTTTATATTATATTTACTCTTCATTGTTGGCTTTTTATCTTACATTCACTCTGTTGGCTTTTTATATTACATTTACTCTTCATTGTTGGCTTTTTATCTAACATTCACTCTTCATTGTTGGCTTTTTATATTATATTTACTCTTCATTGTTGGCTTTTTATCTTACATTCATTCTTCAAGGTTGGCTTTTTATATTACATTCACTCTTCATTGTTGGCTTTTTATCTTACATTCACCCTGTTGGCTTTTTATATTACATTTACTCTTCATTGTTGACTTTTTATCTTACATTCACTCTTCATTGTTGGCTTTTTATATTATATTTACTCTTCATTGTTGGCTTTTTATCTTGCATTCATTCTTCATTTTTGGCTTTTTATATTACATTTACTATTCATTGTTGGCTTTTTATCTTACATTCACTCTTCATTGTTGCCTTTATATCTTACATTCATTCTTCATTGTTGGCTTTTTATCTTACATTCATTCTTCATTGTTGGCTTTTTATATTACATTTACTCTTCATTGTTGGCTTTTTATCTTACATTCACTCTTCATTGTTGGCTTTTTATATTATATTTACTCTTCATTGTTGGCTTTTTATCTTACATTTATTCTTCATTGTTGGCTTTTTATATTACATTTACTCTTCATTGTTGGCTTTTTATCTTACATTCATTCTTCATTGTTGGCTTTTTATATCATATTTACTCTTCATTGTTGGCTTTTTATCTGACATTCATTCTTCATTGTTGGCTTTTTATATTATATTTACTCTTCATTGTTGGCTTTTTATCTTACATTTATTCTTCATTGTTGGCTTTTTATATTATATTTACTCTTCATTGTTGGCTTTTTATCTTACATTTATTCTTCATTGTTGGATTTTTATATTACATTTACTCTTCATTGTTGGCTTTTTATCTTACATTTATTCTTCATTGTTGGCTTTTTATATTATATTTACTCTTCATTGTTGGCTTTTTATCTTACATTCATTCTTCATTGTTGGCTTTTTATATTATACTAATGATGATGCGCGCGCATCCGTGATATGAGGAATTGAGGAATTGATGACATGACGGTGGAAAGACGGTCGTGACTATATATGTTGATAATAATAATAATAAAATAATAATTATTATTATTATTATCATTAGATAATGATAATGATTATAATGATGATGCGCGCGCATCCATGACATGAGGAATTGATTGAGGAAAGACGGTCGTGACTATATATGTTGATTATAAAGATAGAAGCTTCTATAGAAGATAATGATCATAATGATGATGCGCGCGCATCCGTGACAGCGATGAGGAATTGAGGAAAGACGGTCGTGACTATATATTAATGACGAATGACCCGGGCAACGCCCGGGTTTTACCCGATTAAATGTTTTTATTCAAATACTATTCGTTACAATTATAAATTGGCGCCGTGGATGTCACACTTGTGAAACGTCCCGCTGCAAACTTTGTGTCTGAGAAGCGATACTTTTATAGAAAGATGATCTGGCTTTTGTTTTCTGCTCGAATGAATGTTTTCTGTTAGAATTTTGTTCCTGCGTACAAAATAAGGAACTTGTTTCACCCGTGGTCTCTGCTTTTTGGAATTTTTCCCGATATAATTTTGTATCTGATAATCAAACATGATACAGCAATATCGTAATCATCATTTTCTGACTAAAAATATATAGTTTTAATAATTGATTTATATATATTTTTAAATAGCCTATCGCCTTCCCGTATTTTTTACCTATGTATGGAAATTTTGGTTTGAATTAGTGAACTCTTGCGAATTTGTATACCGGACATACAAACAAACATACAAACAGACAAACATTCATTTTTATATATATAGAGATTTACTCTTCATTGTTGACTTTTTATATTATATTTACTCTTCATTGTTGGCTTTTTATCTTACATTCACTCTGTTGGCTTTTTATATTACATTTACTCTTCATTGTTGGCTTTTTATCTAACATTCACTCTTCATTGTTGGCTTTTTATATTATATTTACTCTTCATTGTTGGCTTTTTATCTTACATTCATTCTTCAAGGTTGGCTTTTTATATTACATTCACTCTTCATTGTTGGCTTTTTATCTTACATTCACCCTGTTGGCTTTTTATATTACATTTACTCTTCATTGTTGACTTTTTATCTTACATTCACTCTTCATTGTTGGCTTTTTATATTATATTTACTCTTCATTGTTGGCTTTTTATCTTGCATTCATTCTTCATTTTTGGCTTTTTATATTACATTTACTATTCATTGTTGGCTTTTTATCTTACATTCACTCTTCATTGTTGGCTTCATATCTTACATTCATTCTTCATTGTTGGCTTTTTATCTTACATTCATTCTTCATTGTTGGCTTTTTATATTACATTTACTCTTCATTGTTGGCTTTTTATCTTACATTCACTCTTCATTGTTGGCTTTTTATATTATATTTACTCTTCATTGTTGGCTTTTTATCTTACATTTATTCTTCATTGTTGGCTTTTTATATTACATTTACTCTTCATTGTTGGCTTTTTATCTTACATTCATTCTTCATTGTTGGCTTTTTATATCATATTTACTCTTCATTGTTGGCTTTTTATCTGACATTCATTCTTCATTGTTGGCTTTTTATATTATATTTACTCTTCATTGTTGGCTTTTTATCTTACATTTATTCTTCATTGTTGGGTTTTTATATTATATTTACTCTTCATTGTTGGCTTTTTATCTTACATTTATTCTTCATTGTTGGATTTTTATATTACATTTACTCTTCATTGTTGGCTTTTTATCTTACATTTATTCTTCATTGTTGGCTTTTATATTATATTTACTCTTCATTGTTGGCTTTTTATCTTACATTCATTCTTCATTGTTGGCTTTTTATATTATACTAATGATGATGCGCGCGCATCTGTGACATGAGGAATTGAGGAATTGATGACATGACGGTGGAAAGACGGTCGTGACTATATATGTTGATAATAATAATAATAAAATAATAATTATTATTATTATTATCATTAGATAATGATAATGATTATAATGATGATGCGCGCGCATCCATGACATGAGGAATTGATTGAGGAAAGACGGTCGTGACTATATATGTTGATTATAAAGATAGAAGCTTCTATAGAAGATAATGATCATAATGATGATGCGCGCGCATCCGTGACAGCGATGAGGAATTGAGGAAAGACGGTCGTGACTATATATTAATGACGAATGACCCGGGCAACGCCCGGGTTTTACCCGATTAAATGTTTTTATTCAAATACTATTCGTTACAATTAGAAATTGGCGCCGTGGATGTCACACTTGTGAAACGTCCCGCTGCAAACTTTGTGTCTGAGAAGCGATATTTTTATAGAAAGATGATCTGGCTTTTGTTTTCTGCTCGAATGAATGTTTTCTGTTAGAATTTTGTTCCTGCGTACAAAATAAGGAACTGGTTTCACCCGTGGTCTCTGCTTTTTGGAATTTTTCCCGATATAATTTTGTATCTGATAATCAAACATGATACAGCAATATCGTCATCATCATTTTCTGACTAAAAATATATAGTTTTAATAATTGATTTATATATATTTTTAAATAGCCTATCGCCTTCCCCGTATTTTTTACCTATGTATGGAAATTTTGGTTTGAATTAGTGAACTACTGCGAATTTGTATACCGGACATACAAACAAACATACAAACAGACAAACATTCATTTTTATATATATAGAGATTTACTCTTCATTGTTGGCTTTTTATATTATATTTACTCTTCATTGTTGGCTTTTTATCTTACATTCACTCTGTTGGCTTTTTATATTACATTTACTCTTCATGTTGGCTTTTTATCTTACATTCACTCTTCATTGTTGGCTTTTTATATTATATTTACTCTTCATTGTTGGCTTTTTATCTTACATTCATTCTTCAAGGTTGGCTTTTTATATTACATTCACTCTTCATTGTTGGCTTTTTATCTTACATTCACTCTGTTGGCTTTTTATATTACATTTACTCTTCATTGTTGACTTTTTATCTTACATTCACTCTTCATTGTTGGCTTTTTATATTATATTTACTCTTCATTGTTGGCTTTTTATCTTACATTCATTCTTCATTTTTGGCTTTTTATATTACATTTACTATTCATTGTTGGCTTTTTATCTTACATTCATTCTTCATTGTTGGCTTTTTATATTACATTTACTCTTCATTGTTGGCTTTTTATATTACATTCACTCTTCATTGTTGGCTTTTTATCTTACATTCACTCTGTTGGCTTTTTATATTACATTTACTCTTCATTGTTGGCTTTTTATCTTACATTTATTCTTCATTGTTGGCTTTTTATATTACATTTACTCTTCATTGTTGGCTTTTTATCTTACATTCATTCTTCATTGTTGGCTTTTTATATCATATTTACTCTTCATTGTTGGCTTTTTATCTGACATTCATTCTTCATTGTTGGCTTTTTATATTATATTTACTCTTCATTGTTGGCCTTTCATCTTACATTTATTCTTCATTGTTGGCTTTTTATATTATATTTACTCTTCATTGTTGGCCTTTCATCTTACATTCATTCTTCATTGTTGGCTTTTTATATTATACTAATGAAGATGCGCGCGCATCCGTGACATGAGGAATTGATGACATGACGGTGGAAAGACGGTCGTGACTATATATGTTGATACTAGCCGAATGACCCGGTCAACAACGGGTTTTACCCGATTAAATGTTTTGATTCAAATACTATTCGTTATAATTATAAATTGGCGCCGTGGATGTCACTCTTGAGAAACGTCCCGCTCTAAACTTTGTGTCTGAGAAGCGATATTTTTATAGAAATATTATCTGGCTTTTATTTTCTGCTCGAATGAATGTTTTTCTGTTAGAATTTTGTTCCTGCGTACAAAATAATGAACTGGTTTCACCCGTGGTCTCTGCTTTTTGGAATTTTTCCCGATATAATTTTGTATCTGATAATCAAACATGATCCAGCAATATCGTCATCATCATTTTCTGACTAAAAATATATAGTCTTAATAATTGATTTATATATTTTTTAAAATAGCCTATCGTCTTCCCCGTATTTTCTTTACCTATGTATGGAAATTTTGGTTTGAATTAGTGAACTACTGCAAATTTGTATACCGGACATACAAACAAACATACAAACATTCATTTTTATATATATAGAAGATATTATTAATATTTAGTAATAATGTTAGCAGGGCACTTTTAAAATTTGATCTAAAAAAAATTCAAATATAAAAAATATAAATTCAAAAAATATATTAATTCAACGAATAAAATAAAATCATCATCAACTACAAATGGAAATATTTTAGTTCCAAATGCTTAAAAAAATAATTTGAAAATGGAACTTGATGATTCAATGACCACCCCTACAACAAACCATATTATGAATGAGGGAGTGACAGAAATGGAGGATAAAGCAGTGTCAATTGAATATAAGGTTGGTGATTTGCTTTGGTCAAAAATTTCTGGTCATCCTTCATGGCCATGCATAGTTGCCAATGATCCTGACTTAGATATTCACACAAAGGTTTGTAATATCCGGAAAGCTTGCAGAATTTACCATGTCTTCTATTTTGGTGAGGAAAATGAGAGAGGATGGACCACCATCACTGGAGTGAACAAATTTGATGGACTAGAAGCCTTCAACAAGATGGCACAAGAGCAAATAGCAAAGGCATCAAAGAATGCCAAAAATAAAATTATAGAGGAGTTTGCTGTGAAGTGTAGCAGAAAAGAAGCTTGGGGCATTTCTGTAAAGGAAGCTGAAGAGGCTTTAAAGATGAACTTTGAAGAAAGACTAAAGATTATAAATGGAAAGAAAGAAATCCTTCTAGCAAGTAGGAAGTCTAAGAAGAAACAGATTGTCAAGCAAGAGTCAGACACAGACTCAGATGCCACAAGTCTATCCAAGCCTGATGCTGAAGACATACAGGCTGGAAAACATAAAGTTATAAAGAGGAAATTGAAGTCAGATGGAATTAAACAGCCAAACAAGAAATGTAAGCTCTCTACTCAAGAAAACAACTTAGAAGGTCAACCAAAGGTTCATAAAGACAACAAATTTGTTCATGATAGTGATGTCTCAGACTCATCAGAGAGTGGCATCTTGCAAAGCGACGATCGAGTTTGCCTCAAGTGTGAAAAACCATCTGTGGATTTGGTTCAATGCAAGGGGAAATGCTTTGGCTACTTTCACCAAGAATGTCTGGTGAATTCATCTCAAGAACCTCTCTGTGCCAACTGTGATGCTGGAGTCCACAAGTGCATGATCTGCCAAGAGACTTCCACTGAAACCGCCCTCAAGAGGTGTGTTTCTTCCAAATGTGGAAGGTTTTATCACGACACCTGCCTAAAGACCTATTCCAGTATGATCAATCATGAGGGAAAGAACAATCACTGCCCTCATCATTTTTGCCTTAACTGTGTCCAGGAGAACCCCAGGTCTTCAGTCACCAACGCTTCCAGACTCCTGAAGTGTATTAGGTGCTGTAGAGCATTCCACAGCAAGAGACAATGCATTGCTGCAGGATCCATTCACCTAACAGGAGCTTCCATCATTTGTTCTGAGCACTTTGAAGTAAAGAAGCATAAGCTCTCTTCAACCATCAATGCCAATTGGTGATTTATATGCTCCAAGAGTGGATCCCTCCTTTGCTGCGATACATGCCCATCAGCCTTTCATCTGGAATGCCTAAATACCAAGGCCCCAGAGGATATCTTCCTTTGTGAGGACTGCGAGTGTGGGAAACATCCCCATTATGATGATATTGTATGGGCAAATCTGGGTGCCTACAGGTGGTGGCCTGCTAAGGTATGCCACCCCAAGGAAGTGCCTCACAATATTGCTAAAGAGTCGCCCCAAATAGGGGAGTTTCCCTTATACTTTTTTGGCACCAAGAATTACATCTGGGCACATAGAGGCCGTGTCTTTGGCTTCCAAGAGGATGATGATGAGAGGACTGATCATGCTCTTGCCCATCCAGGATTGACCAAAAGATTCAACTTGGCTTTGGAAGAAGCTGGCAAGGAGTTTGCAAAATATCTTAAAAAGAAAGAGGTGAGCATGCTGGAAATGAAGAAGCATCTGAAACCACCCCAGTTCAAGATGATCAAGTTTAACAAGCCAGTTGGCAATGTCCAAGTGCCCACCTTTAATGAAAAGGACTACAACAGGTGCGACTGCAATCCCAATTCAGAAAGCCCTTGCTCCTGTGATGTAGACTGCATCAACAGGTCTCTCATGTTCGAGTGCAACTCCAACCTCTGCCTGGCCAAGGAAAAGTGCCAAAACCAGCGTTTCCAGAAGAGGGAGTACCCTCCGGCAGAACCCTTCCTCACCGAGTCACGAGGCTGGGGCCTGCGATCCCTAGTCGACATCAAGAAAGGCCAGTTTGTCAACGAGTATGTGGGGGAGCTCATTGACGACGAGGAGTGTGAGAGAAGGATCGCTAGGATGCACAAGGAGAACGAGACCAACTTCTACTTCCTCACCATTGACAAGGACCACATCATAGATGCTGGCCCCAAGGGGAATCTCTCCCGGTTCCTCAACCACTCCTGCAACCCCAATCTGGAGACCCAGAAGTGGATTGTGAATGGAGAGACAAGGATAGGACTCTTTGCCCGCTATGACATTCCAGCCAAAACTGAGCTCACCTTCAACTACAACCTAGAGTGCAAGGGCAATGAAAAAGCCAAGTGCATGTGCGGGGCAGATAACTGCAGCAAGTATATTGGGGTGAGGCCCCTCAATACCAACAGCAAAGCCAAGAGTAAGGTTGGAATCAAAAGGAAAAAGGCATTTGAGAAATCTAAGCGAGATGACATCTGCGTCTATTGCAAGAACAGAGGGAGCGAGATGATATCCTGCAGTTATAGAGACTGCCCCAAGTCAGCTCACTATGCCTGCTCTCTGCATGCCATCCAATCAGCAGCAGACAACAGGTGGAAGTGCCCGGAACATCTTTGTGAAGTGTGCCAAACAGTCTCCAGCAAGCAGTGCTCCACCTGCTCCAAAACCTACTGCCGCCAGCACTACCGCAACTTCCTCTAAACCACAGAAGGCAACAAGTTCATCTGTATCCAAGGCCACCAAACCCGACCCATCAACAACACTACATTGTGTAAAAATGTATAAAATGTAAAAATATATATTTAATATAATTGTACAATTTTCTCTACACTCTATTAATATTATTTTTTTTTTTAAATTCAATTTGTTCAATAAAAAAGAAAGAAAACGACAACTTCAGCCACAAAAAAAAAAAAAAAAAGTAGAGGTTTCGCTTGCATAGAATGAGATCTTTCACCATTATATAATCTTCCTTTTTGTCTCATAATATAGATAATTTTAGATATAATAAAATTTCACATATATTTCTTTTTTTTATCAGTTTGTATTTATTGTGTTTTATACCAGACTAGACATAAAATGGTTCTTCCATGGTCAGTTCTACCAAAAAACAATTACATATACCCATATATATATATACCACATGCTAACATTTAAGTCAATTTCATTCCCTTCATTTTTATTGTGTATGCATATATATATTGCCTAAAATTGTTTGTGTATTTGCTTTGGTGTGTTTTGTCAGTTGTTCAACAACTTAGTATTTTATTTCGATACGTCTTAAATCCGACCTAACATTTAGAAATATATCTATACATGGACTGGATGAAATTCTTCATTCCTTGTTCTTTTATTTTAATTAGATTAATGGTATTGTTTGTGTATTTGCTTTGGTGTGTTTTATCAGTTGTTCAACAATTTAGTATTTTATTTCGACACGTCTTAAATCCGACCTAACATTTAGAAATATGTTTATACATGGACTGGATGAAATTATTCATTCCTTGTTCTTTTATTTTAATTAGATTAATGGTATTGTTTGTGTATTTGCTTTGGTGTGTTTTATCAGTTGTTCAACAATTTAGTATTTTATTTCGACAAGTCTTAAATCCGACCTAACATTTAGAAATATGTTTATACATGGACTGGATGAAATTATTCATTCCTTGTTCTTTTATTTTAATTAGATTAATTGTATATTTGCTTTGGTGTGTTTTGTCAGTTGTTCAACAATTTAGTATTTTATTTCGACACGTCTTAAATCCGACTTAGCAGTATCTCTTTACATTTTGTGTTTTGTTCGCAACTCTTTTCTAATTCGTTATCGCTAAAATTTTGGTAGAATTTACCAGGATGAGTTTCCTTCTCAAAATTAGAAAGAACCTTGAAAAGAGCCTCGTCTTCATTCTCAATAACATTTTCAAAAAACCCTTCGAATTCTGATTCTATTTCAGAACTTAAATCGTCAAAAAGATTCTCATCACTCTCAAAATCATTCATTCCATCTCCAAATATTTGTTCGAAATCCATGTTTTCTTCTCTTAATGTATATCTGTAAATCTCTTATTAATAAATTCAAAATAAAAATATGGTATATGATAGATGATATATTAATTTATTCACAGATTAAAAAAGAAAATATTTATTTTGATAAAATATATTGTGTAACCCAAGGGAAAAAAAAAAGATTTTGGACAAGTTTCTTTTCGAATATCCGGCATTCTAACTCCAAAGATATCAGACAGTCACATTCGCAATGAACTGCTATCTCTCACTACACTACAGTTTATATAAACTCTATTTAAATAATTGATTTTAAATTTTTGTTAAAATTTTATTTAAATAACAGACTAAATTTATTTAAAACGCTAGCGCTTTCAAACGTTATTCGTTCTTCTATTTGCATAATTAACAAAAAAAAATGAATTTTTGTTTAAGCCTATCTGTATAAGAACGAATTAATTTCGAAAGCTGGGCTCTCTCTCACACGTTTAAATAAAAGTTATTTGTTATTATCTTGCTGCTCTCTTTTTATAAAATATATCTATAGTGCTCAGTATGAAAAAATTTATACAAAAGTGAACTGGGATCAGGCTGGAATTTTTAAAAAGGCATCTTTTGATCGTGCAGCTGAAAATTGCTGATGGTTTGTGCCATCTGTCAAATATCAACTAATTTATTTCTAATTATTCCAGAATATTGAGAAAATACCCTTTCTTAATCATATCGCACTTAGGGGCGGTATTCCTTTTCTCATCCTTCCATAAAGTAAGAACGTGGCAGGACATAGATGTAGCCCCACAATTTTTTATTACTTTTATACTCATTTTAAAATTCCTATTTTTTAAAGTTTCCCTAATTTTGTCTATGAATATAAGTTTATATAAATAATGGTACTTTCTTTTTACCACAAAATGCAAATGATAGAGAGAGAATATGGTTTTACGGGCTACTAACCAAAGTGTATGGTTTTGGAGCCCAAAATAATATAGCAATCAGACAAGCCGCAATGTACTATAACAAGGTGCTGCACGCCACCAAGGTTGTTCAAAAAGGTTAGATTCCACAGGCCAGGGAAGATAAAAGATATGTATTGATTAGATAAGAAGATTAGATAAAGCGGGAATGATTCAGCAAGTTCTGGGAAAAGATAGATTTTCTTTTTGTAGAAATAAAAATATAATAAATTTTAGGTAAAAAAAATGTTAATTGAAAAAAACTTTGGTAATATATATAAACATTTTGAAATTGAGGTCTTATATCAAGTATTACTAGTGAGAGGGTACCAGTACTAAGACAACCAACCACAAAAGTACACAAGAGATTACATAGCGCGTTCAAATGGGTCGCTGCGTAAGTTGATTTCTCGATCAGCCCGCGCCGTCGAATCGCCAAAGTGCATATGATATACAGAGAAGAGTCAGTCAAGGAGAGAGAATTCTATGGATTCACCCAGACTGCACTTCCTTTCAAGTTGAACTCGTAGTAATTCTCTGAGCAGCGCAACTCGCAGAAATAATTCCAACCAAAACAGCAGTGATCATTGCCTCGGACTGTAGATCCGCTTTAGCAGCTATCTGCTCCTTTGGACCAACACGTACATTGCTAGTGGCGAAAATAATATGTTCTTAACAGAGCTCCTCACATCAGGCTGTGTTGGGTATCCGGACACATTGGAACCAATGGCAATGAACTAGCAGTCACAGTGCAGCAAAAGTTGCCGCTACTTCTGTCCTAACACATTCATACTCCACCTTGCTTCGAACTCATGCTCGAAATCTAACACGTAAGGCAGCTCTATCATCATGGACTGTATTATATTCCGAAGACTACTCGGCCAGATCCCTCAGGAGAATTGTTTCCACTCCAAGACATCTCCTTAAATTTCTACCGAATATCCTCCATGGAGAGGCCACAACCACCATCCTCACGGGCAATGGCCTTGTACTGGCAGACATTAAACCTGTGCATCTCAAACAGACCCTACCTGCATCCACTGTTCAGAAGATCCACAGACAGTCGATCATCTTCTCTCCAGCTGTCCAGAATTCCTGAGACATAGGATACAAACAGCTATCCTGCTTGGACTGACCCACCTCAATCCTAGATCTATCGCCAGTCTTCCAGAATCAACCTCAGCATGGAACTTCCTGGTCAACTGGTCCAACTCAGCAACAAAATCAGGACGCGAGTAAAAGCGCTCAGCACTTAGTCCATACTTGTGAGCTAGACTCCCCAGGTAGTTGGCGTTCTGCGCTCCCTGGGTTATCTCTCTCTCTCAAGGAGAATTCATGAGTATTAGACGCGGACAAGAAGTATGTATGAAATAGAAATTCAACTTTGAGACATTTTTCGCAATATTTTAAAATCAAATATTTCCTTTCAGGGTGCACCTCTTCTAGAAGAGAGAGAGAGAGAGACAATACAAAATATATTGGCATCACAAGTTAATGGTCATAATGGAAACAAAGAAGCAACTAGTGATGCTATAAAGAAAAAAACATATTTACGTACATGCCGTTGACAGAGAGTCCTTCTCAATACAGATCCTCAAGGAGTGCGTTCACTTCTAAGCTAAAAGATTAGGTGCACGTACCTTGGCTGACACGATGGAAAAAGCAGGTACCTTGACGCCATTTTTATATATACCAGAAACTATGCTCAAGTCTCACTTTGAAAGTGCATTATAACAATGTATTTGTAAAGGGAGATATGTCTCTATTGGTACATGAATACCGGCCTACCGTGCATTATAACAGAAATTGAAGTCTAGAAAAAGATCCACCAGAACGTTCATATATAGAAAAGTCCGATTCTGTCAATTTGTTTGTGTGGATAAATAAATCCTCGGGCAAATCCTGAGCGAAGTTGGAAAATTCGTCTCTATTTATATACTAGCCGAATGACCCGGGCAACGCTCGGGTTTAACCCGATTAAATGTTTTTATTCAAATACTATTCGTTACAATTAAAAATTGGCGCCGTGGATGTCACTCTTGTGAAACATCCCGCTCCGAACTTTGCGTGTTTTCAAAATATTAAAACAAAAATGTAAATTTTCACAAAGATATTTGAAAATTGTATTATTTTGATTTTTACATGAATATATTTTAAATTTGATATATACATAAAATGATAGCAAGTGATTTCTTGCCCCTCCGCCATCATTACGTCACTTTTGTGAAACTTCCCGCTCCACCAATCACCGTCGCCCGACGTGGTCCATCCTTCCCCTACTTCACTTCTCGCAGTTACCGCAGCGAGGCGCTGGTTGCGAGTGAAATAGGCAAAATTTGTTAATAACTCCAAGGATATTCAAATTATAAGCCTGAAAATTTGCCTATAAGTTTTTTTCAGATTCAATTCTATATACTGTTAAAATTTCAGGCAGATTAGTTACGTATTGTGGACGTGTATAGCCGACAAACATACATACATACATACATACACTGACTTATATATATATAGTGATAAATTAAAGATGATATATAAAAACTAAAATAATTACGAGAAAGAAAAATAATATATACAGTTAAACCAGTCTATAGTGCCCCCTCTAAATAGCGCCTACCTCTCTATAGCGCCCGATTTTGAGTACATAGTACGATTTACATTAAAAGTGACCTGTCTATAGCACCCTATTATGGTGAGTCCCAAGAGGGGGCGCTATATACAGGTTTAACTGTATTAATTACAAATGAACACGCACAACAATAGTAATAACATTAATATAACTAGAACATTAGCCTGTTCAACAAACCAGTGAAGAAGAAGAGCCAATTCTAAGTTTTATTAAAATTTTATCTCAATAAAGCAAGAGAAATAAAGCATGTGTGAAACTATATTTTTCACCATTAACTTTTCAACTTTACCTAATGTATAAATTAATATGAAAATTGATTATCAACACAAGGTAATAAGACCAAATCCAAATAAATAAATAGTGTGTGTCGTTTCGGTAACAAGACTTTTGTCTGAAGATGGTAACAACGCTGTTACCTAAACGTCACACACTATTTATTTATTTAGATTCGGTCTTATTATCATGTGTCTATAATCTATAATCAAAATTGATTATTAAAACATATTGCCATGCACACATAAGACTTTTATCTATTCTCCTAAAATATATGATGACGTATGCCACCCTACATTCTCATTTTATTGAAGTGCCATATTGAAGCGTTTTATATAAATTTAACTAATACAAATGATTTAAATTATAAATTAAATATTCAGTTGAACCTGTCTATTACGCCCCCTTTAAATAGCGCCTCCCTCTTTATAGCGCCCGATTTTAAATACGTAGTACGTTGCGATTTACACATTAAAAGTGACCTGTCTATAGCACCCCCTCTCTATAGCACCCTATTTTGGTGAGTCCCAATAGGGGGCGCTATAGACAGGCTTAACCTATATAAATTATAATATATTTATAAATATTTAAGTGTAATTTACTACTGTCCTAAAATTCCATAGTTTGCTTAAATACCATTTCTAAGATTCAACCCTTCAGTGATGCATATAAAAGCAAAATGATCCAATACAGTATTTAGAACTCTTAAGAAGCGGTCTGGTAGATTGAATTGGCGAAACCGCTGGAAGGGTTCACCACTGATAAGCCAAAAAGTCGGTGGACGAGTGGGTAACCCTTCAAATCCCGACAGTCATGAACCGGGATTGAATCCCGCGTTTAAATTTTGTTTAATATGTGAATAACCTTCACATATTATTCAATGTTCAATAATCATGAACTAGGTTGCTCTTGATGAGCGGTACCTATTTATGTGAATTTGAACCAAAACTGATAAGCCAAGACCTCCCAATATATTATTTCATCGCAGTAAGGGCAGTAGAATTTTGATTTATTTGTGAAAAGAAGCATTCGCGTTTTGGTGTTTTCATTTGTATTATATAGATGGCGCGTTATTGCTATGTATAAATTTAACAATTTCCGCATTTTGTAAACTTTCTCACTCGCGATGACAATTTATTTATTTCAAATATAAAAAATGGGGTCATGTTTTAAATAATAAAACCATGGCCCATTTTATTAAAATAGCCATATTTATGTGAAAATAAGAAAAAAAAAGGCCAGGTATTATTGATATTAAAATATATATATTAGCACACACACACATATCCTGACCTCTCACATAAGCATTTTAGATGGTAGAGCGCCATCTAGTGGAACAAAAATCAATTAAACGCTGATTTAGCTTGTTCCGTGATATTTGGCCAACCTAATTTCTTAATAAATCAAGAAAAGCCAACCACGTACACGTTTCGGGCTGTTGGCTCTCTTCAGCGTGATGCAGACTGTACCTCTACGACAAAATATTCTGTCCTAGAGGCTTCCTGAGAAATCAAGAAATGGGTATTTGAGGAGGTGTTTACGTACATTATTATGTTTATGTAATATGGACTAGAGCCCTTTTTTATTACGCGGATCAACACCCACTGATCCTCCTCTACTTCCCGGCCCTCCTGGCCTCACCCGGCGATCATCCCCTGGCCACCCAGGCCCCTCCAACAGTGCAATGTATATAGTGCTTTGTATATATTCCGCTTTGGGACTCAAAAATAATCCATTTTGGTTAGCAGCCCCATAAATGAAGATATTTTCACCCTTTTTTAAACGGTAAAGTGAATTTTAAAACTTGTCGAAAGATAAATGAAAATATCGTAGTGTTTTAGAAAAGTTTCTTTAATTGTTTTTTTACACAAATTCCTAAGGGTTTCAAGATGGGAGCTTGGAATTTATGATTTTCGGCAAAAGCTGCGGCTCCTGGTGCGGAGTTAGAAGCACAGGACGGATTCTCCTCTGGGAATCTCCTGGAGGAACGAGTCGCTGACTGTCCTGGGCTGCACCGCCGGGATCACCTCCCACCTCATGGGGGCTGCTGTAGCTGGAAATATATTTATTTACGGGGCTGCTAGCCAGAATGGATGATTTTTATGCCCCAATG
The DNA here is from genome assembly GCA_030710605.1 of Cordylochernes scorpioides. NCBI lineage: Eukaryota > Metazoa > Arthropoda > Arachnida > Pseudoscorpiones > Chernetidae > Cordylochernes > Cordylochernes scorpioides. Next base: position 101,526,057 of record CP092865.1, on the reverse strand, counting down.
GACACATAAAGCGGAATATATACCAAGCACTATATCTTGAAGAAGGAATAAAAGTTTTCGGCAACGAGTTTATTTTATTTGTGCTGTATAATCGGCAAGCTTTCGGACTTTGACGTCCTTCAACAGGCAACTATACAAGAAACTAGAAGATAATACGTATATATATACGTAAATATTTACATAACCAGAAATTTTCTTAATGAGATGAATGATTATTATACAAAAATCTTTCCTTTTTTGGACAAATTTGTTCTGAGAAAAGGATGACTGTCATAAAATGCAGGGAAAGGCAAAAAGCATCTGAACTATAGCAAAGGATTGGCCTTGAGCCGTATTATAGTCATAGAAAAAGTCAACCTTAGTGGAAACTGACGCCTCTTCAGAATAAAGGGAAGGTTGGCATTTGAGAAGACATTGATATTTTTGGTGCCAATACAGTGTGTCCAACTTTGGTCCCTGTCAGTATTTGTGCTTGAGGACATGAGAGCGCATGCGCTGGATCACCTCACTTATTCCATTGCAAAGACTCTGCTTAGGTTTCAAATTTCTCAGAAGCATAACAATAGAGCCAACCTTAAGGTTTTACCGTTTTGGAGGTATTCCTGTAGGAGTAAGGCTATTGATAAATTCAGTAGAGAGTTATTTTGATTCTCCACATTCTCACACAATCTACACTGTCAACACTCGAAAACACTGACTTCTGTTTGGTAAGCAACCCAATATTTTCTCAATAACCTCTAACGAAATTGTGTTTTTGGGGTTAAAATCACAGACTTGTTATAAGGGCGGTAATATCGCCATATAAAGAACCAAATATTTCCTGCACCAGGTCATCCCCATGAAAGATACAGCTTTCCTGAAAAGAAATGAGGCTCTGTTGGTCTGTAGGTAGATCACCATCATCAACTTTAAGCAACCATTGAGAGAAGCGCTGCGCATCAGTACCTGCTCACATATTCTTAGTAAGGCGCAAGATCACAAACAATGACCCTAGCTTGCTTTGTTTAATGCAAGCAACAGCAATCTTAGCTTTTGAAGCTCGAAGTACAACAGGGAGAGCTTGGCGAAAGTCACTTTCAAGAAAAACAACCTTTCAACCAAATCAAAGTCACAATGCATAATGTCCCTTAGGAGGCGATCTACAGTTTCAAGCGCTCTGTAGTGTGCTATAGGATAATACAAACGAACATGTTTTAAAACAAAGCAATTTGGTGATGATGATTGAATAAAGTACAATTTAAAAGCATAATTTAATAAATATACCTACTAATATTTGGAGAATAAAAATGAGCTTGACACATGAAGTAAAAAATAAAGAATTTTTTGGTATATAGATCGCTATGTATAGTTCAGTATCTTTGGAGGATATTGCTTAAAATATTATAACTGAAACTTCTGTTAGTTTATTTTTTCTTTTTAGATATGTATGATCATATTGGAATCAGATTACTGAAATATAACAGAAAAATATAAAAATTTATTAACCTTTAGCACAATGATTTAGCTTGTTCCGTGATATTTGGCCAACCCAATTTCTTAATAAATCAAGAAAAGTCAACCACGAACACGTTTCGGGCTGTTGGCTCTCTTCAGCGTGATGCAGACTGTACCTCTACGACAAAATATTCTGGCCTAGAGGCTTCCTGAGAAATCAAGAAATGGGTATTTGAGGAGGTGTTTACGTACATTATTATGTTTATGTAATATGGACTAGAGCCCTTTTTTATTACCCGGATCACCACCCACTGATCCTCCTCTACATCCCGGCTCTCCTGGCCTCACCCGGCGATGATCCCCTGGCCACCCAATTAAGTTTTAAAAATATTTTGCTTATATTCTATGGGGAGAAAAAAATTAATAAATATATTTATATTATGTGGCGCTTTGTTTGTTGTTGACACACATTAATATGTTTTAATACCTTGATATAGGTTGGCATTCAGCCAACTGAAATATTGGGGAAAATTAATGATATTTTTATCCAATACAAGACGAATGACCCGGGCAACGCCCGGGTTTACCCGATTGAATGTTTTATTCAAACACTATTCCTTACAATTATAAATTGGCGCCGTGGATGTCACTCTTGTGAAACGTCCCGCTCCAAGCTTTACATGTACATTAGGTCAGCTGATATTAGCTCCCAACTTCACCGCTAGAGGCGCTGCTCGCGAGCGAAAGGGCAAACTCGACGAATATTCGGGATAGAGACCTGAACATTTCACTAAAGTTTTTCCAGATTCTACTCTATATACTGTTAAAAATTTCAGTCAGATTAGTTACGATATAAATCTTCAAATCGAGCGAGCGTCTATAAATATTTCGATTTAGATCAAGTATTCTAATTATTAAGCGAACACACTATTATTAATTAAATTTTGAGAATATTTCGATTTTAAACGTATTTATAACCTTGATAGAGGGCGCTGTTCGTGAGCTAAACATAATAATTTGAATATATAGTTTTAATATTTAATTTATATATAATTTAAAATAGCCTATCGTTTTCCTCATATATTTTTTTTTACCTATGTATGGAAATTTTGGTCTGTAAAAAAAACTTTGCTTCAATAATATATAAAAAAAAAAATACCCAGGCTAAGTTTCGAACCAAGGTTGTGGATATACGAAGCCGCACACCTAACCATTAAGCTATGCTTGGCATTATAAATATTCGCATGTAAAGCTATTTCAGGCCTTACATATTTCTAACGACCTTTTTGAAATAGGTTTATGAAACATGGAAATTATAATACTTCAAATAAATAGAAATAGAGTGTACACAAATAAAACATACCAAATATTTCAAATTAGAGCAGTTATTTTAAACGGCGAATTAGATCAGTTATATCTAAAAATGAAAATATATAAATTAATAAAACATACCAAATATTTCAAGAGCAGTTATTTTGAACGGCGAATTAGATCAGTTATATCTAAAAATGAAAATATATAAATAAATAAAACCTACCAAATATTTCAAATTAGAGCAGTTTTATTATATAAATATTTATATTATATGTGTTATTAAGCGAACTATTATTAGTTATTTTAAACGGCGAATTAGATCAGTTATATATAAAAATGACAATTAAAATATATAGTCACGACTGTCTTTCCTCATCGGCCGGCCGCCTCTGTCACGGATGCGCGCGCACAGGGAGGTCACGTGCTCGCCGGCAGCCAATAAAAAAAAAACTCCCTCGAGCCGGATTTGAACCAGCGACCTAAGGATAACCGTTGTAACATCTACAGTCCTTCGCTCTGCCAACTGAGCTATCGAGGGATACAAACTGTATGAATAAGTTTACCTTATAAAGTCAACTAATCCTATTTCTACACAAAATGCATTAATATATATAGTCACGACCGCCTTTCCTCATCGGCCGGCCGCCTCTGTTACGGATGCGCGCGCACAGGGAGGTCACGTGCTTGCCGGCTCCCTCGAGCCGGATTTGAACCAGCGACCTAAGGATCACCGTTTTAACATCTACAGTCGGGTAAAACACGGGCGTTGCCCGGGTCATTCGGCTAGTATATAAATAAATAAAACCTACCAAATATTTCAAATTAGAGCAGTTATTATATAAATATTTATATTATATGTGTAATTAAGCGAACTATTATTAGTTATTTTAAACGGCGAATTAGATCAGTTATATCTAAAAATGAAAATATATAAATAAATAAAACCTACCAAATATTTCAAATTAGAGCAGTTATTATATAAATATTTATATTATATGCGTTATTAAGCGAACTATTATTAATAAAATATTGAGAAGATTTAGATTTTAAACGTATTTATAACCTTTTAGTACTTGATAGAGGGCGCTGTTCGTGAGCTAAGTAGAATAATTTGAATATATAGTTATAATAATTGATTTATATATTTTTTTTAAAATAGCCTATCGTCTTCCCCGTTATTTTTTACCTATGTATGGAAATTTTGGTTTGAATTAGTGAACTACTGCGAATTTGTATACCGGACATACAAACACACAAACATTCATTTATATATATATATATATAGATATAGATAAGATATAAAATGTTTTTTTAAAAATAGTTCTCTTTTAAAATTTTATTCAAATTTTATATATTCTTTGATGTACATCTTATCGGAATAGGCTTTCACCCTAATTAAAATTCTTCTTAAAACTTGAAAAATATAATTTATTAAATAGAATATATATTTGACATTGGCTGAATGAGGCGGCTATCCTTTCTTTCCAAGTAATTGTTTACTCATCAAATGTCACATAAACAGAGAGGAGGAGCTTAAAAGTTTGATTTCGGGAATCTCCAGGTCTAATTTATTTACACTTTTGTATAATGAGTCTTTCAAACCAACAGTTTATATAATTTCATGTAGATTTTTTAAAAATCCGGATCAAATATTTTTTCATTACTCTGAAAATATAGTGTTATTCATATTTTTAGTCGTAGCTTGAATAAAATCTAATGTCATATATATAGGAGCTTGTGCTAACCTAATAAATAAAAAGCACTATTTTTAAAATATAAAAACAGATTAGGTTATAAATTTTTTTTCATAAACCAGTTATCATCACAATTTTAAACTCTATGTTTACAAAATTTGTTTTTCGCTAATGGCGGTTGTTAAAACCTTGAAGTTGTAATAAACTAAAAGGAATCGCAAACACATTTCATCATTTATATATTTAAAATAATTAAGACAAAATGTCCAAATCTTTACGTATTTTATTTGCTGGTGATGTCGAAGGTAAATTGGATGAATTATACAAACGCGTGCGCAACATAATGAAAAAGAATGGCGAATTTGATATGTTAATTTGTGTTGGAAACTTTTTTGGTGATTCAAACGATGAATGGGAAGAATATGTGAAAGGTACAAGATCAATTCCAGTTTTTACCTATGTGTTAGGGCCATGCAAAAAAGAACATGAACAATATTACATGGGAGAAAATGGCAAAGAACTTTGTCCCAATTTAGTATTCTTGGGTAAAAGTGGTGTAATGACAGGAACTTCTGGACTTAAAATGCTCTATTTAAGTGGTGTTGAAAATGGAACTGGTATGTGTAAAATAACAGAAAATGAAATTGAGAAACTAATTCCACAACCACAAGAAACTAAAGCAGTTGATATTTTGCTAACATCACAATGGCCAGCAGGAATAACAAAATATTCATCAATACCACCAGTAAATATTCAAAAATTTGAATCACCTTTAATATCAAAAGTAGCTTATTTTTTAAAACCCAGATACCATTTTGCAGCACTTGCAAATCATTATTATGAAAGGCAACCATATAGAAATCACAAGATATGTGTAGATGCATCCTATCATACAACTAGATTCATTGCCTTGGCTAAAGTTGGGAATACCAACAAAAGCAAATGGCTATATGCATTTACCATTGTACCTATTTGTACCATTAATAAATCAGAATTAGTGAAACAACCATTAGATGTGACAGAATGTCCATTTTCAATCACAGAAGCCGACCATCCATCACTTAAACCAAGACATCAACCATCTCAGCAATTTTTCTACGATAGTAACACAGATTACAGTCAGGATAATCCAAGAAAACGGAAAAGAGATGATCGCGATAGGAAACCACTTTCAAATTGCTGGTTCTGTCTAAAGAGTCCAGATATTGAGAAACATCTGATTCTAAGTATTGGAGATCAGAATTATCTTTCATTATGTAAAGGAGGGCTTACAGACGACCATATTTTGATCCTACCAATTGACCATCTCCAATCGACGCTAGATTGCTCAGAAGAATGCAGAGATGAAATTGAACAATATAAAAAAGCCCTAATCAAATTCTATAGAACGCAGAACAAAACTCCGGTGTTTTTTGAGAGGAATTATCGAAGTCCCCATTTACAGATTCAAGTTGTACCAATCCCAAGTAAACTTGAGGAACACCTCAGGACCATTGTTATTGAACAAGCCGAACACAGAGGTCTAAGAATGGATGAGATTCCAGAGCAGACGGATCTCTACGAGGTGTTGGAATCTCGGACGCCATTTTTCTACATTGAATGGGGGAGCCACCGCATGATCCACCTAGTGAAGGCTCAGTTTCCACTCCAGTTTGGCAGAGAAATCCTGGCGTCCAAACCTATCCTAAATGTACCAGACAAAGAGGATTACAAGACCTGCATGGTCGGACAAGAACACGAGGAGAAATTGGCTGCCAGGTTTAAGAATGGATTTAAAAATTTTGATTTCACTGAATAACTAAATCTGTTATATATCATCATCTTTTTATTATAGATTTGTGGTGGTTAATTAACGACAATCCACATAAATAATTTCTTAAAATTTTATTTGATAGCGATTTTGTTTTAAGTTGAAAATTGGCCTTGAATTAAATACCAAACGATGTACGTTTTCGTTGTTTTTAAATATTGCGAAATATGTTCTAATTTTTGTTTTAAATATAAATACTTATATGTATTTCTTAAATATTTATAATTTGATATTATGAGTAATTTTATTTTTCACTTTTGATCAAATTGAAATTCTTGTTTGATTGCTTGCAAATGTTCGTTAAAGTTTATATTTTAAATATGGCTCACCAATTTATGTGGGCGGCATGGAATTCTAGGCAGAGTCAGATAACAAATTATTTATTGTAAAATCAACTTTTAATTACATTTATTTATACAAATTATCAGAAGGGTTAAATTGTTGTATATTACACGTTGAAGTTCTTTTTTTATATATGTGTGTGTGGTCAAATATCATTTCTAGATTATATAATGTTAGATATATGTGTTTGATATATTATAGAAAGATAAATATTTACATTTAATATGATTTATATTTAGAATGATGTATAATTATTTTATTATATTGATATGACACAACAATTAATATGATATTAATGTTAATTCATATAATTTTAATAAAGTATATTTTATGAGAATTATATATTTATAAGATAATTTAATTAAATATTTGAATTAAATAGTTATTAAACAAATTAAAACTTATAATGAAAATATGAAAAGTTAATATTTGGAGCCGCTACATCACTCCCCTTCCAGTGACGGAAGTCACGTCCAATAGACTCATTGTACCTGGAAGGAGTTTTTATCCGTCTTCCGCTGCGGGTCTCCTTTGGCAATTCGAACCGCACCCCAGGCTTAGATGGTTGCAGTTTACTGGAAGGCCCGATGGGATCTTCTCTGCTGGCAGGTATGATGGGATCTTCTCTGCTGGCAGGTATGATGGGATCTTCTCTGCTGGCAGGTATGATGGGATCTCCACTGCTAGCAGGTTGATCTAGTGTTCCCAAGATATAAGCGGGCTTTAATCGATCTATCGATATCTTCACTTCCCTGTTCTTAATTTTTAGCGTAAAAAAATTATCAGATTTTTCAAGAACTGGATAAGGTCCTTCGTAATATGGTTCTAAAGGCTTTCTAATTCTATTGATTCTCAAGAAAACTTGATCAGATTTAAATAAATCTTTATGGATAAAAATATCTTTGGTTACATTGTGATTCGTTGTTATTGGTCTAACCATATGCATATACTCTATGAGGTTCGATATAAATAAACTGGAATCAACTCGACTTACAGGCTTCTAAATAAAATCTCCAGGTAATTTAATGGTTTTTCCATAAACCATCTGTGATATTGAAAAACCCGTATCCTCTCGAATAGCAGCACGTAACGCTAGGAGTATTGTCGGCAGAGAATCGGTCCATTTGACTGAATTATGAGATTTAATAGCAGTTTTAAATGTCCGATTAAAACGTTCAATTTTACCATTACTTTGAGGATGGTAAGGAGTAGTATGTAGCAGTTTCGTACCGCATATAGCTGCAAGATCTTCGAATACTTGAGATGTAAATTGTCTTCCCTGATCTGAAACTATAGTGTAGGGAGTTCCGAATCTTGACACCCAGTTATTATAAAAGGCTAGGGCTACACTCTTAGATGTTATGTTCTCCAATGGTATCACTTCCATCCAGGACGTATATCTGTCAATGCAAGTGAGACAATAATACTTTTCATTTGATGGAGGTAGTGGCCCAATTAAATCAATATTGCCACGTGGAAAATTAGGGAAGACAAAAACTTCAGGAGGAAACAAAATTTATTTCAGTCAAGGACAAGCTATGCAATGTAAACAAAAGATAAGCCACAGGAAAATTTACAGAGTCGCAAGATATAAAACATAAAAATGACCACTCTGTTGAATAAAAAATAATAACATCAAGAAATACTATATTACATAAATAAAATTAATAAATACTACGTTGCAATATGAATCACACTGAATCTTTCGTCGGGCTCTTGAAATGTACCAATTTGGGATTTTGTGTGCCTCGTTACCTTTGTTTTTTGACAATTAATGCAAGCCTGGGACCATTTTCGAACGTCTTTTTTTATTTCTTTCCAGATAAATTTTGATTTAAGTTGATTAATTGTAGCCTTTATACCCGGATGATATAAATCGTGAAATTGATGAAAGATTTGAATTCGAAATTTTCTGGAATAAACGGTCTTATATTTTCTGTTGACACATCACACCAAAGAATTTTGCCAGATTGTAATGGATATTGTTTAAATTTTAGCGATGTATTTTCTTTGCGTAGATTAAGTAATTTATCACTATTATTTTGTTCCTCTGCAATTTTATCATAATCAATACTTGTAACTGCTTCTATTCTAGACAACGTATCTGCAACAATGTTTTCTTTACCACTAATATGCCGGATGTCTGTGGAAAATTGTGAAATATATTGAAGTTGTCTCTGTTGTCTTGGCGAAGCTTTTTCATTATTTTGTTTGAAAGCATATACTAATGGCTTATGATCAGTGAATATATAGAATTCTCTTCCTTCCAAAATATATTTAAATTTTTTAATACTCAAATAAATTCCAAGTAATTCTTTATCATAAATACTGTATACCTTTTGAGCATTATTTAACTTCGAAAATAATGCTATTGGCTTCCAACAACTATTTTCACATTGCTGCAAAACTGAACCAATAGCATTATTAGATGCGTCTGTACAGAGCGATAATGGAAGTGCAGGGTTGGGGTAGCATAATAATGCAGCACTTGCTAAGTCTTGTTTACATCTTTCAAACTGCAACTTGGCCTCTTCTGACCAATCGATTTTTCTTTATCATTCTTTTTTGAATCTTTCAGATAATCATGAAGAAGAGCCTGCGTAGAAGCTGCGTTCTCAAGATATCTACGATAAAAATTTATCATACCTAGGAAGGCACGCAATTCCCGTTTCGTCGTTGGCAGTTTATAATCTAGAATTGTTTGAACTTTTGATGGAAGCGGTTGAGACCCTCCATTAGTTATCCAGTGCCCTAGAAATTCCAATTGGTCAACTCCTAAGATAGATTTAGCGATGTTTATGCGCAATCCATAGTTTTGTAGTTTCTCGAGAACCAATTTTAAATGGGTTTCATGTTCTTCACAAGTTTCTGAAGCCACTAATATATCGTCCAAATAGAGAAATGTGAAATCCAAGCCACGAAGTACTTCATGAATAAAACGCTGAAACGTAGCTGGTGCATTCCTAAGACCAAAGCTCATGACGTTAAACTCATAAAGCCCAAATGGAGTTATTATGGCTGTTTTAGGTTTGTCCTCCTCGGCAATGGGGATCTGGTAATAGGCTTTAAACAAATCAAGTCTAGAAAAAATCATCTTTCCACTTAAAACATGCTGAAAGTCCTCCAATCTAGGTATTGGGTAGCGATCAGGCAAGGTTTGAGAATTTAATTTTCTGTAGTCACCACAAGGTCTTAATGTGCCGTCTTTTTTGGTGACCAGGTGAAGTGGACTAGCCCATTGTGATTTTGATGGCCTGATTATTTCATGCTCGAGCATAAATTGGAACTCTTATTTAGCTTCATTTAATCTTTTTGGATCCAACGGTCGAGCTCTAGAGAACACTGGTGGTCCTTTTGTTATTATAAAGTGCTTCACATCGTGATTAGCTTTCATTATTCCTACGTTGGGCCTCGTAATATCTGGGTAATTAGCCAATAGTTTAGAAAAATTTGATGTTGTTCTATAAGAGCTAAAAGTCTCTTCAGAGATTGAGCAGATATCACCTTTTATTGTCAGGTTTGTTATACCGTCAATCAATTGTCTTCTATTAATATCGAGGATTAATTTGAAATTATTTAGAAAATTGGCTCCAAGTATACCCATGTTGGTTTTAGCTATTACAAATGGCCATTGGAATTGTGGCCGTAGACCAAGATCTAAAGATAATATTTGAGTACCGTACGTGGAGATTTCCGTTCCATTGGCTGCATATAGCTTGAAATCGTTCAGGGTGGTCCCAATTTTTCCTTTTAAGGTATTAAGGAAACATCAGCTCCACTATCTACTAAGAATCGCACGCCAGTATTTTTGTCACTTACAAATAAACGGCTATTGCGACGTATGTTCTGTCCAGCAGCAGAGTGCGTCGCGCCACTTACTGCTGGTTGGAGTTTTCCGCATTGACCCATTCACATGGCTTTTTACATTTTCCAGGTAGGCAGTTTTTTCCATACCTATAATGGAAATAGCAAAATTTTCCCTTTGGATTATATCCGCCCTTAGATCGGGAACGGGAGAGTGAATTGTAGCGATAATCACGTGAACTTCGGTCACGAGATCTACCTTGATGCTCCATTTTCATACTTTCTATTTTCTGTTCCAGAGATTCTATTTTTGTAATAACATTTTTGTTTTATTCTCCGGCTTATCTGCCTCGTAAATCTCCGCCTTGGGGTTTAATTCGGCTATTCTTTCAGCCATTACTGCCTATTTGTCGAGCTCTTCCTCGCTAATTATTAAAATTTGCTGAATTGCCTGTAGTAGTTTTTCGAGCCATAGCGTCTTTATAAATTTATCGGATAAGTCCTCTGTTGCTAATGATCTCAATTTCTGCAACAGCTGGCTAGGCTTTAGATCACCTAGTTCAATTCCCGATAGCAGTTTTCGAATTCTTTTTGATTCGCCATCTTTAAATATTCTAAGAAGTCTTTCTTTTGCCGCTGAATATTTATTTATTTCTTTAGAGGTAATTATATCCCAGAGGTTTTCGACATACTTTGGTTCCAATTGAGCGATTAAATAATTGAATTTCGTATTTTCTGTCTTTATATTATTTATCAAGAACTGAGCCTCAACTTGATGGAACCATATATCAGGTCTTTCAATCCAGAAAGGTGGAAGTTTAATATTTACCTTATAGGTCTCAACTTTTTCAGTTTCCTCACTTTTCATTTTAACAATTTGTTGTGCTGGTTCTTTTGTTCGGCTCACCAATTTATGTGGTGGTTAATTAACGACAATCCACATAAATAATTTCTTAAAATTTTATTTGATTGCGATTTTGTTTTAAGTTGAAAATTGGCCTTGAATTAAATACCAAACGATGTACGTTATCGTTGTTTTTAAATATTGCGAAATATGTTATAATTTTTGTTTTAAATATAAATACTTATATGTATTTCTTAAATATATATAATTTGATATTATGAGTAATTTTATTTTTCAATTTTGATCAAATTGAAATTCTTGTTTGATTGCTTGATAATGTTAGTTAAAGTTTATAAAGGTAACAACACCAAATTATATTTGATGTTTCTTTTTGTCTTGTTACCTTGTGTTTCTTATTTAGAATACAAAATTTACCACAGGGATTATTTTACTTTTCTATTGTGTGGTCTTGTTACAAAATATAATGGTCCATATAGGAGATAATTTATATGTTATTTTATTCAAATCTGCCTTTGTGGAATACATGTTTTACCCTTTAAATATACTGATGTGTTTATGCATTGTCAAATACATGTTTGAATATATTGCTATAATAAATGTAATGTTGTATATACCTCCCTAAGTGTTTTATATATAAATATATATTCCATTCAAGGTTCACCTCGAGATGGTCGCCCACCATCGGTCCACCACCATCCAGGATCGACTGGGCCTCGCTGCGGCGCTGCGCCTTCTCGGGCCACGAGGCCGACGCGGCACTCAAGTTGGCCCTCCACGCCCTGCCCCATTCGGCCCATCCTGCCTCGGTCGGCCCCTCCTGTCCTGCCTACGGGTCCATCGACCGCTCCCTCGGCCACCGTTACTGGTGCTGCAGATCCATCAGGCCTCTCATCAGAGAGGCCTTCAACATCATCGGGCGGCCCCCTGACCTGCAGGCTTGGATCTTCGGCGGATCCGGCCTTGAGGAAGACGCCCTTTCCATCCTGGCGTCGGCAAAGTTGCGAGTATATCGCTACTTTGTCCAGGTTGGGCTCGGAGAAGCAGTGGAGGACCCGCTCATCGCCTGGTCCAGGACCCTCCAGCGCCGAGGTTTCCTTCTTCCTATGTAAATTTGTAAAATATGTATCATAAATGTATATATCTTCTACTCCTATATGTAATATATTTCTCTCTCTCTATGTTTGAAATAATGTAATATTGTCTAGAAGACAATAAATAATTTTTAATTGTCAAAAAAATTGTCACACACACACACACACTGGAGCTTCAAATGGTAAAATTGAAAATAGAATGGGAGAAAGGAAAGCTTCGTATCAATTCATTGTTCCGTTTGTTCTCTGTATTGCACCCAGTACGTTAAGTACCGTAAAGCTGTGGAGTTTGAGATGGAGCATCCGGCTGCTGTTCAAGCAATAAAGGAATAATAACTACATGGACGATTATTTGGATTAATGTGATGTCCAAGGGGCCTAAAGACTAAAGAAGTAACAAAAACTCATAAGCGGGGTGGTTTCATTATTGGTAAATAGATTACCAATTATCCAGAGTTTCAGGGAAAACTGCCCCAAGGGCATTTCAGAATGGTCTGCTCTACAATCGTGATAGGACTACACCGGGATCCTAAGGCGGACTATTTACTTTCCGAGTAAATTTGAAAAGAACTGGAGAAGGAATTCCTGACGGGAGGAATTGACCAATCAAACGAGAAGTGCTCAGAAATGTATAAGATCAGAATTCTTTTTTTTTTTTTTTTTTTATAATTAACTTAGAGCAAGCATGTCAAACTCGCGGCCCGCGGGCCTCATGCGGCCTACAACGAATAAATTTGCGGCCCACCAGACAATATATTTTAATATATTTTTTTTTTATAAATAAAAAAATAATAATAATAAAAATTTGTAGCCTAATTTTTGAAAATTGTAATTATACATAATTTATTTATTAATAACGAACCACTGGTCGCCATACATAAGTCGTAAGTTTTGATAATATTATACCTACATACATAACGTATGTACATCGCCATAAGTATGGTGTGCCTTAAAGTTTAAAGAAAATATTCTTTCGGAGTACGAGAAAAAAATATATTTTTTAAGTTACTTTCAATAATTTGTGCAGTTATTCTGTGTCTGGCAAGTTAAAAAATATTAATTTTTAAAATATTAATTAAAACGTTTTATTATTTTGTGTTAGAGATTACTAATTTTTTTTCAGACCTTTGTATTCAATATGTCTTCATCAAAATCAAGTGGCAGTAAAACTAAACAAAAAATTGCTGATGAACATAGGAATTTTCAAGAAAAGTGGGAATTAGAGTATTTTTGCTCTGAAGTAAAAGATAAAATCATCTGCTTGATATGTAATAATGCTATTAGTGTACCAAAATTATATAACATTAAACGTCATTATGAACAACATAAATCAAAATATGATACCTACGAAGGTTTAATGAGACAAGAAAAGTAAAAAGAGTTCAAGAAGGGAATGAAAAAACAACAGTTTATGTTTACTAAAGTATCACAAGAGAGTGAAGCGGCAGTGCATGCAAGCTACGTTTTATCGGAGATGATAGCTAAACACTCAAAACCTTTTACTGAAGGTGATTTTATCAAGGAATGTTTAATTAAAGCTGCAGAAATTGTTTGTCCTGGAAGTGTGAAGACGTTTCAAGCAATATCTTTGTCTCGAAATACCGTTGTGAAAAGAGTTACTGATATGGCCCGAAATTTAAATGATCAGATAAAAGAAAAATCATCTTGTTTCGAAGCATTTTCCATTGCCTGTGATGAGAGTACGGACATTGGGGGCGTAGCTCAGTTAGCTGTTTTTTTTTTCGAGCTTGCGACACGGATTTCAACCTTTTTGAGGAATTATTGGAACTAGTACCCATGCATGGCACTACTACAGGAGAAAATATATTTAATTGCGTTTATGATCTTCTGCAAAAATACAATTTACCTCAATCAAAATTGACTTCTCTAGCAACAGATGGAGCTCCTTCAATGACTGGAAAAACCAACGGTTTCGTAGCATTACTGCGAAAAAAACTAAGTGAAAAATTTCTGATGGTTCCAATATTCATTATACGCATTGCATTATACATCAGGAAGTATTATGTACGAAGGTAATAAAAATGAAAAATGTGTTGACACCTATCAAAAAATTCATCAATTTCATAAGATCTCGAGGTTCAAATCAGCGACAGTTCTCTCTGTATATTCTCTCTCGATATTTTATATCGAAGTTGTTCTTTTTTATGCTAACTCACCATATTATCCAATAAAGAAAACTACGTAATAGAGGGAAATGGAGCCAATTTTTTCGATACAGGGTCTGTTTGCACACGTGTAATGTTTTCCAGTACATGGAGTATTTTTGGTAGAAATTTGAGGAGATGGCTTGGAGTGGAATCAATTCTCCTGAGGGATCTGGTCGAATGGTCTTGTGAATATAATACAATCCATGATGATAGAGCAGCCTTACGTGTTAGGTTTCGAGCATGAGTTCGAGGCAGGGTGGAGTATGAGTGTGGTTGGACAGAGTAGCAGCAATTTTTGATGCACCGTCTGCTAGTTCATTGCCATTGATTCCAGTGTGTCCGGGTACCCAACAAAGCCTGATGTAAGGAGCTCTGTTAAGGACTTTTATTATATATTCCACTAGCGATGTTCGTGTTGGTCCTGAGGAGCAGATACTGGTAAAGCGGATCTACAGTCCGAGGCAATGGTCACTGATGTTTTGGTTGGACTAGTCTCCGCGATTTGAACTGCCCAGAGAATTGCTAAGAGTTCAGCTTGAAAGGCAGGGCAGTCTGGGTGAAGCCGTAGGAGAATTGGCTGATGTTCTTGGGGAAAAAAAAATGATTGAAGTATCAATGCCAGAATCACTTTTTGATCCATCTGTGAAAATTAGTGGCGTTGTTACTTCTTCTAGGTCCAAACTGAAGGAAAGGGGTCGTCTGAATGGGGGTATGGCAGCGCAGCAGGTTCTGGCTTCGATTCGTAGTTCCCCTCTTTGATCTCCTTTAGGAAAGCCAGCCGGACCTAGATGATAATGTCAAGAGGGGGACTGCCTGTCAGGGATATGGCTTGTATGGTTGGCGTACAAGGACCCCCTCTCAATATATGCTTTGCAAACCTGTAGTGGAGGCTCCGGAGCTGACGGACACCCTCCTTGGATGAAGCGCGACGACCCCAAGCTGACATAGAAGGGCCGGGATGACCACCGACCAAAGGATTTTGATGCCAGCAGCATAGGAAATACCGAATTTCCTGTGGATTGAGTTCGTCAATCTTGGAACAATTGCTCGACACCTGTGAATGAGTTTAGATAGGTGAGAGACGAAACCTCGTGTCTGAACGAATTCCACCCCCAAGATGGTTATAGTCTTAGTGATAGCGATGGGTTGGCCAAGGATTGTGAGTCCAGGGTCGGGGTTGGGGTGGGCTCTTCGCCACTGGAAGATACAGGCTTGTGTCTTTCTGGGGTTTAGCTCGAGTCCGTTCTCGGTGCTCCATAAAGCGATTTGATCCAGAAATGTGTTAATAGCTTTGGTCGGCAGTCGATCCCGAACTTGAGTCAACAGGGTGAAGTCGTCTCCATAAGCTACTAGTAAACTTTCTCTAATGGGAGGTAAGATGAAGAGTAACCGGGCGGTGATATTCCACAGGAATGGGCTTAGTACAGAACCTTGGGGGAATTATTGTATGAAAATATACATATATTAAAAGTATTTAAACATTTTTAATGATCTTTTATCTAAATATATCAATTAATTATACATATTTTAATTAAATGCAGCCTAATCTAAAATGATACAATAAAAAAATATATGAATAATTCATTAAAATTAAATTCTATCGAAATGATGTCATAAAAAGAGATACAGAGAAATACCTTTATTGGAAATTTATTTTATAACGTAAAATGAAAAAGGGCAGCATAAATCATATATATTGAATAATATTTATTATATTATACTATATTTATTATGTTTGATTAATATACTTTTGAGTTCCTGCGGTTTATTTATGTCAAGTCGATTAAAAATTCCGAAAGTCATTGTTTTTTCATATAATACAGCTTTTAAACACTCACTTTTTATCTATATTAATAACTTTTGACTAAAATAGTATTTTTTGAATTAATTTAAGATACTTTAAATAGTTAAAATAAAATTTGGAAAAAATATATTGCAATTTTTCTCATTGTGGAAAAGATTTAAAATTTTTATTATTAAAATCTATTTTAAAAAGTTACCCAATTTATTCTATATATATACTGTTACGACGCTTCTCAGCCGTCGATGTTTGCGTGCAAGGTTTACTGAGAAGACAATGTGAGTTCGTTTAGGATACAGCTTAGTGCTATAGATTTATTATCACAGCAACTCCAAAAGGGACACTAAGAACTATACAGGGGAGATAAACACTTGCCCCCAATGCCGCCCCAGGCAGGCTTCTCCTCGTCCTCCACTCGTCAATCCACACAGTCCCGGATCCCACTTCCTGAAATGGAATGCGTCACACCATGATAGCGAGTCCCCGTTCCGACGCCATCTTCCAACCGAAGCCGTTCCAAACTGTTCTTTTCTTTGCCTCGCGCCGTCGTGCTCGCGCCGGCGTGCCTTGCCTCCCTTCGCCTTCCCACTTCTTCTCTTCTACTTTTCTGCATCGCTTCACTGCCCCCTTCTCAATCCTTTTCGTCCCGAAAAGGCTGATTTCACCAGAGGCGCTGATCGGCGGCCCTTTGATCTCCCTGACGTCTCTGGCCACATGAGGGTCGTCAGCCTTCCGGAAGCGTAGCGGCAGGGCCAACACCAACCCTTGCCTACAGAACCACTTCTCAACTCGCGCTTTCTTTCCACTCTTAACCAGTGCCGACGCCATTGATTGGTCTCGCTGTCTAGCACAGGGCGGTGGTTCTCCACAAGATGGCGGCCATATTTCACTGCCCACGATGCTTCCATCTGATATCTTGAATTCTCCTTGTGAGCACTCTGTAGCCGCAATGTACAAAGGGTTGCGATCGTTTGTATTGCGCTTTCGCCGCTTCCCTCCACGACGGGGCTGTAGATGGCCGATCTTTACAGTGGATTCGTCCACCTGATCCACGCTGTCCAATTCGTGGCCTCCCTTTTCTTCTTTAGGTTTCCCATTCGCTTGCTCTAGAGGCTCTCTTTTTCCTAACCCTTCAAACCTGGGCTCCTTAGTGCCGACCACGCACAGGGCTGTGAATTTCTTAAACCCTCTGGAGGTGTCGGATCCCGTGGCAGTCCCAAGGTCGGCAGAACCTTTCCCAGGCGGTGGCTGCTTGATCTGCACCTTGTCAGGCGAGGGAACGAAGATGAATGGTACACATTCTTGGCACATCTCTTCATCTTGCATTGCAGACGACGGCGCTGACACATTGCGCGCGACTTCTGCGTCACAGACAGTGTCGTCGGACTTCCATAGAGCGTCCAATGCTCTATCCCGTTCAGTCGGGTTGCCGGCTCCAACTTCAGGGTGCTTCGACCATCTAGCCTTGTCGCACTTCCACGGAGCACCCAGCTCCGTCCCGTCCAGTTGGATCGCCGCTGTAGTCCCTGACAACCTGTCACTGTCGCAGAAGTCAGCCACGCCGTCACATTGCAGCTTGCCAAGATCGTTGTTCTTTTCATGGAGTATTTCAGAAAGAATCCCAGGGTTTGAATTTCCACACTCTATATCACCTGGAGAGCACTCTCCCTCCGTCCGCTTGATTTGGTTCGAATCACTCGTGCCACAGCCGTTGTCGGAGGCGATCAGCTCACCCTCCTCCGCTACACAACCAGTCTGAATCATTTACAGCTGTCGACACTCTTCGGACTTCTGGATCACGGGAGAATCTTCCAGCGTTGATTCTGACAGTTCACTTACGACGTCTCCCGACTTGATGGTCCCTGTTGTGATGGTCTTGCCGGGATCTTCATCACCTGGACTCGTCTTTTGTCCCCTCAGACATTGAATACGTGGGCTATTGGTTGCTGTGATTGTTTTTGAAAAGCCATCAGGATTTTCTGGCGATAGTACATTGAACTTAACTTCGCAAGACATGGGTGTGGCAGAACGTTTGACATTCCGAATATGCTCGAGTCGGCTCAATCGAGAATCCCAGTTTTCTCCGAGCACATCTAATTTCTGGCTTATCTGACGGAGCAATTTTGTGAATTTTTTTATTTCGGGGTCGGTTAGTTTTTCCATTTTTCTTTTTAAATTGGCGCAAAATAAAATCTTCAATTAAAATTAACTAAGCTGTATCCCACTTCTGACACCAGTTGTTACGATGCTTCTCAGCCGTCGATGTTTGCGTGCAAGGTTTACTGAGAAGACAATGTGAGTTCGTTTAGGATACAGCTTAGTGCTATAGATTTATTATCACAGCAACTCCAAAAGGGACACTAAGAACTATACAGGGGAGATAAACACTTGCCCCCAATGCCGCCCCAGGCAGGCTTCTCCTCGTCCTCCACTCGTCAATCCACACAGTCCCGGATCCCACTTCCTGAAATGGAATGCGTCACACCATGATAGCGAGTCCCCGTTCCGACGCCATCTTCCAACCGAAGCCGTTCCAAACTGTTCTTTTCTTTGCCTCGCGCCGGCGTGCTCGCGCGGGCGTGCCTTGCCTCCCTTCGCCTTCCCACTTCTTCTCTTCTACTTTTCTGCATCGCTTCACTACTTTAGTTTATTTATGATTAAATAGCATTTTTCTCTCTTTGTGACTGACCCATCTCATTCCTAGATCTATGGCCAGCCTCAACCTCAGCATGGAACTTCCTGGTCAACTGGTTCAACTCAGCAATCAAAACAGGACGCGAGTAAAAGTGGTCAACACTAGTCCATACTGGTGAGCTGGACTCCCCGGGTAGTGGGCGCTCTGCGCTCCTTGGGTTATAAATATAAATCTCTCTCTTGGTGATGCACAATTTTAGTTCAGATGTAATTGGGTGTAAATAATTAAATATTTTGGAGGGATTGTTTTGGACTTCAAAGAAGCAACAAATAAAAAATATCAAGTTTTTTCTATCTGAACCCTCTTAGAAATTTGAGAAAAAAAAACAACAATAATAAAATATCACCATAAATATTTTTTCTTCTAAAATTCAAGTTTTGTTGTTTATAATCCAAGGTTCAAAATACATTAATAGGTACCGCTCAGCAAGAGCAACCTAGTTCATGATAATTGAAACAGTGCATAATATGTGAAGGTTATTCACATATTAAACAAATTTTAATACGGGATTCAATCACGGTTCACGACTGTCAGGAATCGAGGGTGTTACCCTCTCATCCACCGACTTATATTATTGTTAATATATCTCTCATCCACCGACTAATATTATTGTTTAATAATAAACTCTTATCCACATCAAGTAATTACAAATATTTGAATCAAATGGGCCATGGTTCTATTATTTAGAATATGACCCAATTACAAAATGTTCAAAAATTTTGAATTGTCATCGGGAGTAAGCAAGTTGAAAAATGATTAAATCGTCAAATCTATATAAAACCCTTGTATATGAGTTAAATAAAATGAGGATGTGTAAGGTGGTAGATGTCATCGCATATATTCAAAGAATAGATAAATATTATATATATCTTGATTATCACAGTTTTCACATTTATTTACATTAAGCAGAATTAAAAATAGGGAGTCGGTGAAAGGATAGTCTAAACCAAGCATGTCAAACTCAAATCCTAACACGGGCCAAATAAAAAGTAATAAGATTATGTGGGCCGCAAAAAAAGAAAACAAGTAATTAAATTTTTATAGTAACATTTATGTAGGTTTATTTTAAAAAATACTAATAAGAAAAAAGAAAGTAAAGTTAATATTTTCTCCCTGATATTTGGCATCTCTTTTCTGCTACCATCTTTCCTACTTCGGGGGAAATCTTGTTGGCAGTGATTTATTTTAAAACTGACCCAAGGTGAACGTCAGTAATTCTCGATCTGATTGTAGCCTTATTTCCTTTCATAAGTGAAAATAACTGCTCTCACCGATAAGTACTTCCAAAAAGGACATAATTTCATATGCTAATTTTCGAGTGTTTTCAAATCTGGCTGGCAAATATTTGTAAAATTCAGAAACGCCAACTTCAATGAATTTTGCCTTTAAATCTGAATCGCACTGGATATCTATTACCTCCATTTGCATATGATTAGGTACTGATTCTATATTTATCGAGAAAATCGAAGAAAACAAAGTAAACTTGCCTTCCAAAGATTTGAAATCAGAAAACCTTGTTTCAAATTCATTTCTAAGACTTAAAATATTTTCCGCATATTTTTGATACGATGCAGTTTCACCTAAACTTGATTTGTACATGTTGCATGTCGGAAAGTGCATTAAATCTTCGGTTTTCAACTGCTTTTCCCAAAGAACTAGCTTACATTTGAATGCATTAACTTGGTCACACATGTTGGTAATGATCTGATACTTTCCTTGCAGTTTCAAATTTAAATCCGACAAGTGTTTTGTTATGTCAACCACGAAGGAAAAATCTTGCAACCATACTTGATCAGAAAACAAAGTGATGTCTTGATTATTAAAAACTGACATATTTCTTCTTTCAAGTCCCAAAATTGTTTTAGAACCTTGGAGCATGATAGCCAACGTACCTCGGTATAGTATGATAAACCTGAATATTCGCTTTCTAATTCAGTTAAGAACAGAGAGAACTGTCGCTGATTTAAACCTCGAGATCTTATGAAATTGATGAATTTTTTGATAGGTGTGATTTTTTTTATATATATAATTGATAAATGTGTTTTGATTGTTGCCAATCAGATTTCAAAAAGGAAATTCGAATTATTCTTAGAACTCAAGTGGCTGTATCCAATAATATGGCGTTGTGCACTACAGATTCAAATTAAGCCTTGCTTATAAATATACTAGACGAATGACCCGGGCAACGCCCGGGTTTACACGATTAAATGTTTTATTCAAACACTGCGTAACAATTATAAATTGGCGCCGTGGATGTCACTCTTGCGAAGCGTCCCGTCCAAACTGTACCTGTACATTAAGTCAACTGATATTACCTCCCATCTTCACCGCTAGAGGCGCTGCTCGCGAGCAAAATGGCAAACTCGTATGTACGCAAACCTATGTATGTGGAAATTTTGGTACTGTAAAAAAAAAAAAAAAAACTTTGCTTCAAAAAAAAAAAAAAAAAAAAAAAAACACCCAGGCTAAGTTTCGAATCAAGGTTCTGGAAATACGAAGCCATACACCTAACCATTAAGCTACGCTCGGCATCATAAATATTAGCATGTAAAGCTATTTCAGGCCTTACATATTTCTAACGACCTTTTTGAAATAGGTTTTTGAAACATGGAAATTATAAAACTTCAAATAAATAGAAATAGAGTGAACACAAATAAAACATACCAAATATTTCGAATTAGAGCAGTTATTCTAAACGGCGAATTAGATAAGTTAGATCTAAAAATGAAAATATATAAATAAATAAAACATAGCAAATATTGCAAGAGCAGTTATTTTAAACGGCGAATTAGATCAGTTATAGCAAAAAACGAAAATATATTGGAAATATGTGAAATATTTATAAATTAGAAAACCTGTAAATATAGTTAAGGACTTGCATTGTAATTATGAAAAAGTTCTCTCGCTGGCGGGCGGTCGCGTGAAACTGCCCTCGCCGACAGCCATGCGCGCGAACAGGGAAGTCACGTGCTCGCCGGCAGCCAACGGGCGCGCGCCGCCGGCAGGTCGCCTGCTTTTTGTTCTAAAGCGTTCTAGAGGGCGCTGTTCGTGAGCTAAGTAGAATAATCTGAATATATAGTTTTAATAATTGATTTATATATTTTTTAAAATAGCCTATCGTCTTCCCCGTTATTTTTTACCTATGTATGGAAATTTTGGTTTGAATTAGTGAACTACTGCGAATTTGTATACCGGACATACATAAAAACATTCATTTTTATATATATACTAGACGAATGGCCCGGGCAACGCCCGGGTTTTACCCGAGTGCGTATATATTTTAAAAATGTTTTAATTAAAATACTATTCGTTACAATTATAAATTGGCGCCGTGGATGTCTCTTTTGTGAAACGTCCCGCCCCAAACTGTGTGTGTCTTGAAAATATAAAAATAAAAATGTGAACGGAAAAATATGTCCAGGGTAGCCTAGTGGTCATGGCATCTGCCCGGTAAGCGGAAGGTCGTGGGTTCGATTCCCATCCCTTGACACTTTTTTTATTTTATCCATTCTGACCAAAATCTATCCGTGAACTTCACACAGTGAACTTCACACAGACAGAATAAGGCAATTATATAAGTAGATAATCCAAATTGTGCCTTATCACACACTATTTTTTTTATTTGGCCTTATTACCTTGTGTTTATAATCTATGACGTAATGCCGGCGGAGGAAAGACGGTCGTGACTATATATATATATGACGAATGACCCGGGCAACGCCCGGGTTTTACCCGATTAAATGTTTTTATTCAAATACTATTCGTTACAATTATAAATTGGCGCCGTGGATGTCACACTTGTGAAACGTCCCGCTGCAAACTTTGTGTCTGAGAAGCGATATTTTTATAGAAAGATGATCTGGCTTTTGTTTTCTGCTCGAATGAATGTTTTCTGTTAGAATTTTGTTCCTGCGTACAAAATAAGGAACTGGTTTCACCCGTGGTCTCTGCTTTTTGGAATTTTTCCCGATATAATTTTGTATCTGATAATCAAACATGATACAGCAATATCGTCATCATCATTTTCTGACTAAAAATATATAGTTTTAATAATTGATTTATATATATTTTTAAATAGCCTATCGTCTTCCCCGTATTTTTTACCTATGTATGGAAATTTTGGTTTGAATTAATGAACTACTGCGAATTTGTATATCGGACATACAAACAAACATACAAACAGACAAACATTCATTTTTATATATATAGAGATTTACTCTTCATTGTTGGCTTTTTATATTATATTTACTCTTCATTGTTGGCTTTTTATCTTACATTCACTCTGTTGGCTTTTTATATTACATTTACTCTTCATTGTTGGCTTTTTATCTTACATTCACTCTTCATTGTTGGCTTTTTATAATATATTTACTCTTCATTGTTGGCTTTTTATCTTACATTCATTCTTCAAGGTTGGCTTTTTATATTACATTCACTCTTCATTGTTGGCTTTTTATCTTACATTCACTCTGTTGGCTTTTTATATTACATTTACTCTTCATTGTTGACTTTTTATCTTACATTCACTCTTCATTGTTGGCTTTTTATATTATATTTACTCTTCATTGTTGGCCTTTTATCTTACATTCATTCTTCATTTTTGGCTTTTTATATTACATTTACTATTCATTGTTGGCTTTTTATCTTACATTCACTCTTCATTGTTGGCTTTATATCTTACATTCATTCTTCATTGTTGGCTTTTTATATTACATTCACTCTTCATTGTTGGCTTTTTATCTTACATTCATTCTTCATTGTTGGCTTTTTATATTACATTTACTCTTCATTGATGGCTTTTTATCTTACATTCACTCTTCATTGTTGGCTTTTTATATTATATTTACTCTTCATTGTTGGCTTTTTATCTTACATTTATTCTTCATTGTTGGCTTTTTATATTACATTTACTCTTCATTGTTGGCTTTTTATCTTACATTCATTCTTCATTGTTGGCTTTTTATATCATATTTACTCTTCATTGTTGGCTTTTTATCTGACATTCATTCTTCATTGTTGGCTTTTTATATTATATTTACTCTTCATTGTTGGCTTTTTATCTTACATTTATTCTTCATTGTTGGCTTTTTATATTATACAGGGTGTACCAGGTAAATTGGGAATTTCAACAATGGTATTTTAACTGAAATTTTTTGCAAGTAAAAATTAAAATATCCGAATGAAATTTGACACAGTAGTAGATAAAAGGATATAGTTTTTATTTATTCAATGTAGTTTCCATTATTAGCTACAACAGTCTCGAGGCGAGTGCGGAATGAAGCACAGGCCTTGGCGACGATGACCTTGTCCATTTGGGTCATCACCGTGTGAACTGCTTTCTTGACAGACTGAATGGTGGTATGAGGAGCTTTGTTGACATCTCTCTCAAAAACGCCCCATACATAGTAGTCGAGGGGATTGCAATCTGGAGAATTATGGGGCCAAATATCAGGACCCCAGTGACTAGGGACGTTAAGTGTCAGCCACGATTGTGTCTTTTTTGCCTTATGGGCTGGAGCTGAGTCCTGTTGGAAGACATACTTCCTTCCTGCGGCCACCATGTCCATCCAAGGCTTCACAACGGTCTCCAGAACATTGATGTAGGTGTCAGCGTTCATCCTAAGGCCCTTCTCAAAGAAATGGGGAGGCATGACATCACCTTCACTGCTGATAACGCCAAGGACCATTACGGAGGCAGGAAATTTCGTGTGCATCACGACAGGTATCTCTGAGGGGTCTTTACAGATCCAGCGATCATTCCTGGATTTACCTTTTGGTCCACGTCAAAGTTCTTTTCGTCAGAGAAGAACCTTAGCATGCCAAAAGAGTCGTGTTTCAGGTTGTTGAGGAGGGCAGCAGCCTTTCCTTTTCTGTTATTCTTCATATTCTCAGTCAGCAACTGACCTTTCTGAAGGGCATAAGACTTGAGACCAAGGTCCTCATGGATAGTTCTGACAATTGTCATAGAGCAAACGTCCATTTCCTTGGCTATGGCCCTCATGCTCTTCCCAGGGTTTCCATCAATCTTCTCCTTGACATTTTTGACAAATTCTTCGCCTCTTACCCTGTCCGATCGACCCGAGTGCTTTTTCCTTGTAGCTATCCCCTCTTTGTTACTGTCGGCCTCATCAAACTGCTTCTTGACACGATAAATAGTGGTTTTGGGCAACTTAAGAAAATCCACTATCTCTTTGAGGCTCCTTCCGGCGCGCAGAGCAACGATGATGGCAGCTCGATTTTCAAATTCTCGGTTACTCTTCATCACTACACTGCGCACACATGTACTGTTGCATTTTACATGAATATGGCTACGTAATGAAAAAAAAACAAGTTTTTAATCTCAAGTAGTTTTTGTTTTATGGACTGTCAAAGTTAGTCCCAATTTACCTGGTACACCCTGTATTTACTCTTCATTGTTGGCTTTTTATCTTACATTTATTCTTCATTGTTGGCTTTTTATATTACATTTACTCTTCATTGTTGGCTTTTAATCTTACATTTATTCTTCATTGTTGGCTTTTTATATTATATTTACTCTTCATTGTTGGCTTTTTATCTTACATTCATTCTTCATTGTTGGCTTTTTATATTATACTAATGATGATGCGCGCGCATCCGTGACATGAGGAATTGAGGAATTGATGACATGACGGTGGAAAGACGGTCGTGACTATATATGTTGATAATAATAATTATTATTATTATCATTAGATAATGATAATGATTATAATGATGATGCGCGCGCATCCGTGACATGAGGAATTGATTGAGGAAAGACGGTCGTGACTATATATGTTTATTATAAAGATAGAAGCTTCTATAGAAGATAATGATCATAATGATGATGCGCGCGCATCCGTGACAGCGATGAGGAATTGAGGAAAGACGGTCGTGACTATATATTAATGACGAATGACCCGGGCAACGCCCGGGTTTTACCCGATTAAATGTTTTTATTCAAATACTATTCGTTACAATTATAAATTGGCGCCGTGGATGTCACACTTGTGAAACGTCCCGCTGCAAACTTTGTGTCTGAGAAGCGATATTTTTATAGAAAGATGATCTGGCTTTTGTTTTCTGCTCGAATGAATGTTTTCTGTTAGAATTTTGTTCCTGCGTACAAAATAAGGAACTGGTTTCACCCGTGGTCTCTGCTTTTTGGAATTTTTCCCGATATAATTTTGTATCTGATAATCAAACATGATACAGCAATATCGTCATCATCATTTTCTGACTAAAAATATATAGTTTTAATAATTGATTTATATATATTTTTAAATAGCCTATCGTCTTCCTCGTATTTTTTACCTATGTATGGAAATTTTGGTTTGAATTAGTGAACTACTGCGAATTTGTATACTGGACATACAAACAAACATACAAACAGACAAACATTCATTTATATATATATAGAGATTTACTCTTCATTGTTGGCTTTTTATATTATATTTACTCTTCATTGTTGGCTTTTTATCTTACATTCACTCTGTTGGCTTTTTATATTACATTTACTCTTTATTGTTGGCTTTTTATCTTACATTCACTCTTCATTGTTGGCTTTTTATATTATATTTACTCTTCATTGTTGGCTTTTTATCTTACATTCATTCTTCAAGGTTGGCTTTTTATATTACATTCACTCTTCATTGTTGGCTTTTTATCTTACATTCACTCTGTTGGCTTTTTATATTACATTTACTCTTCATTGTTGACTTTTTATCTTACATTCACTCTTCATTGTTGGCTTTTTATATTATATTTACTCTTCATTGTTGGCTTTTTATCTTACATTCATTCTTCATTTTTGGCTTTTTATATTACATTTACTATTCATTGTTGGCTTTTTATCTTACATTCACTCTTCATTGTTGGCTTTATATCTTACATTCATTCTTCATTGTTGGCTTTTTATATTACATTTACTCTTCATTGTTGGCTTTTTATATTATATTTACTCTTCATTGTTGGCTTTTTATCTTACATTTATTCTTCATTGTTGGCTTTTTATATTACATTTACTCTTCATTGTTGGCTTTTTATCTTACATTCATTCTTCATTGTTGGCTTTTTTATATCATATTTACTCTTCATTGTTGGCTTTTTATCTGACATTCATTCTTCATTGTTGGCTTTTTATATTATATTTACTCTGCATTGTTGGCTTTTTATCTTACATTTATTCTTCATTGTTGGCTTTTTATATTATATTTACTCTTCATTGTTGGCTTTTTATCTTACATTTATTCTTCATTGTTGGCTTTTTATATTACATTTACTCTTTATTGTTGGCTTTTTATCTTACATTCATTCTTCATTGTTGGCTTTTTATATCATATTTACTCTTCATTGTTGGGTTTTTATCTTACATTCATTCTTCATTGTTGGCTTTTTATATTATACTAATGATGATGCGCGCGCATCCGTGACATGAGGAATTGAGGAATTGATGACATGACGGTGGAAAGACGGTCGTGACTATATATGTTGATACTAGCCGAATTACCCGGTCAACGCCCGGGTTTTACCCGATTAAATGTTTTGATTCAAATACTATTCGTTATAATTATAAATTGGCGCCGTGGATGTCCCTTTTGTGAAACGTCCCGCTCCAAACTTTGTGTGTTTTTAAAATATAAAAATAAATATGTAAATTTTCACAACGATATTTGAAAATTATGTTATTTTGATTTTCAAATACTATTCGTTACAATTATAAATTGGCGCCGTGGATGTCACTCTTGAGAAACGTCCCGCTCTAAACTTTTTGTCTGAGAAGCGATATTTTTATAGAAATATGATCTGGCTTTTATTTTCTGCTCGAATGAATGTTTTTCTGTTAGAATTTTGTTCCTGCGTACAAAATAATGAACTGGTTTCACTGGTCACTGGTCAATGAACTGGTCTCTGCTTTTTGGAATTTTTCCCGATATAATTTTGTATCTGATAATCAAACATGATCCAGCAATATCGTCATCATCATTTTCTGACTAAAAATATATAGTCTTAATAATTGATTTATATATTTTTTAAAATAGCCTATCGTCTTCCCCGTATTTTTTTTACCTATGTATGGAAATTTTGGTTTGAATTAGTGAACTACTGCAAATTTGTATACCGGACATACAAACAAACATACAAACATTCATTTTTATATATATAGAAGATATTATTAATATTTAGTAATAATATGTTAGCAGGGCACTTTTAAAATTTGATCTAAAAAAAAATTCAAATATAAAAAATATAAATTCAAAAAATATATTAATTCAACGAATAAAATAAAATCATCATCAACTACAAATGGAAATATTTTAGTTCCAAATGCTTCAAAAAATAATTTGAAAATGGAACTTGATGATTCAATGACCACACCTACAACAAACCATATTATGAATGAGGGAGTGACAGAAATGGAGGATAAAGCAGTGTCAATTGAATATAAGGTTGGTGATTTGCTTTGGTCAAAAATTTCTGGTCATCCTTCATGGCCATGCATAGTTGCCAATGATCCTGACTTAGATATTCACACAAAGGTTTGTAATATCCGGAAAGCTTGCAGAATTTACCATGTCTTCTATTTTGGTGAGGAAAATGAGAGAGGATGGACCACCATCACTGGAGTGAACAAATTTGATGGACTAGAAGCCTTCAACAAGATGGCACAAGAGCAAATAGCAAAGGCATCAAAGAATGCCAAAAATAAAATTATAGAGGAGTTTGCTGTGAAGTGTAGCAGAAAAGAAGCTTTGGGCATTTCTGTAAAGGAAGCTGAAGAGGCTTTAAAGATGAACTTTGAAGAAAGACTAAAGATTATAAATGGAAAGAAAGAAATCCTTCTAGCAAGTAGGAAGTCTAAGAAGAAACAGATTGTCAAGCAAGAGTCAGACACAGACTCAGATGCCACAAGTCTATCCAAGCCTGATGCTGAAGACATTCAGGCTGGAAAACATAAAGTTATAAAGAGGAAATTGAAGTCAGATGGAATTAAACAGCCAAACAAGAAATGTAAGCTCTCTACTCAAGAAAACAACTTAGAAGGTCAACCAAAGGTTCATAAAGACAACAAATTTGTTCATGATAGTGATGTCTCAGACTCATCAGAGAGTGGCATCTTGCAAAGCGACGATCGAGTTTGCCTCAAGTGTGAAAAACCATCTGTGGATTTGGTTCAATGCAAGGGGAAATGCTTTGGCTACTTTCACCAAGAATGTCTGGTGAATTCATCTCAAGAACCTCTCTGTGCCAACTGTGATGCAGGAGTCCACAAGTGCATGATCTGCCAAGAGACTTCCACTGAAACCGCCCTCAAGAGGTGTGTTTCTTCCAACTGTGGAAGGTTTTATCACGACACCTGCCTAAAGACCTATTCCAGTATGATCAATCATGAGGGAAAGAACAATCACTGCCCTCATCATTTTTGCCTTAACTGTGTCCAGGAGAACCCCAGGTCTTCAGTCACCAACGCTTCCATACTCCTGAAGTGTATTAGGTGCTGTAGAGCATTCCACAGCAAGAGACAATGCATTGCTGCAGGATCCATTCACCTAACAGGAGCTTCCATCATTTGTTCTGAGCACTTTGAAGTAAAGAAGCATAAGCTCTCTTCAACCATCAATGCCAATTGGTGCTTTATATGCTCCAAGAGTGGATCCCTCCTTTGCTGCGATACATGCCCATCAGCCTTTCATCTGGAATGCCTAAATACCAAGGCCCCAGAGGATATCTTCCTTTGTGAGGACTGCGAGTGTGGGAAACATCCCCATTATGATGATATTGTATGGGCAAATCTGGGTGCCTACAGGTGGTGGCCTGCTAAGGTATGCCACCCCAAGGAAGTGCCTCACAATATTGCTAAAGAGTCGCCCCAAATAGGGGAGTTTCCCTTATACTTTTTTGGCACCAAGAATTACATCTGGGCACATAGAGGCCGTGTCTTTGGCTTCCAAGAGGATGATGATGAGAGGACTGATCATGCTCTTGCCCATCCAGGATTGACCAAAAGATTCAACTTGGCTTTGGAAGAAGCTGGCAAGGAGTTTGCAAAATATCTTAAAAAGAAAGAGGTGAGCATGCTGGAAATGAAGAAGCATCTGAAACCACCCCAGTTCAAGATGATCAAGTTTAACAAGCCAGTTGGCAATGTCCAAGTGCCCACCTTTAATGAAAAGGACTACAACAGGTGCGACTGCAATCCCAATTCAGAAAGCCCTTGCTCCTGTGATGTAGACTGCATCAACAGGTCTCTCATGTTCGAGTGCAACTCCAACCTCTGCCTGGCCAAGGAAAAGTGCCAAAACCAGCGTTTCCAGAAGAGGGAGTACCCTCCGGCAGAACCCTTCCTCACCGAGTCACGAGGCTGGGGCCTGCGATCCCTAGTCGACATCAAGAAAGGCCAGTTTGTCAACGAGTATGTGGGGGAGCTCATTGACGACGAGGAGTGTGAGAGAAGGATCGCTAGGATGCACAAGGAGAACGAGACCAACTTCTACTTCCTCACCATTGACAAGGACCACATCATAGATGCTGGCCCCAAGGGGAATCTTTCTCGGTTCCTCAACCACTCCTGCAACCCCAATCTGGAGACCCAGAAGTGGATTGTGAATGGAGAGACAAGGATAGGACTCTTTGCCCGCTATGACATTCCAGCCAAAACTGAGCTCACCTTCAACTACAACCTAGAGTGCAAGGGCAATGAAAAAGCCAAGTGCATGTGCGGGGCAGATAACTGCAGCAAGTATATTGGGGTGAGGCCCCTCAATACCAACAGCAAAGCCAAGAGTAAGGTTGGAATCAAAAGGAAAAAGGCATTTGAGAAATCTAAGCGAGATGACATCTGCGTCTATTGCAAGAACAGAGGGAGCGAGATGATATCCTGCAGTTATAGAGACTGCCCCAAGTCAGCTCACTATGCCTGCTCTCTGCATGCCATCCAATCAGCAGCAGACAACAGGTGGAAGTGCCCGGAACATCTTTGTGAAGTGTGCCAAACAGTCTCCAGCAAGCAGTGCTCCACCTGCTCCAAAACCTACTGCCGCCAGCACTACCGCAACTTCCTCTAAACCACAGAAGGCAACAAGTTCATCTGTATCCAAGGCCACCAAACCCGACCCATCAACAACACTACATTGTGTAAAAATGTATAAAATGTAAAAATATATATTTAATATAATTGTACAATTTTCTCTACACTCTATTAATATTATTTTTTAAAAATTCAATTTGTTCAATAAAAAAAAAAAAGAAAACGACAACTTCAGCCACAAAAAAAAAAAGTAGAGGTTTCGCTTGCATAGAATGAGATCTTTCACCATTATATAATCTTCCTTTTTGTCTCATAATATAGATAATTTTAGATATAATAAAATTTCACATATATTTCTTTTTTTTTATCAGTTTGTATTTATTGTGTTTTATACCAGACTAGACATAAAATGGTTCTTCCATGGTCAGTTCTACCAAAAAACAATTACATATACCCATATATATATATACCACATGTTAACATTTAAGTCAATTTCATTCCCTTCATTTTTATTGTGTATGCATATATATATTGCCTAAAATTGTTTGTGTATTTGCTTTGGTGTGTTTTGTCAGTTGTTCAACAACTTAGTATTTTATTTCGATACGTCTTAAATCCGACCTAACATTTAGAAATATATCTATACATGGACTGGATGAAATTCTTCATTCCTTGTTCTTTTATTTTAATTAGATTAATGGTATTGTTTGTGTATTTGCTTTGGTGTGTTTTATCAGTTGTTCAACAATTTAGTATTTTATTTCGACACGTCTTAAATCCGACCTAACATTTAGAAATATGTTTATACATGGACTGGATGAAATTATTCATTCCTTGTTCTTTTATTTTAATTATATTTATTGTATATTTGCTTTGGTGTGTTTTGTCAGTTGTTCAACAATTTAGTATTTTATTTCGACACGTCTTAAATCCGACTTAGCAGTATCTCTTTACATTTTGTGTTTTGTTCGCAACTCTTTTCTAATTCGTTATCGCTAAAATTTTGGTAGAATTTACCAGGATGAGTTTCCTTCTCAAAATTAGAAAGAACCTTGAAAAGAGCCTCGTCTTCATTCTCAATAACATTTTCAAAAAACCCTTCGAATTCTGATTCTATTTCAGAACTTAAATCGTCAAAAAGATTCTCATCACTCTCTAAATCATTCTTTCCATCTCCAAATATTTGTTCGAAATCCATGTTTTCTTCTCTTAATGTATATCTGTAAATCTCTTATTAATAAATTCAAAATAAAATATGGTATATGATAGATGATATATTAATTTATTCACAGATTAAAAAAGAAAATATTTATTTTGATAAAATATATTGTGTAACCCAAGGGAAAAAAAAGATTTTGGACAAGTTTCTTTTCGAATATCCGGCATTCTAACTCCAAAGATATCAGACAGTCACATTCGCAATGAACTGCTATCTCTCACTACACTACAGTTTATATAAACTCTATTTAAATAATTGATTTTAAATTATTGTTAAAATTTTATTTAAATAACAGACTAAATTTATTTAAAACGCTAGCGCTTTCAAACGTTATTCGTTCTTCTATTTGCATAATTAACAAAAAAATGAATTTTTGTTTAGGCCTATCTGTATAAGAACGAATTAATTTCGAAAGCTGGGCTCTCTCTCACACGTTTAAATAAAAGTTATTTGTTATTATCTTGCTGCTCTCTTTTTATAAAATATATCTATAGTGCTCAGTATGAAAAAATTTATACAAAAGTGAACTGGGATCAGGCTGGAATTTTTAAAAAGGCATCTTTTGATCGTGCAGCTGAAAATTGCTGATGGTTTGTGCCATCTGTCAAATATCAACTAATTGATTTCTAATTATTCCAGAATATTGAGAAAATACCCTTTCTTAATCATATCGCACTTAGGGGCGGTATTCCTTTTCTCATCCTTCCATAAAGTAAGAACGTGGCAGGACATAGATGTAGCCCCACAATTTTTTATTACTTTTATACTCATTTTAAAATTCCTATTTTTTAAAGTTTCCCTAATTTTGTCTATGAATATAAGTTTATATAAATAATGGTACTTTCTTTTTACCACAAAATGCAAATGATAGAGAGAGAATATGGTTTTATGGGCTACTAACCAAAGTGTATGGTTTTGGAGCCCAAAATAATATAGCAATCAGACAAGCCGCAATGTACTATAACAAGGTGCTGCACGCCACCAAGGTTGTTCAAAAAGGTTAGATTCCACAGGCCAGGGAAGATAAAAGATATGTATTGATTAGATAAGAAGATTAGATAAAGCGGGAATGATTCAGCAAGTTCTGGGAAAAGATAGATTTTTCTTTTTGTAGAAATAAAAATATAATAAATTTTAGGTGAAAAAAAAAAAAATGTTAATTGAAAAAAACTTTGGTAATATATATAAACATTTTGAAATTGAGGTCTTATATCAAGTATTACTAGTGAGAGGGTACCAGTACTAGGATAACCAACCACAAAAGTACACAAGAGATTACATAGCGCGTTCAAATGGGTCGCTGCGTAATTTGATTTCTCGATCAGCCCGCGCCGTCGAATCGCCAAAATGCAAATGATATACAGAGAAGAGTCAGTCAAGGAGAGAGAATTCTATGGATTCACCCAGACTGCACTGCCTTTCAAGTTGAACTCGTAGTAATTCTCTGAGCAGCGCAACTCGCAGAAATAATTCCAACCAAAACAGCAGTGACCATTGCCTCGGACTGTAGATCCGCTTTAGCAGCTATCTGCTCCTTTGGACCAACACGTACATCGCTAGTGGCGAAAATAATATGTTCTTAACAGAGCTCCTCACATCAGGCTGTGTTGGGTATCCGGACACATTGGAACCAATGGCAATGAACTAGCAGTCAGTGCAGCAAAAGTTGCCGCTACTTCTGTCCTAACACATTCATACTCCACCTTGCTTCGAACTCATGCTCGAAATCTAACACGTAAGGCAGCTCTATCATTATGGACTGTATTATATTCCGAAGACTACTCGGCCAGATCCCTCAGGAGAATTGTTTCCACTCCAAGACATCTCCTTAAATTTCTACCGAATATCCTCCATGGAGAGGCCACAACCACCATCCTCACAGGCAATGGCCTTGTACTGGCAGACATTAAACCTGTGCATCTCAAACAGACCCTACCTGCATCCACTGTTCAGAAGATCCACAGAGAGTCGATCATCTTCTCTCCAGCTGTCCAGAATTCCTGAGACATAGGATACAAACAGCTATCCTGCTTGGACTGACCCACCTCAATCCTAGATCTATCGCCAGTCTTCAAGAATCAACCTCAGCATGGAACTTCCTGGTCAACTGGTCCAACTCAGCAACAAAATCAGGACGCGAGTAAAAGCGCTCGGCACTTAGTCCATACTGGTGAGCTAGACTCCCCGGGTAGTTGGCGTTCTGCGCTCCCTGGGTTATCTTTCTCTCTCAAGGAGAATTCATGAGTATTAGACGTGGACAAGAAGTATGTATGAAATAGAAATTCAACTTTGAGACATTTTTCGCAATTTTTTTAAATCAAATATTTCCTTTCAGGGTGCACCTCTTCTAGTAGAGAGAGAGAGAGAGACAATACAGAATATATTGGCATCACAAGTTAATGGTCATAATGGAAACAAAGAAGCAACTAGTGATGCTATAAAGAAAAAAAAACATATTTACGTACATGCCGCTGACAGAGAGTCCTTCTCTATACAGATCCTCAAGGAGTGCGCTCACTTCAAAGCTAAAAGATTAGGTGCACGTACCTTGGCAGACACGATGGAAAACGCAGGTACCTTGACGCCATTTTTAAATATACCAGAAACTATGCTCAAGTCTCACTTTGAAAGTGCATTATAACAATGTATTTGTAAAGGGAGATATGTCTCTATTAGTACATGAATACCGGCCTACCGTGCATTATACCAGAAATTGAAGTCTAGAAAAACATCCACAAGAACGTTCATATATAGAAAAGTCCGATTCTGTCAATTTGTTTGTGTGGATAAATAAATCCTCGGGCAAATCCTGAGCGAAGTTGGTAAATTCGTCTCTATTTATATACTAGCCGAATGACCCGGGCAACGCTCGGGTTTAACCCGATTAAATGTTTTTATTCAAATACTATTCGTTACAATTAAAAATTGGCGCCGTGGATGTCACTCTTGTGAAACATCCCGCTCCGAACTTTGCGTGTTTCCAAAATATAAAAATAAAAATGTAAATTTTCACAACGATATTTGAAAATTATATTATTTAGATTTTTACATGAATATATTTTAAATTTGATATATACATAAAATGATAGCAAGTGATTTCTTACCCCTCCGCCATCATTACGTCACTCTTGTGAAACGTCCCGCTCCACCAATCCCCGTCGCCCGACGTGGTCCATCCTTCCCCTACTTCACTTCTCGTAGTTACCGCAGTGAGGCGCTGGTTGCGAGTGAAATAGGCAAAATTTGTTAATAATTTGTTAATAAAAAACTTCAAGGATATTCAAATTATAAGCCTGAAAATTTGCCTATAAGGTTTTTCAGATTCAATTCTATATACTGTTAAAATTTCAGCCAGATTAGTTTCGTATTGGGGACGTGTATAGCCGACAAACATACATACATACATACACTGACTTTGATATATATAGGAATAAATTAAAGATGATATATGAAAACTAAAATAATTACGAGAAAGAAAAATAATATATACAGTTAAACCTGTCTATAGCGCCCCCTCTAAATAGCGCCTTCCTCTAAATAGCGCCCGATTTTAAGTACGTAGTACGATGCAATTTACATTAAAAGTGACCTGTTTATAGCACCCCCTCTCTATAGCACCCTATTATGGTGAGTCCCAAGAGGGGGCGCTATAGACAGGTTTTACTGTATTAATTACAAAAGAACACGCACAACAATAGTAATAACATTAATATAACTAGAGCATTAGCCTGTTCAACAAACCAGTGAAGAAGAAGAGCCAATTCT
Organism: Cordylochernes scorpioides; assembly: GCA_030710605.1. NCBI lineage: Eukaryota > Metazoa > Arthropoda > Arachnida > Pseudoscorpiones > Chernetidae > Cordylochernes > Cordylochernes scorpioides. The sequence goes on along the minus strand of CP092865.1, from coordinate 101,490,030 downwards.
AAGTTTTATTAAAATTTTATCTCAATAAAGCAAGAAATAAAGCATGTGTGAAACTATATTTTTCACCATTAACTTTTCAACTTTACCTAATGTATAAATTAATATGAAAATTGATTATCAACACAAAGTAATAAGACCAAATCCAAATAAATAAATAGTGTGTGTCGTTTCGGTAACAAGACCTTTGTCTGAAGATGGTAACAACGCTGTTGCCTAAACGTCACACACTATTTATTTATTTAGATTCGGTCTTATTATCTTGTGTTTAAAATCTATAATCAAAATTGATTATTAAAACATATTGCCATGCACACATAAGTCTTTTATCTATTCTCCTAAAATATATGATGACGTATGCCACCCTACATTCTCATTTTTTTTAAGTGCCATATTGAAGCGTTTTATATAAATTTAACTAATACAAATGATTTAAATTATAAATTAAATATTCAGTTAAACCTGTCTATTACGTCACCTTTAAATAGCGCCTCCGTCTCTATAGCGCCCGATTTTAAATACGTAGTAACGTTGCGAGATTTACATTAAAAGTGACCTGTCTATAGCACCCCCTCTCTATAGCACCCTATTTTGGTGAGTCCCAAGAGGGAGCGCTATAGACAGGTTTAACTTATATAAATTATAATATATTTATAAATATTTAAGTGTAATTTTCTACTGTCCTAAAAGTCCATAGTTTGCTTAAATAATATTTTTAATATTCAACCCTTCAGTGATGCATATAAAAGCAAAATGATCCAATACAGTATTTAGAACTCTTAAGAAGCGGTCTGGTAGATTGAATTGGCGAAACCGCTGGAAGGGTTCACCACTGATAAGCCAAGACCTCCCAATATATTATTTCATCGCAGTAAGGGCAGTAGAATTTTGATTTATTTGTGAAAAGAAGCATTCGCGTTTTGGTGTTTTCATTTGTATTATATAGATGGCGCGTTATTGCTATGTATAAATTTAACAATTTCCGCATTTTGTAAACTTTCTCACTCGCGATGACAATTTATTTATTTCAAATATAAAAAATGGGGTCATGTTTTAAATAATAAAACCATGGCCCATTTTATTAAAATAGCCATATTCATGTGAAAAAAAGAAAAATATGGCCAGGTATTATTGATATTAAAATATATATATTAGCACACACACACATATCTTGACCTCTCACATAAGCATTTTAGATGGTAGAGCGCCATCTAGTGGAACAAAAATCAATTAAACGCTGATTTAGCTTGTTCCGTGATATTTGGCCAACCTAATTTCTTAATAAATCAAGAAAAGTCAACCACGAACACGTTTCGGGCTGTTGGCTCTCTTCAGCGTGATGCAGACTGTACCTCTACGACAAAATATTCTGTCCTAGAGGCTTCCTGAGAAATCAAGAAATGGGTATTTGAGGAGGTGTTTACGTACATTATTATGTTTATGTAATATAGACTAGAGCCCTTTTTTATTACGCGGATCAACACCCACTGATCCTCCTCTACTTCCCGGCCCTCCTGGCCTCACCCGGCGATCATCCCCTGGCCACCCAGGCCCCTCCAACAATGCAATGTATATAGTGCTTTGTATATATTCCGCTTTGGGACTCAAAAATCATCCATTTTGGTTAGCAGCCCCATAAATGAAGATATTTTCACCCTTTTTTAAACGGTAAAGTGAATTTTAAAACTTGTCGAAAGATAAATGAAAATATCGTAGTGTTTTAGAAAAGTTTCTTTAATTGTTTTTTTACACAAATTCCTAAGGGTTTCAAGATGGGAGCTTGGAATTTATGATTTTCGGCAAAAGCTGCGGCTCCTGGTGCGGAGTTAGAAGCACAGGACGGATTCTCCTCTGGGAATCTCCTGGAGGAACGAGTCGCTGACTGTCCTGGGCTGCACCGCCGGGATCACCTCCCACCTCATGGGGGCTGCTGGAGCTGGAAATATATTTATTTACGGGGCTGCTAGCCAGAATGGATGATTTTTATGCCCCAATGGACACATAAAGCGGAATATATACCAAGCACTATATCTTGAAGAAGGAATAAAAGTTTTCGGCAACGAGTTTATTTTATTTGTGCTGTATAATCGGCAAGCTTTCGGACTTTGACGTCCTTCAACAGGCAACTATACAAGAAACTAGAAGATAATACGTATATATATACGTAAATATTTACATAACCAGAAATTTTCTTAATGAGATGAATGATTATTATACAAAAATCTTTCCTTTTTATCTATCAGAACAAATTTGTTCTGAGAAAAGGATGACTGTCATAAAATGCAGGGAAAGGCAAAAAGCATCTGAACTATAGCAAAGGATTGGCCTTGAGCCGTATTATAGTCATAGAAAAAGTCAACCTTAGTGGAAACTGACGCCTCTTCAGAATGAAGGGAAGGTTGGCATTTGAGAAGACATTGATATTTTTGGTGCCAATACAGTGTGTCCAACTTTGGTCCCTGTCAGTATTTGTGCTTGAGGACATGAGAGCGCATGCGCTGGATCACCTCACTTATTCCAGTGCAAAGACTCTGCTTAGGATTCAAATTTCTCAGAAGCATAACAATAGAGCCAACCTTAAGGTTTTACCGTTTTGGAGGTATTCCTGTAGGAGTAAGGCTATGGATAAATTCAGTAGAGAATTATTATGATTCTCCACAATCTCACACAATCTACACTGTCAACACTCGAAAACACTGACTTCTGTTTGGTAAGCAACCCAATATTTTCTCAATAACCTCTAACGAAATTGTGTTTTTGGGGTTAAAATCACAGACTTGTTATAAGGGCGGTAATATCGCCATATAAAGAACCAAATATTTCCTGCACCAGGTCATCCCCATGAAAGATACAGCTTTCCTGAAAAGAAATGAGGCTCTGTTGGTCTGTAGGTAGATCACCATCATCAACTTTAAGCAACCATTGAGAGAAGCGCTGCGCATCAATACCTGCTCACATATTCTTAGTAAGGCGCAAGATCACAATGACCTTAGCTTGCTGTGTTTAATGCAAGCAACCGCAATCTTAGCTCTTGAAGCTCGAAGTACAACAGGGAGAGCTTGGCGAAAGTCACTTTCAAGAAAAACAATCTTTCAACCAAAATCAAAGTCACAATGCATAATGTCCCTTAGGAGGCGATCTACAGTTTCAAGCGCTCTGTAGTGTGCTATAGGATAATACAAACGAACATGTTTTAAAACAAAGCAATTTGATGATGATGATGATTGAATAAAGTACAATTTGAAAGAATAATTTAATAAATATACCTACTAATATTTGGAGAATAAAAATGAGCTTGACACATGAAGTAAAAAATAACGAAATTTTTTGGTATATAGATCGCTATGTATAGTTCAGTATCTTTGGAGGATATTGCTTAAAATATTACAACAGAAACTTCTGATAGTTTATTTTTTCTTTATAGATATGTATGATCATATTGGAATCAGATTACTGAAATATAACAGATAAATATAAAAATTTATTAACCTTTAACACAAGCATGTCAAACTCAAATCCTAACACGGGCCAAATAAAAAAGTAATAAGATTATGTGGGCCGCAAAAAAAGAAAACAAGTAATTTAATTTTTATAGTAACATTTATGTAGGTTTATTTTAAAAAATACTAATAAGAAAAAAGAAAGTAAAGTTAATATTTTCTCCCTGATATTTGACATCTCTTTTCTGCTACCATCTTTCCTACTTCGGGGGAAATCTTGTTCACAGTGATTAATTTTAAAACTGACCCAAGGTGAACGTCAGTAATTCTCGATCTGATTGGAGTCTTATCTCCTTTCATAAGTGAAAATAACTGCTCTCACCGATAAGTACTTCCTAACATGGACATAATTTCATATGCTAATTTTCGAGTGTTTTCAAATCTGGCTGGCAAATATTTGTAAATTTCAGAAACGCCAACTTCAATGAATTTTGCCTTTAAATCTGAGTCGCACTGGATATCTATTACCTCCATTTACATATGATCAGGTACTGATTCTATATTTATCGAGAAAATCGAAGAAAACAAAGTAAACTTGCCTTTCAAAGATTTGAAATCAGAAAACCTTGTTTCAAATTCATTTCTAAGACTTAAAATATTTTCCGCATACTTTTGATACGATGCAGTTTCACCTAAACTTGATTTGTACATGTTGCATGTCGGAAAGTGCATTAAATCTTCGTTTTTCAACTGCTTTTCCCAAAGAACTAGCTTACATTTGAATGCATTAACTTGGTCACACATGTTGGTAATGATCTGATCCTTTCCTTGCAGTTTCAAATTTAAATCTGACAAGTGTTTTGTTATGTCAACCAAGAAGGAAAAATCTTGCAACCATACTTGATCAGAAAACAAAGTGATGTATTGATTCTTGGTTATTAAAAACTGACATATTTCTTCTTTTAAGTCCCAAAATTGTTTGAGAACCTTGGAGCATGATAGCCAACGTACCTCAGTATAGTATGATAAACCTGAATATTCGCTTTCTAATTCAGTTAAGAACAGAGAGAACTGTCGCTGATTTAAACCTCGAGATCTTATGAAATTGATTAATTTTTGATAGGTGTCAACACATTTTCCATTTACACACACACACACACACACACACACACACACACACACACACACACACACAAAGCCTTTATTAAGACATTAGTCTTATACAGATTCTCCGTACAAGGTGCAATATCAGGAAAAGAGCAGCATAGGAAACCAGTAGTTCCGCAACTATATACAATTATTAGTAATAAGGAAAAGTAAGATTTAATATGAAAGGTTCGACCCCTCGATGTTTCGTCATCATTCTGAGGTGTAAGAACAATAGCTTCCAAGTTCTCTTTTCTCCCTCTTTACACCTACTGCCTTGTAAAAATTATATAGGGCCTGAGCAACTAGTCTGCTTGTTTGGGCACTGGTTAACATCATTTGGATTGACCTAAGTTGGCTGGTGTCTACCATTGAAAAGAATGTCCTTCTCTCCTCACTAATATCTCGGCATTCATAGATATAATGAGATAGTTCAGCTTCCATATTTTCCTTGAAGAGATCACAAATCTTATCACCCTCTTTGAAAATGTTTGTATGGTTTTCCTTGAAAAACGAATATAGTATTCTCTGTTGTGCGATATAGCGTTTTACTGGGAATGGAAAGTTGCTAAGTAAATAGTTTTCAATTCGGAATGAACTGCGTAAATACTTATAGTGAGGGTAGAATTTAGAATTCTCTATTTTTGCCTGGTCACTTTGAATAGATTGTTCTATTGAAATTTTAGTTATTAAAGGTATTTCTTGCCGGATAATCCTTGCATCGTTGCAGTTTATTAACCAAGAAAATCCTGTTGAGTTGAGTATGTTGGCCAAACTTTCCGCAAGTCCAATATATATATTTCTATTTCTTGATATCTCATATAGTTGAGCTAAGCATATATGGGGGAGTCGGCTGCTGTTCATTTTTAGAATTCTAAGCCAGAACCCGAGTGTAAGTTTCAGCACCGTAACTCCCAGTGACGTTCTTCCGCACTCCATACGTAGAATAAAACCAGGAGTATATCTGGGTAAATTTAGATGTCTCCGTAAGAAATTGTCTTGTACCCTGTCAACCAAGTTTTTTTGGTTGCTTGCCCAAATTGGAGCTGCGTAGAGCAAGGTTGACAGAGCCATTGAGTCTAGAAGCTTGAGTGAGGATCTGATAGAATTAATTCTTGTTTTAGTCGATATTGCCCAGACCGCATTAATAGCATTTAGCGCCTTGTTTTTAAAATGCTTTGCCGCCTGTTGAGTTGAGTTTGACGCTGTCAGCTGGTAACCCAGATACGTGTATTTAGATGTTATAGTGAGAGGCAATTGTCCCCAGAACCAAACATCCGATCAGGCCTTTCGACCTCCATTTCTAAACACCATAACCTTTGATTTGCTCTGATTCAGCGTTAAAAAATTATCTTCGAAGTATTTTCTGAGTACATTGATCTTTTTTTTTGTAAATATATCTTGGATTCTCCGAGAAGTACGATGTCGTCTGCGAACAGCAGGAGATGTATATTTCCATAATTCGGTAAATAAATACTTGGCAAATCAGCGTCATCGTACAGAGAAACCAAGTCGTTTAGAAAAAGCATAAATAGATAAGGTGACAAGGGTTCACCTTGTAGAACACCAGCTTATATTTTTATAAATTCTGTAAGTGATCCATTCCATCTTATTGTTGCTGACATTTGATTATAATAGCTTTGTATAAGGCTGATAAATCGGGTACTTAAACCGTAAACTGTCAACTTTTTCCAAAGCAGGGAGTGTGGTACTGTATCAAAGGCCTTTTTGACATCTACGAAGAAGGCATATAACTTCCTCCTTTTGCGGCTCAGCGTCATCTGTATCAGTGAGGTAAGGGTAAAAATATGGTCTTGACAGGAATATCCACTTCTGAAGCCCGCTTGGTTTTCCGCTAAGATTCCCCTTTTTTCAATCCAATTATATTCAATCTTGTCTTTAATATGGATGTAAAGAGCTTTGATAAATTGGATAACAATGATATTCCTCTATAGTTTGATGGTATATTTGGGTCGCCATTTTTCAAAATAGGATGAATAATTGTTCAAGTCCACACTGATGGAACCGAGGATGTCGTCAATATTTTGTTGTATATATTTGTTAATAGAATCAAATATTCGTCAGGTAAAACTTTGATTGCTTCATTTGGTATGTTATCCAGTCCCGTTGCTTTATCCTTCCCAAGATTGGATATTTCCGTGGTGACCTCCATAAGCGAAATTTCAGCATCCAGATCCGGGTCCATATATGTTAGCGCCGGTGATATATACGCGTCCATTATAGGTGGGGAAGACAGCAGTCTTCGATAAAATTCCTCCCAATCACACATCGGGATATTGCCTTTAATTGTGGTTCTTTGCTTAAAAGATTTTATTATCTTCCAAAATTGAGAAGCGTTTCTAGCATTACACAGGGCATTCTGTATATCATCAAAGAATTGGTTCTTTTTAAGTTTAATTAATGATAAATATTCTTTCTTGCTTGTGATAAACAAATCTTTGTTAACTACATTATTTTGTAATAAATACAGTTTAAGACTTTCTTTCATTTTTTTCTTAGCCGTATAACATTCCTCATCGTACCACGGTTTAGACCTCAAACCACCAGATCTTATCTCACGTCTCATCCCTGCTCTTGACATTGCCGTTTGGATTTCGATTGTAAGCCTTTCGACTTGTGAGTCCAATGTGGAGCCCGTCAATGGTAAAATGGCTAAATCTCTCAAGTTGCCTTCAAAAGATATAGCCTTGTCTGCAACCCAGGAATACTTTGTTCCAGGACAAAACTTCGTAGAATCTTTTGACTTCATGTTATCTAAGCCCTTGAGTTTTAAAACAAGTGGTAGATGATCCGAATATGGCATGCATTCAACACTTAGATCAACAATGAGTTCCAGTAATGCCGGTGAGACAAGAGCAAGGTCTATAACTGAGGATCCTTGACTTGAGATAAAAGTAAAGTTTCCATTTCTGTCACTAGTAGATCTACCATTCAGTATAGTGAGGGAATTATCATCGAAGAAATCAACAAGAGTTTCTGAAAGAGATGATGAGACCGGATCACTAGAAGCACGGCTGGCAGAAAGCAGAGTCGGGGTATCTAGCAAGTTATGAAAATCTCCAAGGTCACCGGTGCGAACATTTAGATCACCGTATAGAACTATCTCAAACCCTCCTGGATTTTATTCTCAATGTAACTAAATAGTTTTTTTAAGATTCTCTAGCTGTGTTTGAATTGGTGGTAAATAGACAAAAATCATACAAACTAGTAGTGAATCTGCAGTTGGAACTAATTTAAAGATTGCTGAAATCCATTGAGATTCCACTTCGACTTTTTCAATTAATGGTTGGATTCTTTTACTGACTCCCATAATAATACCACCTGAACTTCTCCCTCGTTTTAATGTCTTTAAAGCCGGTGAGTGGTAAATTTTGTAGTTCTCAACTGCAAAGTTCAATGGGTTTTGACACCAGGTTTCTAAAGAATCCATTTATGTTCCAGTAAATAATTCCAGAGGGCTTGCCATTTGTTGTTAAATAACTTTTATTTGAACGAAATAAGTGTTTATGCTGCAGCAATTGGTTGGGCCGTGATTCAGTGAGTTCGCTATCGGTGGGTTGCTATATTACGTCCCCGCTGGCGCTAATAACGCGGCCATTAGAAGCATAATAGTTTATGCCACGGAAAATTAACTTATTATCTCTCAACTTGGAGACAATTCCCTTAGAAAAAGGTCTTTTCGTTTATTAATCAGTATTTTCCTTTGCTCTCTAACAGTGGCAGGGTAATCTTTGTTCAAGAATATCTTTTTATCCCAGAGTTTAAATGCGTTTCTAAGTAACAAAATTCGTTGTTTGTAGTCAGGCACTTCAATAAGGAGCGGTGAATTAGCTTTTCTTGATAATCTTCGGCATTGCTCTAACCCAATCTCCTCGGAAATCTGCATTGAAATCGAAATCAGATTGAAAACACGGGAGCGAGATTCGTCCGGGGTTTCATTTTCAGTTCCTTCGAATCCGTAAAAAATTAGGTTTCTTTCCCGCTGCTTCATCTCTCAATGCTCCAGGCGTCCCTCAAGATCAGCTATTCTTTTTGAATTGTCCGACGCAGCCTTTGATGTAGTTTCGAGGGAAGTCTCAAGCTGTTGTAGATGCTGATTTATTTTCTCTAATCCCTGTTCCACTGAGGCAAATCTAGTCTCGATTTTTTGTCCACAGTCATCCATTTTGGCTGAAAGCGCTGTGATTAAACCACCTATATCTTTATCTTTATCCCATTCTAAAGTTGTTTGTCTTGTAGATCTTGTGCCTGGATTTGACTCAATACCTGCCATAAGTAATAGCATTATTATAATACATCTAGGGTTGCTTTTTCCAGCATAAACAAATGTGTTTGCCTTTGAGTACTTTGCATAACAAGTTACAGTTTTGCTGCTTAAATTAACATATTTAGCAATTAGAGAATTTGAAAAAAATAAACAAATTGAATATGGCTATCAATAAAATGAGCTTCATGATTCTCATAGAATATAAATAGTAGATTGCCTATCAGGTATTACTAAGAAAGCAACAAAAGGAAAGAAATAGAGTTAAATAATAATTTCAAAAATACTTATCAGGAGACGAAGAATTCTGCGTCCGCTCTACTTGGCCACCTGGCGGAGAATCACATTTTCCATTTTTATTACCTTCGTACGTAATACTTCCTGATGTATAATGCAATGCGTATGATGAATATTGGAACCATCAGAAATTTCACTTAGTTTTTTTCGCAGTAATGCTACGAAACCGTTGGTTTTTCCAGTCATTGAAGGAGCTCCATCTGTTGCTACAGAAGTCAATTTTGATTCATGTAAATTGTATTTTTGCAGAAGATCATAAACGCAATTAAATATATCTTCTCCTGTAGTAGTGCCATGCATCGGTACTAGTACCAATAATTCCTCAAAAATGTTAAAATCCGTGTCGCAAGCTCGAAAAAAAAATAGCTAACTGAGCTACGCCCCCAATGTCCGTACTCTCATCACAGGCAATGGAAAATGTTTCGAAACAAGATGATTTTTCTTTTATCTGATCATTTAAATTTCTGGCCATATCAGTAACTCTTTCCACAACGGTATTTCGAGACAAAGATATTGCTTGAAACGTCTTCACACTTCCAGGACAAACAATTTCTGCAGCTTTAATTCCTTGTTGAAATCACCTTCAGTAAAAGGTTTTGAGTGTTTAGCTATCATCTCCGATAAAACGTAGCTTGCATGCACCGCCGCTTCACTCTCTTGTGATACTTTAGTAAACATAAACTATTGTTTTTTCATTCCTAACTTGAACTCTTTTAACTTTTCTTGTCTCATTAAACCTTCGTAGGTATCATATTTTGATTTATGTTGTTCATAATGACGTTTAATGTTATATAATTTTGGTACACTAATAGCATTATTACATATCAAGCAGATGATTTTATCTTTTACTTCAGAGCAAAAATACTCTAATTCCCACTTTTCTTGAAAATTCCTATGTTCGTCAGCAATTTTTCGTTTAGTTTTACTGCCACTTGGTTTTGATGAAGACATATTGAATACAAAGGTCTGAAAAAAAATTAGTAATCCTAACACAAAATAATGAAACGTTTCAATTAATATTTTAAAAATTAATATTTTTTAACTTACCAGACACAGAATAACTGCACAAATTATTGAAAGTAACTTAAAAATTTTTTTTTTCTAGTACTCCGAAAGAATATTTTCTTTAAACTTTAAGGCACACAATACTTATGGCGATATACATACGTTATGTATGTAGGTATAATATTATCAAAACTTACGACTTATGTATGGCGACCAGTGGTTCGTTATTAATAAATAAATTATGTATAATCAAATAACGTAAAACAAAGGAAGATGAGTTTCTTTTTTACTAAACGAGAGCGAGCTTTCGGGCCACACGCCCTTCTACTGGCTAAAAGACTAAGAGATTTCAAAAGATACCAGCATATTTATACTATGGTAGGCGAAATTTTAGCATATTTACTTTTTTTTTCTATTGACGGAGAAACGAAGTACAACTATTATTACAATGCAAAAATATGCAAAAAATATAGGGAAAAGACAATGAGGCAAATTTTAAATCTAACACATCAGGGGAGAACCGGGATATCACTATGAAGGGAGGACGGTAAAA
>CP092865.1:101296475-101475890 GCA_030710605.1 Cordylochernes scorpioides | reverse complement strand
ATAATTTATCAAGGGGCATATAGTTCCCAAGTTTATATGTGAGCAATTGTGAAATGGGAAGGGGGGAGGGGGTATGAATGGGTGCAATGCTTGTCAATAAGGATAGAAATAAATATACTGTTAATCCAAAGATACATTAGAATAGTGTTAGGGAATTTAATAGGATCGATTTTATTTCTTAATTTATTTGGATTTGAAAAGCCTCGCAGGGCTATACAACACTCAATTGATAGAAAATAGTTCCAAAATGTAAGTTTCTCTCATCAGTGTGTATAATTTTGATTTTTTAATTTATAAGGTGAATTTGAAATCTAGCGGGACAAAGCCTTATTCACACGCGGAATAATCTTTCAGCTAGCCTACATGCTAGGGATAACTTAATTTAGAATTGATGGTCTTCTGAAGAATGAGGCTTAGAAAAATATTTTCCCACACTTCAAAGCTTCTCACAAAAGTCCAAATTTAGAGTTTCTAGGGACATGCAGGGAAAAAGGGGCCACATCTGTGGGGGAACGAAAATAGCAGGGCTTAGAGAAAACAACACATGTGGACACTCTAGGCGGGAACTGGCGATGGCCAATAGGGACAGTTGATATCGAGATCCCGAACGAAAAGGTGAGTACTTGCTCTACCTCTCGCATCTGCGGGAAGTTTTCACTCTTAAGATATTTCATCCTCTTTTAAACGTTTCTGCTATTTCTTTTAAAATGCATAGGCCATATATTTTATTTTGGATTATACCAAAGTATAATAATGTTATATATATATATTTTCTTAATTTTTATTCGTTAAAGTGATTTCGCTCGACAAGTTTAAAAGTATACTAAATTTTTTTTTTCGATAATACAATTGTTTATTTTCTCTTATTCTTTTGTTATCGCGAGAATATTTAGTTTTTACTAAGATAAGTATATTTTGGAGCTTTTCTACTATCTCCCTTAAAATGTATACACGATATAATTTTTGTTTTCGAAACATTATTTACCTCAAAGTATTTGCGTAATTTTGTCGTTTTATGAATATAATGTTCAGACATAAATGTCGGCTATGATTCGTAATTGTATTTATTTAGTCTTACTTACCCATGAACCTTCTAGCTTAGTTTATTTGAAATTGTAATCCGCTTATTTCTTTTATATAATGGTTTAGTAAAATATTTCCACAGTCATGCCCATTTTAACCATTAAGCGATATAGCAGTATCTATTTATATTTGCTGACTCTATTGAATATGCAGTATTTTAACTTAACCTCCTTCGCATTTAGACAAGTATAGTTATCAATTTCTTTTTATTATATATATATAATATAAATATTTTATCAAATATCTCTATAGTCATGCCCATTCATCCATTAAGCGATATAGCAGTATCTATTTATTCATATTTTGCTGACTTTAATGAAAATGCATTTTTTTTTCTTTAACTTAACTTCCTTCGCATTTAGACAAGCATATTTATCAATTTTTTATTATATATATATATAATATAAATATTTTATCAAATATTTCTATAGTCATGCCCATTTTATCCATTAAGCGATATAGCAGTATCTATTTGTTTATATTTGCTGACTTTAATGAAAATGCATTAGCTTTAACTTAACCTCCTCCGTATTCAGACAAGCATATTTTTTATTTTTCTTATTTTTTTATATTATACGGATATGATAATGTGGTAAATTTTTGCTACCTTAAAGTGTTGAATTTCATCACCTTTCCATTCCTTTATGGTGCAAATTACAATATAGATATTCGCGTGGCGGTCCAATCACGACAAAATTCCAAGATGGCGGCCGATGGGACGCGCCCGACGCTCGACTTTCAATTCATGTTGCTTCCAATTTTATATATATAATTCGTCTGAAAGATTTCGCTTGGCATATTTAAGTATATATAACTTATAACCTTTTTTTCTGATAATCCAATTGTTTATTTCTTTATCTTAGGTTATCACTAGGATATTTAGTTTTTACTGATATAAGCGTAATTTCGGAGCCTTTCTACTATCTCTCTTAAAATGTATACGCGATAATATATAATTTTTTTTAGAAACATTATTTACCTCAAAGTATTTGCGTAATTTTGTCGTTTTATGAATATAATGTTCAGACATAAAATGTCCGCTATGATTCATAATTGTATTTATTTAGTCTTACTTACCCATGAACCTCCTAGCTTAGTTTATTTGAAATTGTAATCCGCTTATTTCTTTTATCTAATGGTTTAGTAAAATATCTCCACAGTCATGCCCATTAAGCAATACAGCAGTATCTACTTATTTATATTTTGCTGACTTCAATGAAAATGCATTAGTTTTAACATAACCTCCTTCATATTTAGACAAGCATATTTTTATTTTTCTTATTCTTTTTGTATTGTACAGATATGATAAGCATAAGGACCACCTCCATATTTAGTCTATTCTTTTAGTTATAAACGGTAGAATGCCTTCATAAATGACATCTTTGAACTTTGAGAAGTTATTGAATATTATACGTATAATTCGCATATCATCTTTAAGATTGTTCTTTTATTTTATATATATCCCAGTAACCCATATCGTGATTTACCTCTTACTCATTTAACTGTGTATCGCATATATTTGCATATCACTTATGTTAGAAAGCGATTTATTATCTCGATTTTTTCTGCTGACTCGAAAGGTGTATACCCACCAGAAAGGATGTTTAATTTCGTTGCCTCTCTATCCGCTTCTCTTTTTTAAAGTATTTAGATTATAAAATAGGACAACTGAATTCATATTATTTAATGGGCTTTTATTTTTTCTTTGACATTTGTGAACAAATTCCGCCTAATATTTAATTATATATTTAGATTATTGGAACAATTTTTATTGCAAACATTTTGCATACCAGTGTCATGATAACCCGGATTGTTTTCCCAGTTAATATAATCCTTCAAGTGGTGAATTTCGTCACCTTTCCATCCCTTTCTAGTGCAAATTACAATATAGATATTCGCGTGACGGTACAATCACGATAAAATTTCAAGATGGCGGCCGATGGGACGCGCGCGACGCTCGACTTTCAATCCAAGTAGCTTCCAACCATGTATAAGATTAAGGTGTAGTTATTCTATTTAAACGAAATTTCAATAGTTACTGGATATTAACAAACTATCCTTGAAATATTTGAACAACTTCTCGAGTAGATAGATATTTTGGAGTTAGAATAGAGGATTAAATACTAGGACCTAGCCACTTGACGCAAATAACCCCAGCAAATACTTGTAGTGTTAGCCTACTGTAGAAAGAAAGAACCTCGACCCTCAGGATATGCGAAGGACATAATTTTCAAGAACTTATAAAAGCCGAAGGTAATATTTAGACAGATATATGGGGGAAAGACAGCTATGCAAATAAGATAAGAGATAGCCTTATGTTTTTAAGTTCTTTCAGTGGAAGCAAATGCCACTCTATATATTCAGCACAATAATTTCTCAAACTAGAAATCATACAAGACGAGTTGAGTATTTGTCTCAACACTGATGGGAAAGGATTGCTTTGTCATGGTATATGTATGAGAATATATAATAACAAAAGTCATGGGTATTCTAATGGTGTGAATTTAGCATTTATTTTAAATTAAACCTACTTCCCTTTGATAGGACAAGCAAAATATTCCAACGATGCTGATTCATTATATGGACTCACAAGAAGGATCGGAGCAGTCTAAATCCTGGAATTAGAAGTGGAAATCTAGATAAGGAGACTCAATCCACTCATCGCAGATAACTCCAGTGATTAACTAAGGCAACTCTAACTGACAGGATGTTCAAAAGGCAAAAACTTCAAGGAATTAGTCAAGTCAAAGGCAATATTTGCGGCGGGAGTCTGGGAATAATGATGAGAAAGGATTACAGTGGTCCGACTAATAACAGTTAAATAAGTAAAATAGAAAGATCTCATATGAATTGTTAACATCAGTGGGAGCAGATACCACTATGAAATATATAAGCTTTTTTGTTGTTTTTTTTTTAACCATGCATGAGTTCAACAAGGAGCTGACGTCTTAGAGCGGCCTTCTCATTGGGATTAATCGAAATTGCTGCTGATTAAGGGAAGTGTGGTGTGTCAGGCCAGTGTATTAAGAAGGAATAGAGAAGACATTTGGACTAATAAAATTAATGAAGATAAACGAGATAAAGATTTCTCCTTGGATTCAGTTAATTTTGATTACCGCGATGAGAATGGTATTATAAATCGGGAGAAAGTTGAGTTAGTCGCTTAAGGGATGGCCTCCTGAACGTGACAAATTCACCATAGTATTTATTGAATACCGGACGGGATTCGCGTGTAATAATACATGTCGCCAAGGGAGAGTAGTGAGAAACCAAGAGACACCCCAAAGTATCTGGGTGGCGATAAGAGAGTGACGACATAGTTTAAGTTCAACAATATACACTGGTCAAATATACGATTCCTTCCACGTCAATATCTTGACAACCACTTCATTCTGAAAGGAGCAACGAGTTTTGACCCTAATGTTAAGGCCCACTGGAGCGACATCTCCTGTTGCATAACGTAAAGACGCATGGCAATAAAGACAATAAAATGTATCTAGATCAACTGTTCCCAGATGAACATTTATGACCTGAAAAAAGGGCCCCATCAACTCGCTTGAATATGTCTTAGGCAAGCGACCTCGTTCAATGAGCTGCTATCCTGTGAGTTAAGAGTTGTCAACAAAGTTGAGGATTTTTATTTTTTATTTTTGAAACGAGAGGAATTGTATAGTCTGATTCAACCAGCGTAAAATATTTATAAGATTATACCAAGTATAGTTAGCATCTAGGACCTACAATTCTGTTAAAGGCTTGCATAAATTCTTGAAGGGAATATTGTTCAGCAAAGTTGTAAGACAACCGACTTTTGTACGTATATATCTCTGTTTTACCATGGTAAGATTGCCCGATCTCGTTTGGTGGGAAGCAGTACTAAGGATTATTGACTTGTCAAAATCCCCAATAACAACAGTAAAGTGTTTACTGACCAGCTTAGACAGGATTTCTAAGGCCGTCAAGACAAGCTTATCTCCTGAAAGGGGGAAGGTCAAAGGGAGAAATAATAAGAGGAAATTTCCTCCTTCAAATAGGAGGGTAGGTCATTAGCTTTGATAAAAAGTGGCAGGGGAGGAGGAGATTCCCAGAAAGGACTCCTGAGATATCAAAGTGAACTAACATAATATCGGGATTCGTTCCCGATGACGGGTTTCGAGGAGACTCCAGAGGGATAGAAAAGAAGAAAAAGGTGATAAAAAATCAAAGGGGAGTGACGAAAAAGGTGGAAATCGAGATGAAAAGGGTGTTGAAAGGAGTTGAAAGAGATGAAAGGAGGTGAGAAGTGTAGGAAAGTATAGGAAAGTGTTGAAAGATGTTGAAAAGTGTTGAAAGCGATGAATAGAGATGAAAGAGATGAAAGGATGATGAAAAAGATGAAAGGATGAAAAAAGATGAAAAGGTGGAAATCGACAGAAAGAAGTGATGAAAGGTGTTCAAAGGGTGATGGAAAGTGTAGAAGGAAATGAAAGGGTGTTGAAAGATTTGAGAGATGTTTATGAAAAGAAAGAAAAGGATGATAAAAGTGAAGAAAGCGATGGATGGTGAAGAAAGGAGATAAAGAGTGATGAAAAAGTGTTGAAAGATGTTAAAAGATGTTGAAAGGTGTTGAAAGAGATAAAAGGAGATGAGAAATGTTGTAAGATGTTGAAAGAGATGAAAGGAGGTGAGAAGTGTTGAAAGGTGTTGAGAGGTGTTGAAAGGCATTAAAAGCGAGGAAAGGAGATGAAAAGAGATGAAGAGAGATGAATAATGTTAAAGAAGTAATGAAAGGAGATGAAAGGAATGGTGGAAATCAATAGAAAGAATTGTTGGAAGGTTGATAAAGAATTTATAATTAGATGGTAAAAGTTGATAGAAGGGCAGTAGAAAGATGATGAAGGAAGGTGTAATGAATGTATAAAGAGAGGTAATTGTTGACTCTACTATTGCCTTAATAGAACAATTTTGAGTCTTATAATCTCTGATAATTTGTTTTAGCCTAGAGGCCAATATTTGTAAATAGCGCAAAGTATGCACTGAGAGTTGGTATGGGCTGATTTACCTAAAATTCAGTAACTGTATGCAATAATTTATATGTATAAGTCCATATTAATTATTATGTTAGGTTATAATAAATAACAAATATATATTCTCCTTTTTGAGAATACAGAATTTTTCCTTTAAAGAGTTTTCTGTTTTCTTTTTTTTTTTTAAGCTACAACCTTGTTTTAGTGTTGGAATGTCATTGTAAAGAGTTTTCAGTTTTCTTTCTTTTTTAAGCTACATCGTGTTTTAGTGTTATAATGTGATTTTAAAGAGTTTTCAGTTTTCTTTTTTTTTTAAAGCTACAACCTTGTTTTAGTGTTAGAATGTCATTGTAAAGAGTTTTCAGTTTTTTCTTTCTTTTTTTAAGCTACAACCTAGTTTTAGTGTTAGAATGTGTTTTAAAGAGTTTTCAGTTTTTCTTTCTTTTTTTTTTAAGCTACAACCTTGTTCTAGTGTTAGAATATAATTTTAAAGAGTTTCAGTTTTCTTTTTTTTAAGCTACAATTCTGTATCAGTGTCAGAATGTGATTTAAGACTGAAGTGAGTTCAACAATTTATTTTACTTGTATTTTTATTTGAAGTGAATAATATCTGAACTCTGGTTCAACTTTAAGTATAGGTAAGAGAACCTAGATGCACTAGATAACTGCTGTGCTTTTAACCAATTCCCTATGGGCAGGCCTGGAACATGCGTTGGGTAAATTTAGCGCCCTATAATCCCTTGTGTCCAGAATACAGTCCAAGGAGAGTTTCTAATGAGAGTGTGTAGGGCAGTTGTGATCTAAGGGTTGGTAAGTAGGGTAGCAAGTGATCTCTGTTGTTAAACTCCAAATTGGTTGGGTATTAAAAGCCCTATGATTCCAGTATCGGGGGTTTTAGCTGAAGAGCAGAGAAAGAAAGACGCCAATAACCTTGAACAGGAAGTAAGGTCGGCAAACACTTGGGAATTTATCCTACATGGCAATGAGGTAAATGCTTGAAGTTCAATTTCGCTCCAATTTAAGTGCTAGTTTTGATGATTCATCTTGTTTAGTCACCAAGTGTCAAGACAAGAAGAATTTCAAACCATTAGATGCACAAATTTTAATGACAGGTTAGATTTCAGTATTTGATTGTTGACAATCAATTTTATTAATTTATTAAATATAAGTATTATGTATAGAGTTAGTATGAGGCATTTTCCTTTGAGTAAACTAGGGCTTTAGTTCCCAATTTGTTTTAATTTGTTAATTTTATTTGATTTCACATTTTGTCCTGGAAGATTTTATTATTGTTAAGGCTTATTGAGTATGATATTGAGTATTTTGGCTTCTATAGCAGCTTCTAACTTTAAAATGAATGCCCACAGTAACTGAGTTTTTTTTCTTTTGTATGAATGTGAAGTGGAATAAATGATGAGAAGGTTAGAAACTATTATATTGTGAGCCCAAAATACATTAGAATAGTGTTAGGGAATTTAATAGGTTCGATTTTTTTTAATTTTCAATTCTTTATTTGTTAGGATCAGTAGCCTCACAGGACTGTACAACTTTATTGATAGGAAGATATCCTCTCCTTTTGTTAGGCCTCCTTTTAAAGGAGTATAAGTATAATTTCTTTTATTTGTGTAATCAATTACTTTATTTCATTATATCAACTTGAATTCTAAGGGTCGTAGATAATGACCATGTCTCGAACCTCAGACTGGGGGATTGTGGGAGGTCACGGTCAGATCAAAAGCCTACAAATCTTCTCCTCAAGAGAGGGAACGGAGAGGTATCAGGTGAACTTTGTGCTAGGTGGGGGATTTAGTTGCCAATGTCGTAAAGCTAGGTGCATAACGACAAACCTCGGATAACCGATCTGACATCGTAGTTTACGACGCTTTAAGCGTGGCTGGGATGAGGGTGATTCAGACGGGAGGTTGTGAGAGATTGGCACGTTAGATGCTCTTCTATATATTGCGCAGCTTGGAACCAATCCTCTATGGACATACTTGGAACATGCGGTGGGTAAATTGGATGCCCTATAACTCCTTGTCTAAGTCAAAGTCCAAAGGGGGTTTCTAATGAGAGTTAACAATTAGAGCAAGTAAGAGGCAAGTTACGAATAGACGAGGCGATTCTGTCTACGAATTTAGGTACCAGATAACAAGATGACAGATGGACTGTCCAGATTCTTTGTGTTTTTATCGCCCCAGGCTAGCAAAGGTAATTACCTAGTAAAGACAATTGTCTGCCATACGTTTAGTTAGAATGAGTTCAAGTCTAAATACCAATTAGTAAATATATATTTTTTAATGAGAGTAACTCATTCTATGTTAAGATAAAATTTGAATTAGTAGGACAACAAAAACGAACTTCAGAGCAGATTGCTAGAACAGGCCAGTATTCCAGACTTGAAGAAGGAGGAAATTTAAGGGAAGATTGAGTATCAATTTTTTTTCTTTTCGGGCTGAGAAGTAGCCCAGGACAGTAAGTTTTTAGAACAAAGGGTCAAAATACAGAAGAGATATTAAGATGTCAAGTGTGAGAAGATATATTATAAGGTAGAATTAAGACTTAGGTTGTGTTTTGTTTCCCACTTGGCAAATACGCAAGTAGGAAAATCAGAATGATTGTTTACAAAACAATTTGTTCTCGTTAGGCTTAATTGAATATAATGTTTATACTAGTTTAAAGAAATAAGTTTACTTATCTTGGTCAGGCAATCATCCCAAGCTTTACAAATGAATTTATTTTATTTTTCTTTACATTGAATATTTAAAGAATATGATTTAAAGCCGCAGCTATGAAATGCATTGTCTTTAGTGGCGCGCGTTGGTAAGAAGAATCTTCTAGAAGGTGGCGAGCTCCCTCTGGCAGTCCGCCAGCTGGCCTCCCATTGGTCAGCGATGACGTAGCTCTCCTTCACCGCCGAGCGTACACCGCCGCGTGCTGCCTTCTGCTACCTATGTTAGAATAAAACGAAACATACTCCCCTCCTGTGGACGTAGTCCACACACAAGGCAAAAGAAAAGGATCACATAGTGTAGAAAGTGTTTTTTTTTTTTAAGAAGAAGAAGAAGAAGAATTAGAATGGCAGAAGTGCAATCTTCGAGATGGGTCTTATTAGATGATGTTGTTTCTCTGTTTGAAGTTCCACAACTCGGACATTGCCATCCACTCCAGGTGACACCTTGGTGATGCGGCCAAGGCTCCACTGCATTGAAGGCATAGGAAAGTCTTTTACCAACACCAAATCTCCAACCTTCAGGTTGGAAGAGGGTTTTTTTCCACTTGGACCGTTGTTGCAGATTGTTCAGATATTCCCTGGACCATCTTTGCCAGAAAACATCCCTGGCCTTTTGAATTAATTTCCATCTAGTTAAGTAGTTGTCATTAGGGTGATAACTGGGCTCTGGGAGTGCTGTTAATGGTCTTCCAATCAAAAAATGTCCTGGAGTGAGAGGGTTGAAATCATTTGGATCTGAACTCATCGGATACAACGGGCGAGAATTCAAGCACGCTTCAATTTGACTTGTCAGAGTATTGAGTCCTTCAAAATTTAAAACTGCAGATTTTAAACACCTTAGGAGATGATACTTCAATGATTTAATTCCTGCTTCCCAAATGCCGCCGAAGTTTGGAGCAGATGGAGGTATAAAATTCCAAGTGATGTGTTCATTAGCGACATAATTTTGAATTGAAGAATCCTTTATAAGTTGATGTATATTATTCAAAATATTCTTAGCTCCTTTAAAGTTAGTAGCGTTGTCGGTGAAAATATCAGAGGGTTTTCCTCGACGAGAGATGAATCTTCTAAAAGCAGCGAGGAAGGCAGGGGTTGACAGATCTGAAACTATCTCAAGGTGAATAGCCTTCGTTGAGAAACAAATGAATAATGCTATATATGATTTTAATGTTACTTTTGTTCTTATGACATTAGGTTTAGTTATAAATGGTCCTGCGAAGTCTATTCCTGTTTTGCTAAAAGGGCTTGAGGGTATGATTCTATGAATAGGCAGATCTCCCATGATTTGTTTTGACACTTGGCGTTTCGTCTTGAAACATGTCATGCAACGATTAATGAGCTTTTTTACTAGAATTCTACCGGATGGAATCCAGTACTTTTGTCGGATGGCACACAGAGTTAATTGGAGACCAGAATGAAGATGCTCTACGTGGAATTGTTGAACAATCAATTCTGTAACAAAATGGTTGTGAGGAAGAATTATTGGATGCTTCTCATTGAATTGCAGGTTGGATTTGCGCAGTCGACCTCCTACACGTAGAATTCCTGACGAATCAATAAATGGGTTTAAGGATAAAAGTTTTGAGTTTGATGGTAGTACTTTGCTTTGATTACAACATTGAATTTCAGTTTTAAATTCTGAACTTTGAATGATTTGAATAAGAGTTCGAATTGAATTATCGAGCTCATTAGAGGACAATTCTTTGTGTTTTATTTTGTCGCTGCTGTGTTTAGCATTGTGGATAAATCTTAGGAGCCATGCCGTTACTCTGCTCAGCTTCCTGAATGTTGAGAATTTAAAAATAAAGTCTATAATAGGACAAGTAGTGAAATGAACAATCGGAACAGTCTTTCTTTTTTCATGACAAGCTTCTTTTGGAAGTTCATATGTGATTGGTAGCGGATCTTGTAAACTTGAGTTTGATAGCCAATCAGGACCATTCCACCAAAGTGAATGGTTTACTAGCTCTGAAGAAGTTATACCTCTGGAGGCGCAATCTGCAGGATTATCCTTGGTAGACACATAGTACCAAGAAGATTGCAGAGTTAGTCGCTGAATTTCTGCAATTCGGTTACCAACAGAAGGTTTCCAATGTTTTGATTCAGATTTTATCCAACATAAAACAATCTGGGAATCTGTCCACAAAATTACTCGGTCAATCTGCAACAGCAATGAGCTGCAAATGGAATCATATAAATTTGAAAGGAGAAGAGCAGCACAAAGCTCCAGACGAGGTATTGACGTTGCCTTCAAGGGAGCGACTTTTGTCTTGGCAGCAATCAATGTGACTTGAACATGACCAGATTTAAAACGAGATTTCATATAAACAACTGATGAATATGCAGATTCGGAAGCATCACAAAATCCGTGGAGTTCTAAAGAGTGTATAAGTCCCTTGCAGGAAATATATCTAGGAATTTTAATATGATTTAGCATGGCCAAATCCATTTTCACTCTCCTCCAATGAGAACACAACGATTCAGACAAGGGATCATCCCAATCCAAATCCTGTTTCCACAAAGTTTGAAACAGAATCTTGAAGCTAATGATCACCGGTGATAACCATCCCAAAGGGTCATAAATTCGAGAAATGTCCGATAACAATTGTCTTTTAGAATATACTTCTTTTAGTGAATTGACTGTAATTGTGAAATTATCCGTGGATGGATTCCAATTTATCCCAAGAATCTTAACAGATGAATTATCTCCGATTTCATATGAATCATGTGCTTTCAGCGCTTCTGGTACCTCTGAAAGAACCTCAGGGACATTTGACATCCATTTTCTTATGCAAAAGCCACCAGATAAAAGGATTTTCCGGATATCATCAATGAGAACTTTTGCTTCTTCGATTGTTGTTGCGCCTGAAAGTAGGTCGTCTACATAAAAATCAGTTTTTGATTTTAGATGCCTCTGGGAACAGGAGTTCTTTGTCGGTGGCAAGTTGCATCAAGGTACGGATTGCAAGATATGGTGCACACGACATTCCATAAGTTACTGTGAGCAATCTATACTCCAATAAAGATTCCAATGGACTATTTCTCCAGAAGATTCTCTGAAAGTCGAGATCAGAAGAGTTCACTTTTATCTGTCTGTACATTTTTTCAATATCTCCCGTAAAAGCTATAGGATTAGTACGAAACTTCACAAGAATATTGAAAATATCATGCTGCAATTTTGGTCCAGTATGAAGAAAATCATTTAAGGAGTAATTGTTGCTCGTTTTGCACGATGCATCAAACACTACTCTTAATTTAGTAGTGCTGCTCTGATCACGCAGAACGCAATGGTGAGGTATATAATAGCACTTGTCTGATGGTTTGTCACGTTCCTTTTTCGGAATGAGCTCCATGTGGTTGAGAGAAAGATATTCCATCATGAAATCCTTATATTGCTGAAGAAGATTCGAAGATTTGTGCAATTTTCTCTCAAGAGCAAGAAATCGTTTCATGGCATTCTGACGTGAGTCTCCGAGATTAGGCACAGATTTAAACGGTAGACCAACAGAATATCTTCCATCTGTTGATATGCAAAAGTTCTTGTCATAAATGTCCCCGCAACTCTTCTCCTCTTTAGTCAATGGAAGAGCAGCAGGAACCGATTCCAATTCAAAAAACTGTCGCAGATTATCATCTCCTTGGGATGTTGAGCATAATGAGATATAGTTGTTTCCAGTCTCAGAACTGGAAACATTTCCTGAAAGTATCCATCCTAACTTGGAACTACAGGCAGTGGTTCCTGGATGATTTTGGAATCGTAGTTTTCCTGTATATAAAAATGGGACTAGGTCTGCACCTATTACTAAACCAATGGGACTAGTTTTATCAAAATTAGGATCTGCTAATGAAGTATTCTTAAGATGAGGCCAATTATCTCTATTTATCAGAAAATTAGGTAAATCAACAGTGATTTGATCGAGTATTATGGATGAAATTTTGAATATTCTATCAGAAAAATGAGGCTTAAATTGAAGAAAAGTCTCACTAGCAGACTGCTGTATTGGTTGGTTACCAATTCCAAAAACTGTGAGTTGGCTCTTTTTAACAGGAAGATTCAACTTTTCACGACAATTTTCTGTTATTAGACTTCTTTGAGAACCAGTATCAATCAAAGCTCTGCATGGATGAAACGATCCATTTTCTGCTCTCACTCTCACGATAGCAGTAGATAATAAGATTGTCTCATTGGGCTTTGTTGTAACACTGAGAAAACATGAAACGCTAGATTGGGCAATTGGGGCTTCAATTGAAGTGGTATTCAAAGGTTCGGGTTGGAAGGAATGCAAAAGAGTGTGATGTTTTTTGTTGCATGATTTACAATGCATAGTGATTTTACATGATGTTACTCTGTGGTTGGATCGCAAACAATTGAAACAAAGGTTATTGGTTTTTACTATGTTCCATCTTTCAAGGAGAGAACTGGATCAAGGTACGGATTGCAAGATATGGTGCACACGACATTCCATAAGTTACTGTGAGCAATCTATACTCCAATAAAGATTCCAATGGACTATTTCTCCAGAAGATTCTCTGAAAGTCGAGATCAGAAGAGTTCACTTTCATCTGTCTGTACATTTTTTCAATATCTCCCGTAAAAGCTATAGGATTAGTACGAAACTTCACAAGAATATTGAAAATATCATGCTGCAATTTTGGTCCAGTATGAAGAAAATCATTTAAGGAGTAATTGTTGCTCGTTTTGCACGATGCATCAAACACTACTCTTAATTTAGTAGTGCTGCTCTGATCACGCAGAACGCAATGGTGAGGTATATAATAGCACTTGTCTGATGGTTTGTCACGTTCCTTTTTCGGAATGAGCTCCATGTGGTTGAGAGAAAGATATTCCATCATGAAATCCTTATATTGCTGAAGAAGATTCGAAGATTTGTGCAATTTTCTCTCAAGAGCAAGAAATCGTTTCATGGCATTCTGACGTGAGTCTCCGAGATTAGGCACAGATTTAAACGGTAGACCAACAGAATATCTTCCATCTGTTGATATGCAAAAGTTCTTGTCATAAATGTCCCCGCAACTCTTCTCCTCTTTAGTCAATGGAAGAGCGGCAGGAACCGATTCCAATTCAAAAAACTGTCGCAGATTATCATCTCCTTGGGATGTTGAGCATAATGAGATATAGTTGTTTCCAGTCTCAGAACTGGAAACATTTCCTGAAAGTATCCATCCTAACTTGGAACTACAGGCAGTGGGTCCTGGATGATTTTGGAATCGTAGTTTTCCTGTATATAAAAATGGGGCTAGGTCTGCACCAATTACTAAATCAATGGGACTTGTTTTATCAAAATTGGGATCTGCTAATAAAGTATTCTTAAGATGAGGCCAATTATCTCTATTTATCAGAAAATTAGGTAAATCAACAGTGATTTGATCGAGTATTATGGATGAAATTTTGAATATTCTATCAGAAAAATGAGGCTTAAATTGAAGAAAAGTCTCACTAGCAGACTGCTGTATTGGTTGGTTACCAATTCCAAAAACTGTGAGTTGGCTCTTTTTAACAGGAAGATTCAACTTTTCACGACAATTTTCTGTTATTAGACTTCTTTGAGAACCAGTATCAATCAAAGCTCTGCATGGATGAAACGATCCATTTTCTGCTCTCACTCTCACGATAGCAGTAGATAATAAGATTGTCTCATTGGGCTTTGTTGTATCACTGAGAAAACATGAAACGCTAGATTGGGCAATTGGGGCTTCAATTGAAGTGGTATTCAAAGGTTCGGGTTGGAAGGAATGCAAAAGAGTGTGATGTTTTTTGTTGCATGATTTACAATGCATAGTGATTTTACATGATGTTACTCTGTGGTTGGATCGCAAACAATTGAAACAAAGGTTATTGGTTTTTACTATGTTCCATCTTTCAAGGAGAGAACTTTTATGGAACTTGTCACATTTGAATATAGGATGTGAATTTTTGCATAATAGGCATTTATCATCACCTTTTGAAATAGAATTATATACATGTGTTTGTTTCACTACAGATTTATCCTCCCTAGCATAACCTTTTATCGATTGCAAACTTTTTGCTTGTTTTTCAAGAAACATAATAAAATTTTCGTAGGATGGAAAGCCATCATCTATCAATGTCAATTCCCATTGCCTTTTCAAATCATCACCTATCTTCCTTTGTAGGAAATGTATTAGAAAGATATCAACAAGTGTATTTCTCTCCAAACCCAGTGATTTCAAATTTCTCATGGCTTCATTACATATATCTAGTAGTTCGAAAATGGCCTTGGAATTTATTAGTTTTAAAGGTTTTAAAGTGAATAATTTTGTACATTGTGAAAAGGCAAGTTCTTTTTTGTTATCATATCTGGAGACCAATGTGGCCCAAGCATGGGCATAGTTTTCATCAATAACAGGAAATCCCCTAATAAGTCGTTCAGCGTCTCCAGTAACAGCTGATTGTAAATATTGCAGCTTTTGTGAATCAGTTAGAGCGGTATTTGAATCAATAGACAGAGAAAACAATTGCTTGAAACTAAGCCATTCGTTAACATCACCAGAAAAGGAAGGTAAATTAAATTTAGGAAGTTCTATTTTACTTGTGGTTGGTTGATTTAGATCATCAATTTTGCTTGAACTGGCTGTACAAGATACTTTATTGATATTCGCCACTAAATTTCTAAGATTATCCTTGTATTGCATAACTCTAGAAAAGTAATCTTCATCATCAAATTCAGAAAATGTTAAAAGATTACAATAAGTTTTTTCAATGTTAGATTTTATATCTAAAATATCTTTTTTAAATGTCTGTAAATTTGCATCATCCTTCGATTCAATCATCTTGAGCGAAATTTGCTCAAAATAATCCACTTGTTTGAAATGAAATTCAAGAATATTTAAAGTAGCTTTAAATTTGGCAGCCATCTTTAATCTTTGTTATTATTAATTTTAATAATATATTTCAAAAATGAATTATAATTATTTAATAGATTTATTCCCGGGTTTCGGCACCAATGTTTTGTTTCCCACTTGGCAAATACGCAAGTAGGAAAATCAGAATGATTGTTTACAAAACAATTTGTTCTCGTTAGGCTTAATTGAATATAATGTTTATACTAGTTTAAAGAAATAAGTTTACTTATCTTGGTCAGGCAATCATCCCAAGCTTTACAAATGAATTTATTTTATTTTTCTTTACATTGAATATTTAAAGAATATGATTTAAAGCCGCAGCTATGAAATGCATTGTCTTTAGTGGCGCGCGTTGGTAAGAAGAATCTTCTAGAAGGTGGCGAGCTCCCTCTGGCAGTCCGCCAGCTGGCCTCCCATTGGTCAGCGATGACGTAGCTCTCCTTCACCGCCGAGCGTACACCGCCGCGTGCTGCCTTCTGCTACCTATGTTAGAATAAAACGAAACAGGTTGTTAGTCACCAACATTTATCCTCTTTGAGGATAACAATATATTTTATTAAAGTGATTTTTATTAGTCTAAATATATAGTGAACATTCTATAGAAAGGTTGAACAATGAATAATAGTGGTTGGCAACAGTGATCAACTAATACATAGAGAAGTAAGGTTGTCACCCTAGATAGGGTAAATTTGGAATAATCTGGTTTAGAGGACCATTGACTACTAGAATTTATTTTTCTATTTGACTACCATCATGGTTGAGAGAGGCGGAGAACACGCCAGACACACACTCCCTGTTGAGATTACGAGAGGTCAAGAATTGAAGAACCTTCTCCCAACAAGTAAGACCCTCACCTAGAGTCTAGATATCAGTTTGGACTGCCTTGGGTGATCAAGTCAGGAAGGAAAATAACGCAGGCAGAAACCAGCGGCTACTACACGCAGAAGATCTCGCTCTAGTAAGACACTCTCAGAAACTCTAAGAAAACTCTTTATTTCCACAACACGGCTCAGTTATATACAAAAGAAGATTTACATAATAACAATTCATTCAAAATATATTTGACATAATAATTAATTTAAAAGGAATTTACATTCCAGGTTATACACTCAAAAGAGATATTTACATAGTCTATGCCACGACTTTTAACATACCCCCACCTTTTCTTTCCTGCAAAACAAGAAAGAAAAACCAGAAAATGTACTTTCCTTTTCTCACTGATTCAAACATCAAGTGCAAAACCTTATTGGTTGGCGGACTTCACGTCCGGATCTTGTTTTGATCGTTAGAGGTTTTTCCCTTCCTTTATCCCCAGAGGTCTTTTCGGGAATTTCCTCAGAGGAAATTTCAAGGGGAAAGAGTCTTTGTACAGGGCGTAGCCATTCGCCTGTTGATGTCTTGACTTTGGCAACCCTGTTCACCTCATCTTTTCCTGAGTAAAGTTTTATTATTCTTCCAACAGGCCAGAAAATTCTTTTAGTGTTGTCCTGGCCTATAAGGACTAAATCTCCTTCCTTTAGGCATCGCTCCCTTTTTTTTTCGGCCCGTTGTATCAGTACCCCTAAGTATTCCTTGCGGAATCTCTGTTTAAGTTCTTCATTTAGTTTACTCAAAATTTTATACTTTCTGGTGAAAGAATTCGCTCTTATTTTTTCCAGCTCCGGGAACTCATTGTTTTCGTTATTCTGCAGAAACATTTGAGGGGTCAAGGGAATGAGATCTTGTCCATCTTCCGATATATATGAAAGAGCTCTATTGTTGATAATACTCTCTACCTCACATAAAGCAGTCTCAAGTTGCACATAATTCAATTTACTAAATCCAAGCATACGAACCAATAACCCTTTTACAACCCTTACCAATCTCTCCCAAAAACCCCCCCACCATGGCGCTGAGGGAGGGATAAAAATCCATTGGATTCTTTTCACACTCGATTGTCTTTCAATCTCCCCCCAATCCAAGCGTTTAAGTAATTCGTTTGCCTTTGAGAAATTTGTCCCGTTATCACTATATATTTTTCCGGGGCGTCCACGCCGACAAATGAATCTTTTTAGAGCTAACAAAAAAGTGTTTGCTTCTAATGTTCTCACAATCTCTAGATGTACAGCTCTATAAACCGCGCAAGTAAATAAGGCCACCCAAACCTTGCTGCCACCTTTAAGATGTAGCGGTCCCAACAGATCCACACCTGTCACCTCAAAGGGTTTGCCTAACCCTATTCTATCAGTTGGTAAAGCTGTGCCAGGAGTCCATATAGGTCTCTGATTATACCTCCTACATATTACACATTTTCCAATTATCTGTTTAATCAATCTGCGACCACCAATGATCCAGAACTTCTCTCTCAATCGCGAAAGAATGAATTGGGCTCCTCCATGCCCATTTTGTTGGTGTATTTCACGAACCATTTGTTCCACCAAAGGATGATCACGAGGTAGTAAAATAGGTCGCTTGAACACTTCTGGCTCTTGTCCATGTAGCAGTTTCGTCTCAACGCACCACAAACCTTCGACGGATTTAATAGTTTTAAATCCATTTCGCGGAGCCTGTTCTCCCGGGAAAGTCTCGTGTTGAATCAACCTCAACAGCTTCCTTTCAGCCCTTTCCAACTCTATTACTTTCAAACTTCCCTTTTCAGCGGGTATTCTTCTCGCATTGTCCAAGAATCTTAAAACCCAAGCCATAATCTTAATGTTTAGGCTGTACCTGGATCTTCTATCTAGGAACCATCGCTTTTCCTTGACGACGAGGGTGGTGTGGGCCTGAAAGGTTTTCCTTTTTTCTTTGAGGATCTCTTCCTCATCAATAGTTGGTTCAAAATTAGGCCAACTCTCCTTTTTCCCTTTGAGCCATTCAGGACCCTCCCACCAGTTTGTCGAGACGAATTGTACGATAGAGCATCCTCGAGAAGGCAGATCCGCTGGATTTAATTTTCCGTGAACAAACCTCCAGTTCTTATTATTGACAGTGTCTCGTATTTCCTTTACTCGGTTTCTTACAAACACATTCCACTCATTCTTTCTCCCTAGCCAGGCTATAACGGTTGAGGAATCAGTCCACAATGTAACAGGACAACTCTCTGTTAAGGCAGTCGAAATAGACCCAACAAGCCTAGCTCCCAAAACGCAGGCCAAAAGTTCTAACCGAGGAATGGTTACCCTCCTGGTTGGCGCAAGCCTAGATTTGCTCCAAAGTAGAGACAAATGTACTCTCCCCTGCACTTCACTTCTCATATATGCCACTGCTGCATAAGCTGATCTACTGGCATCGCAGAAGACGTGTATTTCATTCTTATTAGTTTGATCAAACCAAATATGCCTGGGAATTTTGATTTCACTTAAAAGTCCAATTTGGGAGTACCAGGTTCTAAACTCCCGATCCATATCTTCGGGTAGTTGAGAATCCCATTCGATTTTCAACTCCCAGGACCTTTGTAATAATATTTTAGGAGGCAAAAATATAGGACTGCAAACTCCCAAAGGATCAAAAACTTGTTGAATTTTAGAAAGAACAATCCTCTTGGTTAGTCTTCGGGGGAGATCCCTTTCAATAGAGGCATCACAATTAAGCACATCTTGTACTTTGTCCCACACAAGTCCCAACACCTTGGTAATAGTTCCCCTTTTCTCCTTTGAATTCCTCTCTGGTAAATTAAATTCCCACTCACGCAAGTCCATTCTCGCCATTTCCATGATATTGACAGCTGTATTCTGGAATCGTAGGACTTCCTCCTGAGACGAGAGGGATGTTACCAAATTATCCACATAAAAGGATCTCGCCATAATCTTTGCGATTTCAGCTGCCGGACCCTGTACAGAATTCAGATGATGATCAATAACTGCACCCAAGATGAATGGACTACAATTAAGCCCAAATACCACGCGTTTATGTCTCAAAACGGTCACCTTCATAGGGTCAGTTTGATCCCACCATAGGAAACGAAGAAAATCCTGGTCTTGAAGCTGCACTGAAATCATCTGAAACGCCTTTCGAATATCGGCTAGAACACCAATACCCCTCTCCCTAAACCTAATCAATATTTCAGGTATTTTTTCCAAAAGGTTAGGTCCCTTTTCTAGATAGTCATTCAGAGAAAGACCATTATACGACTTACAGGAAGCATCGAAAACAGGACGAAGAGGTGTCGTCCTACTCTCAGCCCTGAACACCGGCCTATGCGGCAAATAATGGCCCCTCCTCCGAGGCCTAGTCTCCTCTATCCTCTCAATTAGGCCCTCCTGCTCCCATTCTTGAAGAATAGTAGAATACTCCACAATCTTCTTCTCCTTCCTTAATTTACTAGTGCATGCTTCCAATCTCCTCTGCGCTATTTCTAAATTCGAGGGTATATTATTTCTTTCACATTTCCATGGTAGCGCGACTGAATATCGTTGATCCCCATCCCTCCTTATATTCTTTATGAACTGTTCCTCTAGTTCAGTTTCCCTTTTCTTTTTTGAGACAGCTTCAATGGGATCTTGGATTCCCAAGACATCCAGCTCCCAAAGATCCCTCAAGTTACCTCCCGCAACCAACCCATTCAATGCAATTTGGACCTTATCTTCCCTACACACCACCGGAGATTGTCCCATAAGCGTCCAGCCCAACCTTGTTTCCATCGCAGTTAAGTCGGCTCCGACCTGTTGAACTCTCCCCGTCAGCAGTTTACCCAGATGGTCAGCGCCTATTAGAATGTCTATATCTCCCGATTTAAAGTTCTCTGGTGCAATGCTCACCCCTTTATCTCGCAACTTCGTTAACCAATCTCCTCTTGGTAAGGGCGGTACCTTCTCGCAGATCTTAGGTTGGTCCAAAGCTTCCACTCGAACATGATCTCTGTTATTCAAGCTTTCAAGATCCAGGCTGTATTTCCCATGTTTTACCTCTTCAACCCTGGTACCTCCAAACAGGCTTTTGGCTATAGCCACCTCTCCTTCCTTCTCCAGTCCTAAATATTTTATCAAAGCTTTATTGACGTAAGAATATTGGCTTCCCGTGTCAAAAAGTAGCCTTACACAACTAGTAGCTTTCGCACCCCTCAACAGAGCCACTGTGGTCATCATCATAATTTGGCCAGTACATGCTTGGCTCGAAAAAGTAGCTGCTGGGTCAGTTGATTTTTCCTTTATAGGATCTCCTGTTTCTTTTGATGAACTTCCCCGACAAAAAATGTCTAAGTGGCCCCTTCCACAATTCTTACACCTAAGTTGGGCTCTGCAATGTTGCTTAAAGTGCCCATTATTCAAACATCTGAAGCACAAACGTGCATTCCTGATCCTTCTGTCTCTGTCTTCAGGCGAGAGACGATCAATATTGTGACATTGCCAGCTAGGATGGTTTGTTCTCTCACAAAAGCAACATTCTACTGTTCTATGGCCACTGAACAAACCAGACACTGTCGCAGGTATAGGGCCATTCCATTTTCTTTCCTTTCTTATGTAGTGCGACTTTCCTGGAGGCTCTTCTAGTTTGAAGCATTTCTCTATAACTTTCAATCTCTGCGCACTTTTTACCTCTGCCCTTAAGAAATCCATTAAGGCTCTCAACCTCTCAGGGATCTCCCCTTTCCTATCCAATGGGTGTTCCATTTTAATTCTCTCTTGCCCATAGCCCGATGAAGGATGTCTCTGCCATATCCTTAAAATCTCCGTTGGTAAGGATGACTCCACTAAAGGATACAAAAAGATACCAGACAACTGAGGGTCTATGCCAAGAGTTTCCAAAGATCTTAAATGACTAGATAGATCATCATATAAATTGCCCAAATTTTTATTTTCTCTCCTGACATTTGTTATGACTAAATTTAATAGTCGCCTAACATAAAGCTCCGTTAACAAATTTGGATCCCCAAAACGTTCTTGTAAGGCTTGAACAGCCAAATTATAGTTATCTCCTGTAACAGGGTAGCTGTCTATAACTCTATATGCTGGGGAACCAGGCAAAACTGCCTGCCTTAAGTACAAGAATTTGTCACTATTAGACAAATCCTCGTTGTCATTTATCTTGGCAAACTGTGCCCACCAAGGCAACCAGTTCTCCAAGGAACCATCGTAAGTTTTTAACTCCAATTCGGGGAGCTTTACATGTAAGTTAGCCTTCCTGCTGCCAGTTGAGACAGCCTCGTCTTTATCCTGACTACGGATTATGCCAATTTTTTGCTTTACATCAAATCTTTCTTGTATATATCTCTCACAGTCCTCGAATTCCCTATTTACCTCCTCATCGGTAGTGGCTTCTTGGTCCAATAAAGTTGCCTGGCATCGCTCATTCAATGCCACTAGCTCCAAATGGAGAGCTTCCATTCTATCAAATTTGGCATATATGCCACCTTTGTCAACGGGAGAATTCCCTAACTCCGCCTTTATATCATTTACCACTTTGGTAAAAACGCCTCTTATGGCCTTTCTACGCCTTCTGCTAGTATCCTCCATTTTTGGTCTTGTCTTCCTAGATTTATCTTAGCTTTTTTTTTTGAGCTCCTTAGATATTCCTTTATCCTCTTGAGAATTCTTCAGTTTCCGTTCCCTTGAGTTCTTGAGCTTCCTCAGCTTCTTGTACCTTGGGCTTCCTTAGCTTTCTTGTACCTTGAGCTTCCTTAGCTTTCTTGTACCTTGAGCTTCCTTAGCTTTCTTGTACCTTGAGCTTCCTTAGCTTTCTTGTACCTTGAGCTTCCTTAGCTTTCTTGTACCTTGAGCTTCCTTAGCTTTCTTGTACCTTGAGCTTCCTTAGCTTTCTTGTACCTTGAGCTTCCTTAACTTTCTTGTACCTTGAGCTTCCTTAGCTTTCTTGTACCTTGAGCTTCCCTAGCTTTCTTGTACCTTGAGCTTCCTTAGCTTCCTTGTACCCTGCCCATGCAGCCCGCCCGGGGACGCCACTAAATGTTGAGATTACGAGAGGTCAAGAATTGAAGAACCTTCTCCCAACAAGTAAGACCCTCACCTAGAGTCTAGATATCAGTTTGGACTGCCTTGGGTGATCAAGTCAGGAAGGAAAATAACGCAGGCAGAAACCAGCGGCTACTACACGCAGAAGATCTCGCTCTAGTAAGACACTCTCAGAAACTCTAAGAAAACTCTTTATTTCCACAACACGGCTCAGTTATATACAAAAGAAGATTTACATAATAACAATTCATTCAAAATATATTTGACATAATAATTAATTTAAAAGGAATTTACATTCCAGGTTATACACTCAAAAGAGATATTTACATAGTCTATGCCACGACTTTTAACACTCCCAGTGACAAGTTAGTAAGAACAAATTTTAATTAGTACATGTATATTTTAAATACTCGCGAATGCCCAAGATCCTCAGTGCATATTAATTCTTCTGATATAATATTTATTCATTAATACACCATTTACCTTATATTTTTTATTATATTTATGAATATATATATAGATAAGGCACAATTTGGACTATAGATAACAAACACAAGATAACGGGACCAAGTCCAAATAAGTAAGTGGTGTGTGACATTTCGTAGCAGCGTTGTTACCATCTTCAGTCAAATGTACTGAATGAGAAATTTAACCACAGCATGTATATTTTTTTGTTTGTTTATCATTTATATCTTCTATATCAACGTCATTTTTTTTCTATATATATCATATTCATTCTTTTTTTTTTTTGGCATATATCATTCCCCTCGTTATTTATCATATTGTTATTATTATTTAATCTTATATACCACTTTAATTTCTTTTGCCTTATATAACCTTATATAATATTTTTTTTTTGTTTTTGTCATTCGTATTATAACATTACCTCATGTACCTCATTACTTATAGTTAAATAAGGAATTTTTTTAAAGATATGTTTTAGGAATTGTACATATCTACGTTAACACCCACAATTCCTTGGCGCCCATATAATTATGTTTTATCTGAAATGGCCTAAATGTCTGTTTGTACAGAACTTGGGCATAGAACACTTCCCCATTTTCCCCCTATAAGGACTGCATCAGGGAATGTATGGAGCCACCTCACAGCTAGACCAAATTCCCCGGAATACAGGCAGTGAAATTGGGCTGAGTATATTGCCCACTAAATGGTAGGGTAAAATTTCCTATAATACTACCATAAGATAACCTGTTCTAGGTACCCTGGCCTGTTTGTTTGCTTCCACTTTGCCTGAGTGTCAGTAACTGCCCATACTGGTATAAGGTAAAAAAATATATTTATTCCCAAAAATCATATTTGTCATATGTCAGTACTCATATATTGGAATAAAACACATTTTTTCACTCTGGCAAGGGAGGAATTGTTGGGCCATTTTTCACAAAATAAACCCAAAAATGATGTAAACATTTTACATCATATATGTACAGTGTCTCGCCAAAGTGTTTGTTGTCCAGGTGGAGCACTTGGATTAGCTCTGGGCTTGTACCCCGAAGCCCGCTGCAAAAAGGCCCAGATGGAGATATGTACAGAATGTACATATCAGATTGTACATATGTTATATATGTGTATAACCAATCCCCTTTTATATGCAAGATGAAAGGTCCAAAATTTAATTACCATTTCGAAAATTCTAAAATTATTTTTTATTCCAAAGAATAAAATTAATTATATAAATATTCTAGATAAATTGGATATTTTTTTAAGATAACAATATAAAAAAAAATTAAGAAATTACCAAATTAAAATCTCAAGGAATCGACTTGATACATTTTATTATTTTTTATTATTAATTTGAATTTTCTTTTATACCAAAGAATAATATTTTTTATTTTGAATATATTCTGCGAAATTAAATTACTTTTCTTTTTACTCTGTAAAAATAAGATGATAAATTTTTGGAGGGACGCGACCTTTAAAAAAATTGACAGTTGGAAAAAAGCAATCGAGCAGTCGAGACGGGACGTGAGGAAACACAATGGTGAGTTAATATTATTTTAAATTTGGTTGTGCGGGTCAAAAGGCCTGATAACAAGTTAGGAGATTTTATTATCACATTTAGTAAGTTTTATTATCTAAGAATTTTATTTTTATTTTGGTATGGTGTCGAGCTATCTTGTAAGCCCGCGATTTCCCGCCATGCATAGTGTATTCCAAACAAAGAGAAAATTATTTTGTTATTTTTTTTGTAAAAATCAGTATATTTTAAAGTAGCGGTCCCGCTTGTATAAAAAAATGAAATTGGAAGTAAAGAGCTGTTTATAAAATAATGGACAATATCTTGCATATAATCTACTATGATGATCACAACTTGAGAATTACAGAAGCAATAAAATGTTCACAGAATATTTCACGCTGATATATTACACCATCTTCCCGCTACATGCAAATATATCTTGAAGGAGGTCTCCGATTTCTTGGTGGGTTTCTTCTTGGGATGGGTCCTTCATTACTGGCTTCGGTGAACGAGACGACTCCCCTGAAATGCCTTCATCATTCTGGTCCACGAGTCCAGAATCCCGCTGCTGTCTGGCTGTTTCTATAGGCGGCGATTCAATTCTGCCTCTGTTGGGCATATCAGCCTCAGGAACGATGATATCAGTTTCTTCTCTTTGGCATCCATATTGTCGATGATTTGCATGTAGCGGGAAGATGGTGTAATATATCAGCGTGAAATATTCTGTGAACATTTTATGGCTTCTGTAATTCTCAAGTTGTGCATATCGTAGTTGTTTTGAATATATTGTAGCTGATGTATGTAAGTTTTTCTTTTATAGCTATTTTTAATGTAAAGGAAATAAATAATCAAGAATGTATGTCTCGTTAGTTTTTATTTTTAACCCACGTCTCATTTTTACAAAGTCGTCATGTAAACAATGCTAAGTGATGATGATTATTGGAATAAAGTTCTATGAAAAATTAAATATGAGAATAATAATTTTGAGATGTTTACAGCACGTATCATTTACCCCCGCTTTGATGCATTCATTCACGGAGAATAAATGACTTTAATTGAGAGATGTGAGCCTTTATAGGATCTCCTGTGGGATTTCTTGGTGGGTTGTCTTGATCCATTGTAGAGAGTTCGTAAGTCACTTTAGACAATCTTCTAAAAACTTGGAATGGTCCTTCGTATTTGGGAGCTGTTTTAATTAGCCTCGGATCATTGTAGGGAATTCTTTTAAGAACGAGATCTCCAACTTTAAATTCAATGTCGGGATGCCTTGAATCATGTCTTCTTTTAGAAATATCACGATGATGTTGAGTTCTTTTTATAGCCAGTTTTCTAGCATCTTCTACCGAGGTTGAGGGGTTATCAGCAAATTGTGGCTGCACATTGTAACCAAAAAGTAGAAAAGATGGCGGAAAACCTGTTACGTCATGAGGGGTGTTGTTGTAGTCAGTAATGACCTTGGGCAAAAGTGTGCTCCATTTCACTTTCGGTTTATCAAGCAAGGCCGCTCTTAACTTGGTCATGATTGTTCCGTTAACCTTTTCCCACATTCCATTACTCTGGGGGGTGGTATGGTGTGGTGAAAGTTTGTTTGATGTGATGAACTTTCAAACACCTTTTGAATTCCTTGGAATTAAAGTTCTTTCCGTTGTCAGTGATAATATGTTTTATGGGTAGCGAGACTTGAAGGATTCTGTTGAAACATTGTAGCGTTGCTTGAGCTGTGTTTTTTGATAGTGGGAAATGCCCAAACATATCTTGTAAGATGATCAATGAACACTTGGATGTACTTGTGCTTTGTCTTTTCAGCTGATGTTCCCATAACTATTGTATCTGCACTTATTACTTGAGCTGGTTGTAATTCTGTGTCTGGAATTATTAGTTGTCCTAGAGTTGGTTGGTTAGATGATTTGGTCAGTTGACATGTCTTGCATGATCTCACATAAGATTTAATTTCCTATACCATGTCTGACCACCAAAATAGAGGAACTAATAATTTGACTGTCTTGTTCATGGATGGGTGACTCATGTTATCATGATATTCCTTCAGAATATGTTCTTTAAAAGAAGCAGGCACCACAGCCCTGAGTAGTTTTCTCTTCTTGACCATCACTGTGTTTTGATGATCTTGAGGGTCTTCAATGAAGCTGAGATCTGCCTTTCTTTGATGTTGTTGTAGCTCGAAAATGGAGATTCTTCCTATATCTGTTTGATGTTGACTGAAAATTTGCTCATTTTGCTGTAATAATTTATTCAATTCATCCTGGTTAGGTTTTTGCAAATGATTAAAGGTTGTGCAAACAAGTGCCATTTCTGCTGATTGCTTAGTGTACACTGTTTTATCTTTAGTGTCAACAATAAGTTCAAAGTCTTCTGCAATATCCAAGCCAATGAGTAGCTGGAATTTTAAATTAGGTATTACATGAAGTTTGACCTTTCTAGTTTTATTATGAATTTGCAAATTTACATGAACATATCCCAAAGTTTTGGTTAATGAGTTAGCTTGTTGAATTTGCATGGGAGAATCTATTAAAGGATGTAAATTCAAACTTTTTATTAAATTTTGACTTATTAAATATATGGTAGCACCTGTGTCCATGGAGGCTTGTAAAGGATGTTTGTTGACACAAATTTTAAAGTCTATCAATTTATAAGGAGGATTGTTAGTTGATAAGCAAGCTACTTTGTTTGTTTCATTACTTGTGGTTGATTCGGTGACTGTTGCAATGAATTGTTTTGGTTGTGTATTTTTAGATGATCTCTCTGTTTTATAATTTGGGTCATAATCAGGACATTCATTCAACCAATGTTTCACTTTAATTCTTTTCTTCATGCAAATTGGGCAGAAAAATGGGCAATTTGAAGCTGATCTTTCCTGTTGAGATAGAGTGCATACTTTGGGTTTAAACAAATTTCTTAGCTTACTTTGTTGCCTGTTATGCTCAACAGAAAGTGCAACTTGTATCCATTTGGTTGGATCTGCAGGTTGTGCTGCTGCAAACACATCCCTCCAACTCAAAGGTAGCCCATCTGTTAGTAGCTGTATTTTCTCTTCCCTTTTCAAGGATGTTTGATTCAGTAAGTCCATTTTTTCTTTAAAATAAGTCTCCACAGTTTCACTTGAAAGGAGCTTTCTGCTAGATGCTAATACAATGGGACTATATATGTAAGGCTTAAATCTGGCATTGAGTTTATCTTTTGCAGTTTCCCATCAACATATATAGTCACGACCGTCTTTCCTCAATCAATTCCTCATGTCACGGATGCGCGCGCAAAATCATTATGATCATTATCATTATCTAATGATAATAATAATAATAATTATTATTATATTATTATTATTATTAATCAACATATATAGTCACGACCGTCTTTCCTCAATTCCTCATGCCACGTATGCGCGCGCATCATCATTATGATCATTATCATTATCTAATGATAATAATAATAATAATTATTATTATTATATTATTATTATTATAGTAATTAATATATAGTTACAACCGTCTTTCCTCAATTCCTCATCGCTGTCACGGATGCGCGCGCATCATCATTATGATCATTATCTTCTATAGAAGCTTCTATCTTTATAATTATGTATATTTACAAAAAGTCAATTCGCTCGCGCCTCTAGCGGTGAAAATGAGGGGTAATACCAGCTGACCTAATGTACATGTAAAGTTTGGAGCGGGACGTTTCACGAGAGTGACATCCACGGCTCCAATTTATAATTGTAAGAAATAGTATTGGAATAAAAACATTCAATCGGGTAAAACACGGGCGTTGTCAACATATATAGTCACGACCGTCTTTCCTCAATCAATTCCTCATGTCACGGATGCGCGCGCATCATCATTATGATCATTATCATTATACAAATAATTTGGATTATAGATTAGATAGAAGGTAATAAGACCAAATCTACTGATAAGGTACAATTTGGAATATAGATTAGAAGCAGAAGGTAATAAGACCAAATCTAATGATAAGGTACAATTTGGATTATCAACATATATAGTGTTACATCATGATTAATGGCGTATTTCTTATATTATTTTTAATATATTTGAAATTTAAATTATGTATTTATTTATTTTCTCACATCAAAGAGAGCAGTGAAGTCACACGTGTACCTAAATACAAATGATGACAATCTAAATAATCTGTGTTTTAAATAAATATCATAGAATATTTTATATAAAAATAAATAAATACATAATTTAAATTTCAAATATATTAAAAATAATATAAGAAATACGCCATTAATCATGATGTAACACTAGGGGCAGATACCTGGGGCAGAGGCTTGTTCTGGTAGTACCTCGGAGTGGGGGCCTGGGGCTTGGAGGTGTTCTGATATGGTCTTCTGAACGACGTAGCATTCTTCCATTGCTCTTGATGATGGGGACGAGGAGAGCGTGGTCCATTGTATAGAGCTTTTGATTTTTCTGCACGTTCTTGGTAATTCTTTTCGAACAAATCCAGCTTTTTACAAATTTCTAAGAGTTCATTGGTATTTTTAGGAGGGTTTAGGTGAAGGGCAAAAGAGTATTCTTTCTTTAACCCTCCAATAACCCAGTTTATTTTAGTCTCTTCTTCCATTTGGGGGTCGACCTTGTTGCACAGTACAAGGATATCCTCTGCGAACCTGATTGCAGGTTCATTCCACTGTTGCATCCTGTTTAGTCTCATCTTAATTTCTTCTTTGTTGGCGTCTGAGGCAAAATCCTCAATTAGGCGGCTCTTGAAATTTTCCCAGCTGGTGAAACTTATCTTGTGTAGGTTCAGCCAGGTTTTGGCGCTACCAATCATATTCATGGCAGCATAACGAGAGATAATGTAGTCTGCCCAATGGTACAAGAAGCCAATTTCTTCAAGAGATTCAATCCATGGGCGAGGGTCTTCCGTCCCATCATACTTGGGGATGTCGATGTTGGGATTCAGGACAACTGGGGCGGAATTAGCATCTCTACCAATTGTTGCACCAGGTTGCGGCTTGGCAGACTCTTCAGCCTTGATTCTCTCCTCAGACGTGTCTTGCATCTTACCAGAGCGTGTTTCAACCATCCTACAAATTTATAAAAGGGAATAATGAGATAAGTCTACTTTTAGTAGCCTCCAGAATAATTTATTTATTTTCTCACATCAAAGAGAGCAGTGAAGTCACACGTGTACCTAAATACAAATGATGACAATCTAAATAATCTGTGTTTTAAATAAATATCATAGAATATTTTATATAAAAATAAATAAATACATAATTTAAATTTCAAATATATTAAAAATAATATAAGAAATACGCCATTAATCATGATGTAACAATAGTCACGACCGTCTTTCCTCAATTCCTCATCGCTGTCACGGATGCGCGCGCATCATCATTAGTATAATATAAAAAGCCAACAATGAAGAATGAATGTAAAATAAAAAGCCAACAATGAAGAGTAAATATGATATAAAAAGCCAAAAATGAAGAATGAATGTAAGATAAAAAGCCAACAATGAAGAGTGAATGTAATATAAAAAGACAACAATGAAGAATAAATGTAAGATAAAATGCCAACAATGAAGAATGAATGTAAGATAAAAAGCCAACAATAAAGAGTAAATGTAATATAAAAAGCCAACAATGAAGAATAAATGTAAGATAAAAAGCCAACAATGAAGAGTAAATATAATATAAAAAGCCAACATTGAAAAATAAATGTAAGATAAAAAGCCAACAATGAAGAGTAAATATAATATAAAAAGCCAGCAATGAAGAATGAATGTAAGATAAAAAGCCAACAATGAAGAGTAATTATGATATAAAAAGCCAACAATGAAGAATGAATGTAAGATAAAAAGCCAACAATGAAGAGTAAATGTAATATAGAAAGCCAACAATGAAGAATAAATGTAAGATAAAAAGCCAACAATGAAGAGTAAATATAATATAAAAAGCTAACAATGAAGAGTGAATGTAAGATAAAAAGCCAACAATGAAGAGTAAATGTAATATAAAAAGCCAACAATTAAGAATGAATGTAAGATAAAAAGCCAACAATGAAGAGTAAATGTAATATAAAAAGCAAACAATGAAGAATGAATGTAAGATAAAAAGCCAACAATGAAGAGTGAATGTAAGATAAAAAGCCAACAATGAATAGTAAATGTAATATAAAAAGCCAACAATGAAGAATTAATGTAAGATAAAAAGCCAACAATGAAGAGTAAATATAATATAAAAAGCCAACAATGAAGAGTGAATGTAAGATAAAAAGCCAACAATGAAGAGTAAATGTAATATAAAAAGCCAACAGAGTGAATGTAAGATAAAAAGCCAACAATGAAGAGTAAATATAATATAAAAAGCCAACAATGAAGAGTAAATCTCTATATATATAAAAATGAATGTTTGTATGTTTGTCTGTTTGTATGTTTGTTTGTATGTCCTGTATACAAATTCGCAGTAGTTCACTAATTCAAACCAAAATGTCCATACATAGGTAAAAAAATACGGGGAAGATGGTAGGCTATTTTAAAAAATATATAAATCAATTATTAAAACTATATATTTTAGTCAGAAAATGATGATGACGATATTGCTGTATCATGTTTGATTATCAGATACAAAATTATATCGGGAAAAATTCCAAAAAGCAGAGACCACGGGTGAAACCAGTTCATTATTTTGTACGCAGGAACAAAATTCTAACAATAAAACATTCATTCGAGCAGAAAACAAAAGCCAGATCATCTTTCTATAAAAATATCGCTTC
The DNA here is from genome assembly GCA_030710605.1 of Cordylochernes scorpioides. Classification (NCBI taxonomy): domain Eukaryota; kingdom Metazoa; phylum Arthropoda; class Arachnida; order Pseudoscorpiones; family Chernetidae; genus Cordylochernes; species Cordylochernes scorpioides. The sequence goes on along the minus strand of CP092865.1, from coordinate 101,444,574 downwards.
TCAGACACAAAGTTTGCAGCGGGACGTTTCACAAGTGTGACATCCACGGCGCCAATTTATAATTGTAACGAATAGTATTTGAATAAAAACATTTAATCGGGTAAAACCCGGGCGTTGCCCGGGTCATTCGTCATTAATATATAGTCACGACCATCTTTCCTCAATTCCTCATCGCTGTCACGGATGCGCGCGCATCATCATTATGATCATTATCTTCTATAGAAGCTTCTATCTTTATAATTATGTATATTTACAAAAAGTCAATTCGCTCGCGCCTCTAGCGGTGAAAATGAGGGGTAATACCAGCTGACCTAATGTACATGTAAAGTTTGGAGCGGGACGTTTCACAAGAGTGACATCCACGGCTCCAATTTATAATTGTAACAAATAGTATTGGAATAAAAACATTCAATCGGGTAAAACACGGGCGTTGCCCGGGTCATTCGTCTAGTCAACATATATTGTCACGACCGTCTTTCCTCCTCAATTCCTCATGTCACGGATGCGCGCGCATCATCATCATGATCATTATCTAATGATAATAATAATAATTATTATTATTATATTATTATTATTATTATCAACATATATACTCACGACCGTCTTTCCTCGTCAATTCCTCATGTCACGGATGCGCGCGCATCATCATTATGATCATTATCATTATCTAATGATAATAATAATAATTATTATTATTATTATATTATTATAGTCATTAATATATAGTCACGACCGTCTTTCCTCAATTCCTCATCGCTGTCACGGATGCGCGCGCATCATCATTATGATCATTATCTTCTATAGAAGCTTCTATCTTTATAATTATGTATATTTACAAAAAGTCAATTCGCTCGCGCCTCTAGCGGTGAAAATGAGGGGTAATACCAGCTGACCTAATGTACATGTAAAGTTTGGAGCGGGACGTTTCACGAGAGTGACATCCACGGCTCCAATTTATAATTGTAACAAATAGTATTGGAATAAAAACATTCAATCGGGTAAAACACGGGCGTTGCCCGGGTCATTCATCTAGTTTTTTTATATGTGCATTTGTAAGAATTTCATCAGCAAAAAATTCTAAGGCTTCATCTGCTAAATAGTAGATAAGATTGTGTATTTTTTCTTCATCATTTGCTTTTAAATTTCTACTTCATACAACTTAATCCAACTTTCAATCTTTATATTATTCTTACTGCCAGAATATTTTTCAAATCTATGTAAATTTGCCATTATAAAAATAAAGATGTCTCTAAATGAGTTATTTAAATTTGAAATATATAATCTTTTGATTAAAAATTTACCTTTTTAATTTTCTTTCGTATCCTTTCGACTGCGCCAAGTATGTAGCGGATGTATGTATGTTTTTCTTTATAGCTATTTTTAATGTAAAGGAAATAAATAATCAAGAATGTATGTCTCGTTAGTTTTTATTTTTAACCCACGTCTCATTTTTACAAAGTCGTCATGTAAACAATGCTCATAAGCGCTTCGCATAAATGTCCATTATGAAAGAAGCAAAAATTTTAACCAGAGGAAAAATTAAATGTATGCATCAGAACATTAGGAAAAGTATAATTGCAACTAGCGAACTCAGAAGCTCAATTAGAGACAATCCTCCAGATATTCTCTTTCTTCAAGAGCCTTATGTTTTAAATAGAAAGGTCGTGTTCGATATGGACTCTCATATAATACATTGTTCCTCAACAGAAAACACTTATACTGCAACGGTTATATATAATAAAAATATAAAATATAGGAAGTTGGAGGGTTTCACAAATCAGTTTTGTACATCAATCTCTATATATACACCTAAATCTAGGACGATAATAGCAAACTTTTATATTCCTCCAAACAAAAGCGATGACGAACATTTGAACTTTTTAAAGAATTTGATAGCTACCTTCGAGAGTACTCCCCTAATCCTCTGTGGAGATTTTAATTCCCGTCACCCGGTTTGGTTCGATAGAATTACAAACTCTAACGGATATAAAATGCAACCTATTATTAATGAATATAATCTTTTTATTCACAATAACAAAACTCCTACCTGTCGTAATAAAAGCATAATAGATCTCACTATTTCAAATAGACATTCATTGGAACTGGTAAACAATTGGCAAACTTTTGAATTGACCAAGATTTCCGACCATGTGACAGTTTCATTTGATATCAATGTTAACTTAGATATTACAAACAATCAACAAAAATCTACATGGAAATTTAGCGAAAAGAAAGCAGATTGGTCACTGTTTTCAAATACAATTTCTAAACAGGAAGTAAGAAGATTGGAAAACGATGTAAAAAAGGTCGAAAATGAAACTGATATTGACATGGCAGTTGACAGGCTATCGGATATAATTCTGGAAGCTGCATATCAATCACTGGAGGTGAAATCTTCCAACTTCACTTTCGATACCGGGATCAAGTGGTGGAACAAAGAATTAGAACAAAAGAAAAAGTATTTTCATTATGTGAGAAATCGATACTCTTTCATCATAAAGCAATTAGTGTTAATGAATATACGGCTGTCAGAAATAAATATAAAAATAGTATTAGAAAAGCTAAGAGGAATAGTTGGCAAGATTTTATAGAAGAAAATGGATCTAATAATCCGTTTGGAAACGCCTATAGAACCTTTAAAAAACTGTGTTCCTCTAATCAACAAAAGGGATTACCAATAATTGAACAGGCACCAGTAGATTCTAAAGAAACTCTAATAAAAGATCTGATTAATGAACTAATTCCTGATGATACAACTATATCGGATACTGCTCACCATACATCAATAAGGAACTATACACCGAATTTTACAAACTCCAACTCATGCAAAATTCATAAGAAAGAAATAGAAGAGCTAATCGACAAAATTAATGTAAATAAAGCTCCTGGTCCAGACAATATTAGTAATAATATGATAAAGAATGCTTTTCAACTAATACTTCCGATTTTACACTCAATATTTAATAAATGTATTCAAATAGGATACTTCCCTAAAAAATGGAAAACAGCAGCACTCAAAATAATAGCCAAACCCGGCAAAACCAATTATGAATCAGCTAAAAGCTACCGTCCGATATCTTTATTATCAAATTTTTCAAATATTCTAGAAAAAATTCTCAAAAATAAAATCTATGAATTTTATATTCAAAACAATCTGTTAAGCTCGAGGCAGCACGGATTTATCAAGTCTAAGTCAACCATCACTGCTTTGAATACTATAATCGATGTATTAATGGAGCATAAGCAAAAAGAACTGTCTGCACTAGTTACAATAGATATCTCTGGGGCTTTTGATAATGCCTGGTGGCCAGCGATCATCAAAAGAATAGACTCAGATAATTTACTGGAAAAACTGATCAAAATTCTACAATCATATTTAAATTCCAGGTTCATTTCTTTCAGTTACGACAATCTAACAACTTCAAAGCCAATTACCAAGGGGTGTCCTCAGGGCGGTCCGCTTTCTCCACTTCTTTGGACAATTTTGTTGAATGATTTGCTGATGAATTTGCAGGTGCCTGTTGGGTCACATTTCACCAAACAGACCCAACAAAGATGTAAACATTCCTTTACATCCTATGTACATACACGCAGTGTCTCGCCGAAAGTGTTTGGTGTACAGATGGATGTCCCACGGCAATGGCCGACGGTGGTTCAAAGACCAAGCCGGGGGGGAGACGCAGCCCTGGACGTGAATACTAAGATATATCAAGGGAGACGCAGCCCTGGACGTGAATACTAAGATATATCAAGGGAGGCACAGCCCTGGACACGATTCCAATATCTACTGGAGGAGGATGATATCGGTCCCTGATTAAGTAGTCAGAAGCCCGACGAAAACAGAAGCAGGAGTCCAACCACAACATAAGCAGAAAGCTGACGGACAGTGGAGAAGCCACCTCAACAAGAAGAAACGGACATCCAGCATGCGCCTTTGTAAAACCTCCCTTTTAATTCTTGTATATATATATATAACCTGTGACATGACATTTTTGATAGATGGGGACCATTTATTAATATTCTTGGGATTTCTTAAAGGAGAAATTAGCATATAAGTCTCTCAGAGGGGTAGCATCCTAAATTGGATTTTAATTCCATTGTTAATTTAAATTTATCTCTCAATAAGACAGATAAATTCTGAATTTTGGTTAATATTTAGTTTAAATTGATCTTTCATAAGCCGTGTAAGAATATTTCTAATTCATAATTTTCCTTAAAAATAAAAATTTAATAAAATAATATTTCTCTCAATAAGACAGATAAATTCTGAATTTGGTTAATATTTATATTAAATTGATCTTTTCATAAGCTGAGTTAGAATATTTCTAATTCATAATATTTTTCTAATAAAATATTATTTTTATTCCTTAAATTTTAACTATAATAATATTATTTTTTCTATTTTAATATTTCGAGAATTTAGTATATTCAAGATTTATTATTCTGTGGGAGTTAGGGATTGAGGGCGCTGAAAAAAAAAGGGATAGGGGGCGAGATTTTTGGGGGGCTGGACCAAGGACCAAGCAGTTTGGACGAGGCTTTCGAGAGGGGCAGACGGAAATTTCCCACCGGGCGAGAAGTAGGTAGCCGAGGTGTTTAGGTAAGTTTCAATCTAAATTTTTATCACAAAGACATATATATATACATGACGAAGTCATGGTAGGTACAAAGGATTTTTTTTTATAAAGACATCTTGCCATTTATAGCGAGTTCATATTGAGAGAGGGACTTATTCATTTATTAATAGATAGATTATTTTGCCCAAGCAAGATCGCCTTTGAATGTGGTGTTATAGATTTACATTTTTTACCTAATTATGTCATGTCATAGTAAATACAATTTGTTTTATATTTTATTTTTTTTTTATCCCTTTCTTTGTCGAATAAAAGTTGATGTGGTAAATTATAATGTGTACTAATGTCTATATAAAACCACAGATCACACATGAACCTTGGTGCGTAAGCTATGGATATTGAGTGTATTATAAGAGGTTCATTGCCTTATCATAAACGGTGAATATGTATACACCTGAATTTCTTTATATGCTAAAGGAGATCAAGATATAAATGTTTTTTTTAATCGATGCTCAATTACAAGACAAATGTTAATTCGAGTGTATACAATATTTACCGAGTATGATGTAAAGTAAGAGCGTATCTTACGTCCCAAAAATTTCATCTTGGAACAAACTACATATTTTGATTATTTATATGGGTTCCTGTGTTCGTCGTACAATATCGAGTGTATATCTGAGTGTAAATTTGGTTATTATACATGTTGATGTAAGTATTTGGCGAGTGTTACATTTGTATGTCTAAGTCAAAGGATGGAATTTAGTCATCTAGATGTAGGAGGTCCTGGCTTCGGGACTCTACAATTAGCGCCACTTAACGTGGGGCCGAAGTCTTCCGAAAATCCAAATTTAATAAAATTTAAATTTGCAAGAAGTAGGCCTGCGAATTCCCTGAGATTAAGAAATTAGGTATCACTGCATATTTTAATTGTAAAAAAAAAATCCACTCAAGTTTAAAATATGAAAATGCACGCCATATTATCGAAATACGTTAGGCTTAAATAGAAACCCACGAGCTTTTTATTTCTCAGTTCCACTCGATAAAAGAAGTGACCGTTATTTTTATTGGTTTTTGATAAAAGCCTTTTTTTTTTTAAATACGTTATTCATGCCGCCTTTTGTCAATTTTATGAATTTTCGCTGGATAACTGTTAGCAATTTTTCTGCTTATCATTGGTTTTGATAAAAGCTTTATTTTTTTTAAATACGTTACTCATGCCGCCCTTTTTTTCAATTTTATTAATTTTCACTGGATAATTGTTAGTATATAAAAGAAATACGTTAGGCTTAAATAGAAACCCACGAGCTTTTTATTTCTCAGTTCCACTCGATAAAAGAAGTGACCGTTATTTTTTTATTGGTTTTTGATAAAAGCCTTATTTTTTTTTTAAATACGTTACTCATGCCGCCTTTTTACAATTTTATGAATTTTCACTGGATAACTGTTAGCAATTTCTGCTTATCATTGGTTTTTGATAAAAGCTTTATTTTTTTTAAAATACGTTATTCATGCCGCCTTTTGTCAATTTTTATGAATTTTCGATGGATAACTGTTAGAAATTTTCTGCTTATCATTGGTTTTTGATAAAAGCTTTATTTTTTTAAAAAATACGTTATTCATGCCGCCTTTTGTCAATTTTATGAATTTTCGCTGGATAACTGTTAGCAATTTTTTTTTTCTGCTTATCATTGGTTTTGATAAAAGCTTTATTTTTTAAATACGTTACTCATGCCGCCCTTTTTCAATTTTATTAATTTTCACTGGATAATTGTTAGTATATAAAAGAAATACGTTAGGCTTAAATAGAAACCCACGAGCTTTTTATTTCTCAGTTCCACTCGATAAAAGAAGTGACCGTTATTTTTTATTGGTTTTTGATAAAAGCTTTATTTTTTTTAAATACGTTACTCATGCCGCCTTTTACAATTTTATGAATTTTCACTGGATAACTGTTAGCAATTTCTGCTTATCATTGGTTTTTGATAAAAGCTTTATTTTTTTAAAAAATACGTTATTCATGCCGCCTTTTGTCAATTTTATGAATTTTCGCTGGATAACTGTTAGCAATTTTTCTGCTTATCATTGGTTTTGATAAAAGCTTTATTTTTTTAAATACGTTACTCATGCCGCCCTTTTTTCAATTTTATTAATTTTCACTGGATAATTGTTAGTATATAAAAGAAATACGTTAGGCTTAAATAGAAACCCACGAGCTTTTTATTTCTCAGTTCCACTCGATAAAAGAAGTGACCGTTATTTTTTATTGGTTTTTGATAAAAGCTTTATTTTTTTTAAATACGTTACTCATGCCGCCTTTTTACAATTTTATGAATTTTCGCTGGATAACTGTTAGCAATTTTTTTTCGCTTATCATTGGTTTTTGATAAAAGCTTTATTTAAAAAAAAAAATACGTTACTCATACCGCCTTTTTACAATTTTATGAATTTTCACTGGATAATTGTTAGTATATAAAAGGAATACGTTAGGCTTAAATAGAAACCCACGAGCCTTTTATTTCTCAGTTTCACAATTGTTCTAACCTTTCAATTTCAAATCTACAGAAGCGTCTTATGTTAAAGTGTACCATTTTTTTTCTTTCTTTAAGTTTCGAATATTGGCGAAATGGTTCCTTCCTTTGTATAGATAATGAAATTTAGGGACGCTAACTTAAGCCTAGAAATATTGTTTTCTCAGAAACCTGAGAATTTCACACGAGCTCCAAATTTAGAATCTCAAGGGGTGTCTTTTGATTGACAAGTGGGAGTAGCGTCCACATCTGGAGAGAGGAGGGATGATTGACGTGAAAAACAACAGATGTGCATGCAAGATGTTTTCGAGGGGGGAAGGACATGTGGAAAAAACACATGTACAGACTTTAGCTGGAAAGTGAGAAAACAATGAGAGGACAGTCCGCTGCTAGCTCTCGACTTGAAAGGTTGGTCTTACTGTCCTTCCCGCTTTTGCGGGTAGATATTTCACGTCTTAAATATTCTATCTTCCTCTGTTTTCATCATTACCTTCTTTACTATAGGATAAATGAAGCTTATTTTCTTTTACTACAGTTAAATAGTATATAATTTTTATTTAATTTAATAATATTTTAATTATTTCCGTCCCACAGAATTTCCACTCAATAAGACTAAAGATATTTTTGAATTTTATTAGAATGCTCTCTTAGCTACTCTTTAATCTTTATAATATTTAACGTTGTCTAGACAACAATTCGAAGCATTTATTTATTTTTCGATGTGCATTGACTTACGATTTAATTGATTTTATATATTTGTATTTTCTGTATTTTTAGGCTTCATGCTTGAAATGTTCCATCTCCGTTAGTTTCTCACCGTTATTTTCTAATTATTAGGTCAATACGACTTATTTCAAGGTTTAATAGATTTTATATTTAAGTATTTTTTTTTTTTGGAAACTGGTTCCACTTGATAAATCTGGAGATATTTTGAACTTTGATATTGACATAGTACACCTGGTCTTCCCTTATCTTTCCAATGTCGAGCATTATCAATGTAAACACAAAGATTGAAGATCTTTGTTTTTCTTATCTGGTTTGAAGGAAAAACGTACTTTATCACGCGGTTAAGTTGACCTCAAATAGGCTCGCAATTAATCTTTTGATTTATTTTTTTCCAGTTATTTCATACTGATTTTTTTTCCTTTATTTCTATATATTTTAAATCTTTATCCTAATAATTTCGCTTGTCATTTTATTTTTTTGTCATCTTGCGACTTGCCGATTTCTTGCTAACCTAGACAACACTTACCTCGAAGTATTTTGCATTTTTTTTTGTTTAGACATAATGTTCGTTTTACTATATAATCTTATGTATTTAATTTATCTATCCTCGGGTCTTTAGCTTTGATTATTTAATTTTGTATTCCACTTATTTCATCTTACATTTTGTAAAGTGATGCAGCAGTATTTATTGGCATCGTTTATGTAATTATATCTTAGCAACTTTAGATGAATCTGCATTATGTATTTAATTTTAATCTCCTTTCGCAATCGGACATGCACACTTATTGATATTTTTTTTTAAATCAGGCATTGAATAGATATAATGTATCCAGGGACAACCTCCATATTATATTTCAATCTCTTGGTTATGGGAAAGCGGAACGCCTTTATGGCTTTAGCAGTTTGATTTTACTAAATAACTAAATATTGTGTGTATTATTCAACACTTCGTTTAAAGCATTCATTCTCTTGACTAAGGTACAGTGTCATGCGCAGTATTTGATTTAATTTTTTGTCAACTTTATGTGAATATACGATTTTCCTTTAAAATCTAACCCCGATATTGTAGACAAGCGTATAGCTTAGCTCGCTCCTTTAAATCGTTGAATTGCCAATTTATTCTCGATATGGTATAATTCACAATGTCTGCGTGACGACCGAATCACGGTAAAATTTTCAAAATGGCGGTCGATGGACGCGTGTATATTTACCCTATAGAGTGGTTGTATATACACATAGGTGCCTATGGATTTGTTTAATTTTATTAAGATCTCCAGTCATATTTCTGTAATTAAGGCTTCACGCTTGAGATGTTCCATCCCTTCTTAATTCTTCACCATTATTTCTTTATAGGTTCAACATGACTTATAATTTGTAAACCAAGGCTTAACGATTTATTTCAAGTAATTTATCCAACACAAAATTTTCCACTCGATAGATATGGAGGCACATTTTTTTTGTTGATTTTACCAGATTGTGCCTTTTGTCCTCTCTTATCTATATGGTATTTAACGTTTCAATATAATGATCTGGAGCATTTATCCTCTTATCTAATGCATATAGTCCATGGACTTAATTAATTTATAAACGTTTTCAATCATTGTTTTCCTGTATTGTCTGGTGATCTCATCCTAAAGGTTTAATAGCATGCTAGTATTTCATTCTTTTATTCGATATTATGATTGCTTATCTTAATTTTATGTCCATATATGAACAGAATGTCCAGGTCTAAGTGTTCGCTTTGAATATCGATCGTAAACAAATTTAAACATACCTTCCCGAAATTCTCTTCCCTAGCCTTTATTTTGTGTAGTGATCAATTTTTCTTTTTGGTAACAACCGTTATAGATCCCTGGAAACGCATACTAAATAATAATACAGTATTTTGATTATTTTGTTAACCTTATATGAATATGCATTTTCATTTAAAACTTAACCCCGATATCTTAGGAAGGCGTATAGATTTGCTTGCTTCATTGAAACGTTGAATAGGATCATAATTTTAGATATGGCATAATTTACTACAGATGATTACATGTCGAAATACAATCACAGCGAAATTTCAAAATGGCGGCTAAAAAGGCACGTCGGGCAACCGATTATTTTCATGATGCCTCCAACTGCATATGATCTTAAATATCCTGTGTACACTGGTATGAGGTCACCTTGAAATGCAATAAACGTGCAAATTTTTTTTTTAACTTAAGAAAGATTTCATGAAACCTTCCCGTATGGAACATTTCCCCTTGGTCAAGGACAGATAAAACATTTCAATGAGTATTAAGTTACCGTAAATATTTGCCAGCAGAAGGCAAGATGAGATTACACGAAAGTAGGATCAGTGAGTGTTTAGCTCCTGTTTTTGTTAGTAATTCTGGACCTTTATAAGGCAATGGAAGGTGGGCATCAAGATATATTCTGATAGACGGGTGTGTGCCTTTGTCAAGGGAAGCAGTTATTCCGTGTAATGGGGATTACAATAATCATCAAATATTAACAAATCATCTTTGGTAGATATGGACAACCAAATGGTGCCAAATTCTTTAGTGTACTTATATTTTATCACTTAGTTGTTTCGTATCCAATCTTATGATGATCTTATCGTGTGGTGATCCATGTACAGAATTTAATAGTGTTGGGGCACGTTTTTGTAACCATACCCCAACAGAAGGCGTATGTATAATCAAATCAAATGGATACATGGCTTCCCTCCCACATAGACTTACAGACCATTTTTTTGCCCAGAAACTTAGACACTTGGTGACACCAGACTTCCATGCTGAAAGCTGATGCCTGGTAAAGAAGAAGACATCCAGAGACATCCGAGCTGGAAACTGTTGTTTCATATGTACATATATTCCCCTCACCAAAAATTTAGGTAAAGGTGACCAGAAAAAAAAAAAAAGGAGAAAAATGGAGAAGGAAGATCTCTAAAGACTGAAACTTATAAAATATCCTTCCAGAGAAAGGAAAGCATCACATTACAGTCCAGGTAAAAAGGGCCTGGGTCAATTTTAGCCAAGACGGGGGGGGCGATATATATACCATCCCGAGAAAAAGGGAGGGTTGTATTTCAACCCATGTGGAAAGACGGGGGGCTGGAGTCTGAAATCTTACACTACCGCAGGGGTTGTTTTTCTCTTTAGATTTTTTTTGTTTTGGTAATACTATATGTTCTATTTTGAAGGGGAGAGGCCTGGGGCGTCTATGAAATTGATACTGGAGCCGTTGGCCATTTTGATTGGTGTTTCTTTCGGCGAATGAAAATGGAGAATGAGATGATATAAAAGAAGGTTCTTTGCCAAAAGGGAAAAATCGATCGGAGTCGCTCAGTGAGAAGGACGATTTTTAGACGGGCCTGAGACGTAGAGGAGACCAGACCTTGCCGCCGCTTTCGAGAGAAGGTAAGCCCCTTGCCATTATGGCTTAGCCCCCCTCTTTTTTTTTTTTTCGAACAGAAGCTAATCTATTTAGATTCTGAATGGGCCCTAAAGGGCTTTAAGTGACTTAAAAGGAGTGTTAGGGTTCGTATATTTTGTCCCGCTAGAATAGATGGAGATCTAGGTTCCCCCCCCCCTTTTGTGTAGTAGACAACCTAGATTTCGCATGGGCCCAAAAGGGCTATAAAGTAACTTCAGGTCACCTCTATCTAAAATTTTACTATGTAAATAGCATATCTCGTCAGTATAGACATGTTCCCAAATTTTAAGATATTTAAATAAATATCTAGAAAAATTTTCTTGTTTCCTCTGTTACCTATTTCATACATAATTTGCCTTATGGTACTACCCCCCACACCTTAATTTCACAAAGTGTACAAATTATAGAACAACCGACTCTGTTGAAATAGAGTTGTGTACTATATCTTTGCTGTGATATATTGACACAGCAACAGTTACAAAATTACGACTTTATTAGGGCTACTTTGAGGGTAATTATCTGTCAGGTTTTAGTGATGTTTGTACTTTTATGTGTTTCAGTGCGTTGTTCCATCATATTTACCATTATACAACATTAAGGTCTTGCTGCGGGTTATATACATGGGGTTGTTGGCCTAAATTGCTATATATATATATACTTAAGTAAGGAAACTTTAATAAGTCACATCGTGTATCCTCCCTTTTCATCTATCCAAACCAGGGAACACATCAATGTCGCCCGCCGCGGGGCTCGAATTTAGTATATGTTTCTTCCCCTATACTTTAGAAATATATACCTAATGAAAAGCCATACTATTTTAAGTATTGGTGAAGTAGTCCACGCATCCTGAGATTAACAGTCTATTATAAATTCATATGTACATATATATATATACATTAGGAAGTTTTGCATATTATTTGTTTTCTTAAGACATATTTTTTTTTAATTAAGGTATTACACATTACTTATATTATTGTTGATATTATTAGCTGGTACTAGGATATATTGTGTTATATGTTTCGGGCAAATCTATTTTCTATTAATGCTATTGTGTTTTCTGAATAATAGAAAATCAATTATAAGCCTTTGATATTTGCTGTTTATGTTATTGTAATGTATTCTAGGTTCTCCTAATGCGAAAGTGTGACCTGTTCCTTTGCAGTATTGGAAAATTAGAGACCTATTGTCTTGATTAATAACGTTGCGTCTATGTTCATATATTCTATTGCTCACTCTCCTTCCTGTCTCCCCTGCGTATTTTGGCTTGGCAGCTGTATACACTCTGACAAGGGAAGGTTATCCTGAATTGACAAATGTATAATTTTTGTCTTTAGTAGAGATTTCCAAGACTCTATTTCTGAAACATTTTTTTTTTTTTAGATGAAGACAAATAAAACCATCTTGATAGTATTGAATTTTACAGTAAATATTTGCCAGCAGAAGGCATGATGAGATTACATGAAATTTAAACCAGTTATATGTTTAGTATGTTCCTTCAGTTGTAATTTGACACCGTCTTGAAATAAAGAAATTGGACGGTGCGCTATATCTTGATGCTGGATATTTCTGTGTCAGAAAGGTGTAGTTATTCTGTTTAATGAGAATTCCAATAATTATCGAAATTTAGCAGATTATCATTGGGGATTTGAACAACTGTCTTGAAAATTTTTGAACAGCCTGAGTAGATAAAGGAATCCTGGAGTTAGAGTGGAGAATTAGTAGTACAGACTGACCACTCGACGTAGATAACTCTAGAGAACAATTATTGTGTTAATCCGCCGTAGACAAGAAGAACATTGATCCTCAGGATATTCGATAGGCAGAATTTTGAGAATTGATAAGGTCATGGTTAAAGTTAACACAGGCATATGGGAGTTAAGACAGTGATTTAAACAAGATAAGAGGCAGCCTTGTGTCTTAAAAACTTTCAGTGGAAGCAGATGCCACTGCAAATATTCAGGTCTAATAATTTCCAAATTTGAAGTCATGCATGACGGGTTAGCACGGGATTGACGCCTGGACGGGTTTCCACTGGGATTAATCGAGCTTGCGAAAGAACTAGAAGAAGTGTGACATGTCACGCCACTGTACTAAATTAATAATTGAGAAGATTTATGTTGAGCCAACTGAAATTAGTAAAGAATTAAGAGATTAAGGTCTTATTCTTTGAGTTTTACACTAATTTCAATTACGCGATATGGACGGCGTTATAAGTTGGGTGGAAATGATTCGGCCGCAATGGGATGGTCTCCTAGAGATGGTACGATCAAATAATACTTATTGAATGCCGGGCGGGATCGCATAAAGCATTAAACGATATCAAGAAATGCTTAAAGAAACACCCTAGAAGATTGGGGATCGACAAAATGACGACATGGAAAATGCTCAACATTGTACATTGGCAGCAAAATGATATCTTGCTATTGTATGGACGACCACTCCTTCCTGAAATGTGCAGCGGATGTTAGTCCCAGAATTAGGTCCTTTGAGGCGACACTTTCCTTTGCAGATGACATAAAGACGCATGACAAAACAGCACATGAGCATTTAAACTAGCTTCAATTCCTGCCATTAATTAATTTAGTTGACCAATAGCTATAGAACCGCTGGAGACCTCCATACCCTGTGTGAATATTTTAGTGAGAAATGAGCGATTCAATTCTATGAGCCATGAGGTATCCTGTAAGATCAGAGCTGTACCCCATTCAATTTTTTTATAGTAGCCAGTGCGAGATATTTCCAGAATGTTTGTTTCTTTCTCTAACTGTCATATAATTGGGAAACTAGAAAACTACACTATTTTGATACAGTTTACATCTAGCATCCATGTGAACTCAATATGACTATTGAACGTAGATTGAAGATTAATGAGCGAGCCAACCTAAAGAGAACGAGTTTAATAGGCTTACAATCAGTAGTTGAAACAGACTATTCGCACAATTTTGTTATGTTCTCCCTCTAGCTGATCTATGACATTATAGATTTTTTTTTTCAAGGTGACTACCCCGTCGAGTGTATATGAAGGTATAAAGGTTTAAAGGTCATAGGCTGTTGGAATAATAATACACTAGTAATAATTATAGTTCATTCTGATGTACAGTAGAGGCAGTGAGAACAGCGCCTCTACCATCATGGCTAGTTAGTTTCAATACACCCAGAAAGAGCATTGATCTAAGATTACTATCCACCCACATGGATGAACATGTACCTCTCCCATTTCCTTTCCCTTTTGGGCCATGAACCCATCTTTCACCCCTCGGTTCCCTGCCCCCATTAATACATGAGATTCTCTTCTCCAATCCCCACTACTAATCTGGAATATTTCAGACAGCAGACTGAGAGAGAACCATGCACCCTGGAGATGACCCCTCACCCAGCCAGACGCCGTTGCCGTCTGCGCTATACCATTTGGAGAAGTTTGAGGGAAATGGGCTCATACCATTCGACAAGTTCATCCGGGACTTCGAATTGGTCTACGATGTGAAAGCCCTGGATGATTCTAGGAGGAGGATCCTCCTGGACAATCACCTTCGAGGAGCTGCGAGAGAGTTCGCCCTCCAGGCCTCCCAGATCAAACTGGGATACAACGAATTAAAGGAAAACCTGGAACAGAGATTCTCCAGGAGGGCCCCCAAGAGAGAAGCCAGGAAGAAGTTCTTCTCCTGTAGACAAAGGCCCGGAGAAAAGGTTAAGGAATACGCGAACAGAGTGCGGAGCCTTGCCTCAGAAGCCGAGTCAGATGGCCTGAGGATCGACATCACTGAGGTCGCTGATATCTTCCTCACTGGACTCTGTCCAAACCTGTGGCAGAGAGCCCACCAACTCCAGAATGAGTCATGGGAGGTAATTGTGAGCAGTCTCCACCAGATCGAAGAAAGGGATGACGAGTACTCCAGATGCCAAATGGAAGATGAAGAGGGGAGTGCCAGGAAGTTGAGGGAGTTGACGAGCCAGATGGCCCGGCTGGAATCCAAGTTAAAGAACCTGGAGACGGAAAACCAGGACCTGAGGAGGACCCACAGGGAGCAACCCAGGATGAATATGGGAAACAGGTGGGACACCAACCAGGCCAGAGGTTTCCAGCGGAGAGGAGGTTCCGCTCAGAACAACCAGCCCACTATACAAGGGACCAGGCAGGAGAGACCCCGACAGAACCCCAACGGTAGAGCCCCACAAGAACAGCGCAAGGAAGGCCCTCCAACAACAACCAAGGGAGGAGCGCCAAGGGGGTATGAGGGCCCCGAAGCAACGCGGACACCCATCAGGTGCTTCAGATGCGGGGAGACAGGCCACATGGCAAGAATTTGCACAGCCATGACAAAAAAATAGGTCCGGCTTGCCTCAAAGCAGGGAATGGGGGAACTCTAGCCGGCCTACCTGTAATCACTTGTACATTTGTAGATAAAGGTTGGTCTCTGAGTAATAGGACTATCAGACTAATTATCGATACAGGCTCAGAGGCCAACATTGTAAATATAGATTCCTTGGATATTAGCGCTGAAGGTTTGGGTAAACCCACCTTCCTTAAGGGGATTAGTGGGAGTGAGTTAAGGTCACTGGGGAGTGAGTTAATAGAGGTTAGGGCCTATATCAGGGGAAAACCCATCAGGGAAGTAAAAACAACATTTGAATACTGCCATCTAGGTGGGCTAGGCTTTGATGGAATCCTAGGTATGCCAGGATTCAAGGCTCTAAGACTCACTCTCAACCATGATGGAAGCGTCAGATCAGACTTTGAGCAGGACGAAGAACCGACTAAGTCGGCCTTCCTGTCCTCGTTACAGGCCAGTGAGGTGCCTGTCAGACCACCCAGTATACCTCTACATAAAATCAGGACAGGGGAAGACGTCCTTAGGGCATATAGTCACTGTTTCTGTGACGACATCTCCGATATGGGCGATGGGTCAACCATCATTGCCCCTAAGTTAAAGATACTGACTGGAAAGCCAGTCTATAGACGTCAGTATCCGATCCCAAATAAGCTGGTCTCAAAGGTGAAGGCCTTAGTAGACGAATTGGAAGAAGCTGGAATTATCGAGGGGAGTACATCCTTATGGAATTCTCCCCTATTCCCTGTTGCTAAAACAGACGGCAGCGTCCGCATTACAATGGACCTGCGATTAATTAATGAGGTGACAGAATTCTTCCCGTTCCCAATACCTCGCGTTGAAGACAACCTGCGTGCTTTTGCAGGCGCAAAGGTCTTCAGCACATTAGACTTGACCTCTGGATTTTTCCAGATTCGCATCCCGGAGGGTGATAGAGATTATTTCACTTTCTCTCTGCCCTGGGGGAGATATCGTTTCACACGTCTACCACAAGGAGCGAAGAACTCAGCTCAGATCTTCCAATGGGCCATGAATTTGGTCTTAGGGGATTTGTTGTATAAATGCGTTCGTTTGTACATCGATGATGTCATCGTCTACAGCGACTCTCATGAGCAGCATGTGGCGGACCTTGCCGCTGTACTCGAACGCCTGAGTCGCTTTAATCTAAAGGCTAGGCGTGGGAAGAGTTATTTCTTCAAGGGCTCTGTAGATTACCTCGGTCATGTAATTGATCAGGATGGGATAAAACCCATGTGGGATAATGTCGCGGCTCTCAGGGATTTGAAACGTCCCCACAACATCAGGGGGGTCAGAAGTCTTTTGGGTACTGTAAACTACTACAGGCGCTTCATACCCAACGCAGGTGAACTCCTAGCTCCACTAAGTAACTTATTGAGAAAGGGGCGAAGATTCACTTGGGGTACAATAGAGCAGACAGCCTTTGAGACCATAAAACAAGTACTAACCAGTGAGCCTTTACTGGCTCATCCAATGATAGGGCGACCATTTATCCTCAATACAGACGCCAGTGGAATAGCGGTTGGCGCTTGTCTCCAACAGGAGATAGACGGGGTTGTCAAGCCAATAGCTTACTATAGCAAACGGTTGATAGGCCCCGAAACTCGCTATTCCACAATCGAAAAGGAGGCTTATGCCGTAGTGTTGTCTCTGCAGCACTTTAAACACCTCCTGGCGGGCAGTAAGGTTGAGGTGCATACCGATCACAAACCGATCACTTATAACAAGGGGTCTGATTATAAGAACGCTCGATTGTCTAGATGGGCAGAGATCATCCAAGACTTCAATGTGACATTTGTGTATGTCCCGGGGAAAGAAAACACGGTAGCCGACTTCCTCAGTAGGTTCCCGTGTGAGGATGATCCTGAACCATCACGAGATAAGAGAGTTGTGGCCGCAGTAATTAAAAATCGTGGGCCCCCCTTGATAGATAGTGATCGGACGTGGGAAGGTTTGCTTAAGGACAAGAAATGGGCCCCCTTATTGAAACTAATAGGTGACAGACGGTCTACCGAGACTGTAACTTATAAAAATAAGGATTATAAAATGCACGAGGGTTACCTCGTGTCTAAGAACAGTGGGGGTATCTGGGTGAAGGTGGTTCCGTCAGACATTAGGGAGATGGTGATTAAATATCACCACGACGTTCCGACGGGAGGTCATTTTGGGGTCAAGAAGGTAATGAGAAGGCTGAAGGACGATTATTATTGGCCGGGTATGAGGACACAGGTCCGAAACTATATATACAGATGCGAGGGTTGCCAGCTCTCAAATCAAGGTGTAACCAAGGCTGGTAATGCTCCCCACTTCAGGCCTGGAAAACCATTTGAGCATCTTGCTCTAGACTTCATAGGACCCTTAGAGAAGACTTCCAAAGGACATTCTAGCATCCTGACCATAGTCGATTTATTTACCAAATTCCCTATTTTAATACCTACAAGAGACCAGTGTGCCAGTACAGTGGTTAAAGCGCTGTTGGAAAGCGTAATTACTATCTTTGGAGTACCGAAAACTATACTTTCGGACCGGGGTTCGGCATTCATTAGCTGTATTTTCAAAGGGATTTGCAAGGCCATGGGGGTAAGTGCAGTGAACACCACTGCTTGGAGACCTCAAAGTAATGGCGCTGTAGAAAGGCTCAACAGAACAGTAATTGAATCTTTGCGTAGGTGTGAGGCAGGTTCTAATTGGGATGACATCCTACCCATGGTAGCTTTAGCTATCAGAACCACTGAACATTCTAGTACAGGATTTACGCCAGCGAAACTCGTCTTCGGACATGAGCTGAGGCTCCCACAACCCTTTCAGGAAGCGGGACAAAGTCCTGTAAGCGAAGATTTGATTGCTCAAACGGCAGCCTTCTACGAGCGGGAACTAACAGAGGAGGTCGAGAAGATAAGAGAGGTAGTAAGGCAAACCTACTTGAATGAACAGGAAGAAGCTAGGATTAAGTTCGAAAACAAAAGGCTGAGAACTTTCAATAACGGGGACTTAGTCCTAGTGGAGAGAATGCATGAGACGAAGGGGCGTCACAAATTTGAGCCAAGGTATGGGGGTCCATATGAGGTACTAAAAAGAGCTGGTGATACTGTATATCTCTTGAAGAATCTAGAAACTGGGAATTTGGATAAATACCATATAGATAGGTTAAAACAATACCATATACCAATTAGGATTTTCCCCACAGAGGAGGAGGAGACTAGTGATGGTAATTCAAGTCAAAGTTCCAGTGATGAAGACCATTGGATTCATCTTACAGGTCCAGCTTATCTCCCTAATAGGTCTGTTAATGTAGTGGTTCCACAAGGGGTGACAACCAGAGCGAACTCAGAAGTAATGAGACGAGGGGAAGTTGACAGAGTTAGTGTGAACAGTTTAACTTTACGCAGGTCTACAAGGGTGAAAAGGCCCACACAGTGTAAATTCTGCTTAGACTGTCGCCTCTAACTAGGATTTTGGAGTGTGTACGGAGAATCAGCTCGATAGAATGAGAAGTTTAGAGATTTCAACCTTTTTTTTTTTTAAACCTTTTTTTTTTTTTTTTAAAGTAGAACTTCATTAGGATTCCTTTTTTTTTTACAAACTATTTCTTGTTAAAACCCGAGTTTCGAAGACCAATGAGAATAATGTATACCATTGTGAATTAACTATTTAGGGTAAATCTGAAATTTTAGTTATTATCAGGAGTAATAGGTGAAGGAAGGTGTAGGAAATCACAACTTAGAGGGGGGCTATGTCTAAAACAACAAACCTAATAGGCATCCTATGGCTTGTGTTGGGTAATTCAGAAACCCTATAATCCCTGGCCTTCAGGTAGTAGCTTTGAAATAGGTTTCTAATGAAGACATGAAAGGTCAATCTTTCAGAGTAAAGTTGCGAAGTATAGGGACCCTAAGCCAGGGGTAGAAGTTAAGTAGGCCCAGACCGTAGTCGATCCTCGGAAAGCACTTGAGAATGTTAGTGTTGGGTAGTGAATCGTAAACCCTATAAATCCATCTTTCAATAGAGTGTTGAGGTCGGACTACTGCAAAGGGGGCAGACGCACGAGGAAGTAAGAAGAAAGTGACTTCACCCACGGTGGCTAGGGGAATGACTCAATTCCGCTTTTATGAGGTGTCACGTTTAATGGTCCTTTATTCACCATTATAATTTGTGTGTGTCTTTATAGAATTGTCGTGAAAAGTCGCTTAGTGTCAAGGCAAGGGCAGTTTTGAAGTTACACTGATCCTTTTTTTTTTTTTTTTGGTAGGTTAGCTTCCAGATTATTTAGAATTGTTAACAATTATTGTTAACAATCATTTATCGAGTATAAAGTGTTAGTATATATAGAGCTTGTACAGAGGCATTTTCTTTGAGTAACCTAGGGCTTTAGTTCCCAATTTGTTTTAATTAGAAAACTTTATTTGATTTCACATTGTGTCCTGAAATATGTTATTATTTGTTAGGATCTATTGATATTGATAAATGAGTATTTTGGCCTTTGTAGCAGCTTTTAACTTTAGTTTGTATGCACACCGTGAATGATAGGGGGGAGGGTGTATGAATGAATTGGTGTAATGAATGTGTAAGAAGGTTAAAAACTATTATATTGTGAGCCCAAAATACATTAGAATAGGGTTAAGGACTTCAATAGGATCGATTTTTATTTTATTTTATTTTTTATTTCGAATTTTGTTAGGACCGAGAAGCCTCAAACAGGACAACTACAACTCTATCTATTGTTAGGAAAATATTCGCTCCACTTTGTTAGGTCTCCTTTTAGAGGAGTGCAAATATTGATTTCTTTTATTAGGGTAATCAGTTACTCTATTTCATTATATCAACTTGAATTTTAAGAGTCGTAGATAATGATCATATCTTGATTCTCAGGCTGGAAGGTTGTGGGAGGTTATGATCAGACCAGGAAACCCACAAAACTTCTCCTCACTAGAGGAAACGAAGAGGTATAGATTGAATTTTATGCAGGATGGGGGATTTGTTTTAGCCATGCCGTATAACCTGGGGTATAACGGCGCGACCTTGGGTAACCGATCTGACACCGTAGTTTCGACGCTTTTAGCGTGGCTGGAGTGAGGGTGTTCTAGACGGGAGGTCCTGTAAGATTGGCATGTAGGCAGAGATTGCCCAGTTATTCTAGACGAAGTAGTTTCCGTCTATTGAATTTTTTTTGGTACCAGTTTGATCCCCCATAGCTAGCGGAAGTTTCTTCTAATAAAGGATTCGCCCTGCCATACGTTTTGTTGGAATGAATTCGAGCATAAGACCGATTCGAGAGGCAGAATAAGTAATTATTAGGACCTTCAACGAGTTTAAACTCGTTTCATGATAGGATAAGATTTTAAAGTATTAGTTAACTATAAGGACCGCGAACGAGACGCCAGAACGAGCCAATGAGTAAAAGTTTTAGAAGTGTTGTATTGAGGACAGTAGAATTAAGAGCAGTTATACAGGGAGTAGAATTCTGAAGGAATTTGTAAAAGAACCAAAATTTCAGATTGATAAAATTCAAATTTATAAGATGTAGATTTGTAGGATTCAGGTCAATGAATAGAGGGTATATTAGTAGATGAAAGTAATATGAATTTCTTGGAAGGGGGAGGTAGCTGAACTGTACACACCCCAGAGACAAGGTAAACGGAGTCACAAACAAAATAGTAGAAATTGATTAGTCGCTCTACCAAAACAGAAAAATTCTCTTCATACGGTTGTCACCCTAGATTTAAATGGACTGTGTAGTTTAATAGAGGTCTGGGCTATGCTCCATTTGACCAAGATTCTAAATGACGTTCCCATCTGGGTTGAGAGAGTATTGGAATTTGAGGAATCTAACACACAAGAGAGAACCCACCCTCCAGTAGGATCGGGATAGACGAATATTACCCAGTGACCAACTCGTGATTCCAGACTGGATAAGATTGAAACTTAACTGAGATACTAAACCTTGAACCTTCAGCGCACAAATATACATTATGTTTACATTTTCTTTTTCAATATGTTATTATTTTTATATCATATATATTATATTATAGTCATATACTATTCATTTCAACAATTTTATTTTGACATTCATGATATTCATATTTATATTAAATATTTAATTATATATATTTTGTCACCATATATAATCTTGTAGTAGTTTTCTTTTGTCATCTATCATGGGATGATTTTTATCACTTATATCTTAACATATTTAATCACTATCTACATGATATGTTTTTACTTCAATATATATGTTATACTCATCATATAACATGGAAGGATTCATTTTATCATTACATATTTCGTGCCTTATTTAATGATTACTTACATAATTTGTTTTCTGTAACCTTTTTTTTTTTTTATTTAGCAAAAGTCATCATGTCATAGGCTAATCATTATGTACCAAGATATTTCTTTCAGCTAACTATAATTATCCTTTCCTTTGATTGTATATATATATAACTATACCACACGAATGTCTTGATTGGTACGAAAATAAAGATGCTGGCATGTTTTAGGAGTTGGACTAGTCAGTTATTTCTAAACGACTTCTTGGCGCCCAATTTTTTATATATAATATGTAATAGGGAAATGTCCTAACTGTATTGTTAGCAGAAAGAAGGTAGCAATGAATCCAGTACCCCAAGAGGCAAGGATGGGGTTGAGAGGACTTACCACTAGGAAGGCCTACTCCTCAAGACCAAAGAAGAAAGTGGAAGGGTGGTATATATACCCATGAATGGTAAGACAGATGACCTTGCTTACTTCCATACATATGATATGACTGTCCCCAATAACCTATTTTGATAACAGTGTTCTGACAGAATAATAGCACATAAAAAAACCCTTTGCCAGGATGCACAATGCCCACTAATGTTCGGAATAATAAACATCTAGAATAGCATACCATCATTTTGATTAGCCCTATCTTCCCTATAGGTTTCGGTACACCTGACTTCACCTAGTAATGGAAAATGCATTTTGCTAGAAATGGGCCTGCTTTCATAGTAACTGATGAAAGGCAGATGAATAATGAATAGCACAAACGCATTTGTCCATTACTTGGCAGGGGGAGGATTGTTGGGGCACGTTTTTGTAACCATACCCCAACAGAAGGCGTATGTATAATCAAATCAAATGGATACATGGCCTTCCTCCCACATAGACTTACAGACCATTTTTTTGCCCAGAAACTTAGACACTTGGTGACACCAGACTTCCATGCTGAAAGCTGATGCCTGGTAAAGAAGAAGACATCCAGAGACATCCGAGCTGGAAACTGTTGTTTCATATGTACATATATTCCCCTCACCAAAAATTTAGGTAAAGGTGACCAGAAAAAAAAAAAAAAGGAGAAAAATGGAGAAGGAAGATCTCTAAAGACTGAAACTTATAAAATATCCTTCCAGAGAAAGGAAAGCATCACATTACAGTCCAGGTAAAAAGGGCCTGGGTCAATTTTAGCCAAGACGGGGGGGGCGATATATATACCATCCCGAGAAAAAGGGAGGGTTGTATTTCAACCCATGTGGAAAGACGGGGGGCTGGAGTCTGAAATCTTACACTACCGCAGGGGTTGTTTTTCTCTTTAGATTTTTTTTGTTTTGGTAATACTATATGTTCTATTTTGAAGGGGAGAGGCCTGGGGCGTCTATGAAATTGATACTGGAGCCGTTGGCCATTTTGATTGGTGTTTCTTTCGGCGAATGAAAATGGAGAATGAGATGATATAAAAGAAGGTTCTTTGCCAAAAGGGAAAAATCGATCGGAGTCGCTCAGTGAGAAGGACGATTTTTAGACGGGCCTGAGACGTAGAGGAGACCAGACCTTGCCGCCGCTTTCGAGAGAAGGTAAGCCCCTTGCCATTATGGCTTAGCCCCCCTCTTTTTTTTTTTTTTCGAACAGAAGCTAATCTATTTAGATTCTGAATGGGCCCTAAAGGGCTTTAAGTGACTTAAAAGGAGTGTTAGGGTTCGTATATTTTGTCCCGCTAGAATAGATGGAGATCTAGGTTCCCCCCCCCCCTTTTGTGTAGTAGACAACCTAGATTTCGCATGGGCCCAAAAGGGCTATAAAGTAACTTCAGGTCACCTCTATCTAAAATTTTACTATGTAAATAGCATATCTCGTCAGTATAGACATGTTCCCAAATTTTAAGATATTTAAATAAATATCTAGAAAAATTTTCTTGTTTCCTCTGTTACCTATTTCATACATAATTTGCCTTATGGTACTACCCCCCACACCTTAATTTCACAAAGTGTACAAATTATAGAACAACCGACTCTGTTGAAATAGAGTTGTGTACTATATCTTTGCTGTGATATATTGACACAGCAACAGTTACAAAATTACGACTTTATTAGGGCTACTTTGAGGGTAATTATCTGTCAGGTTTTAGTGATGTTTGTACTTTTATGTGTTTCAGTGCGTTGTTCCATCATATTTACCATTATACAACATTAAGGTCTTGCTGCGGGTTATATACATGGGGTTGTTGGCCTAAATTGCTATATATATATATACTTAAGTAAGGAAACTTTAATAAGTCACATCGTGTATCCTCCCTTTTCATCTATCCAAACCAGGGAACACATCAATAGGAAGTTTTTTTTTTTGGAAGTAATGAAATTCGCTGTTTCTTTCCCTAACCCAGCCAAAGGACGAAATCGTTTCATTACATCTTGCATCCTTGGAAGCTAATAACATTATTTCAGAACTAAATGCAATATGCAGACCTGGCAACCTATCAAATGTATAGTTTCGAATAACTTTAGATGAACAATAATAGTGAGCCTTGCACCTCGTGTATGTTTACACTTGACTGGTTTTGATAAGCCCTTCTAGAGACCCTTATCTATTTCACCAACTCCAGATTGTTTGGACAGCAGAGGTCTATAACAAAGGAGGATCTTATAACAAGAGAACAGACCTAAGATTCGTTTCGACATCGGCTTTCATAGTTTATGGAATGTGGTATTAGGCAGTGGTAACCAGTAGCAAGGATTACATTTCTGAGAGATCGGGAATAGGCATAGAAGATTAAGAAGGATATCTTGCGTGGTATGAACAATGGACACCGGAGCATGCGATGTTGTATGTAGAACCTCTATATTATATAATAGGACTATGTTGCTCACGAAGGTGGACGTGAGTGAAGAATAATATAAAACATTATATCCCAATGGACGCTACAGAGCGTATAAGCCACTTGACATGAATCTGCTGAAGGAAGGGTCACTGTGGTACTATGTAAAGAAATCATCGGAAATAAATGCATCATTTATAATATTTAGAGATTTACTCTATATACATCCATCTGCAGGCGATGCACCTGGCTTTCGCTCAGACCTCACAAAACCAACTAAAAGACATACCAAATAAAGTACGCAAGGTATAGTAGCGCCAACCCGAATCTGATCAGATGTGTCTAAAGCTAGGTTTCTACTCCATCATACCACTGAAATCACTGCGGCAGCCATGTCTTAACGAGGCAAGATGTTTGATACCATCACAAGTATACATGCTAAATGTCCAGCACTGTACCCTGACGAAATTCCGATAGGAAGGTGCGCTAAATCAAAACAGGTCAGGATAAATTACACGATGTAATGAAAGGTTTAAGAGGGATAAGCCAACAATCGACAACAATTTTTTTTGGCCAACAAGCAGCGAACAGGAGTTCGGGCTGGAATGGGGGAAGGAACAATAAGAAGGGGAGCTGTATAAGAAACAGTCATTCATAGAATTCACCTGTGACACCATAAAAAAAAAATTTAAGATCCTATATTGAAGTTTTCAGGGCTACTCATGTCAATGCATATTACAGATGTAGACAATCAGAATTATTTAATGTTAACAATTAGGTGTAGCCCACTTTAACAGAGTTGTAGGGCAACTGACTTTGTACATGCATATATCCCCAATTCCCTTGACAAGGCTACCCTTTCTATTTAGCTGAAACAAACTGCTTATCTAACTTTATTACGTTTTAGCTGGCTCGAAGTATAGTGGTTTTCCTTTGTCATTAGCAAAGTAAATACCTAATCCAGTGTGCATAAAGGATTAAAAAAATGATAGACTATAGGAATACTATTACACTAGAAATAATTAATAGTTTATCCTGATACACAGTAAAGGAAGTGAGAACAACATCTCTACCAGAAGGCCACCATGGCTAGTTAGTTTCAATATACCCAGAAAGAGCTTATCTCCTCGAAGGGGAGATTAAAAGGGAGGAAACAGGTTCTTTGGAATTTTCCTCGAAATTCTGCGATGGCTCCCGCCCTGAAGATTGTCAGACGATAGTATAGAGCTGACCAGGGGGAGAGAGAATTGGAGGAAATTTCCTGCTTGTAAACACGAGGGTAGGTCGCCAGCCCTGATAAGGATTGGCAGGGGAGGAACAGATTCCCAGAAGGGACTCCCGAGATATCAAGATAGGCTAGAGCAATAGAACGGGATCCAGTTCCCGATGACGGGTTTCGAAGAGACTTCAGAGGGATGAAAGGGGTGTTGAAAGCGATGAAAAGGCAGTGAAATGTGTAGAAAATGATGGAAGAGAGATGAGAGAGAGGTGATGAAAGAGGTGTTGAAAGTGATAAAAAGAGTGAGAAAGCGTTGAATGTTGATGAGAGAGAGATAGAGAGATGCAGAAAGATGTTGAAAGAGAAAGAATTGGAAAGGGTTGGATAAAGAGTTTTGTAAATAGTAGATAAAGGTTGATAGAAGAAAGTACATTTAATGTATAAAGCGTAGCTGTCGACCGCAATATCGCCTCGATAGAACTATTTCTTTTAAAATAAGATATATTATGCACTGGGGGTTTGTGTAAGCTGATTTACATAAGTTTCAGCGACTGTATACACTAATTTATATACATGGGTCTTTATTAATTACAATATTGGGTTATATATTAAATAACAAATATGTATTCTCCTTTTTAGAAGCAATTTTGCTACAATCTTGGTTTTAATGTTGGTATAGAATATTTAAGAGTTACTCAGTTTTTTTTTTAAACAACGATTTTGTCTTAATGTTATGGTGAACTTTGAAGAGCTTGCAGTTTTCTTTTTATTTTAAACTATAACGTGTGTTCTAAACTTCCAGTTTTTTTTTCCTACTTTATTTTTGTTAACAATTTTGTCTTAGTGTCATGGTGAACTTTAAACAGTTTGCAGTTCCTTTTTTTTTTTAACGTGTGTTCTAGTGTTAAGTGTTGAAAGGAGCTTTAACACCATGTTTCAGTGTTTGTGTGTTATTTGTCGCAACATTGCCTTTGTGCAGCATATCGTCTCACAACCTTGCTATAGTGTTTGTTGCCATTTTTAAAGATTTTCATAATTTGTTTTAATGTTAGTGTGTCGTTTAGAGAAAATTGCCATAACCTCATCCTTATATAGTACACCGTTTTTACTCCGTTTTATTTAATGAGCTATATGAGAGATTTTAGATGTAAAATAAGAGTTACTATTTACATGAGCCAAATCGACCCAGCAGTTAGAACAAGAGGGGGGGAATCAGATGTTTCCTCCTTTCACGTGACGCCACTGTTTACCCCGACCGGTCGTGCCAGATAAGAGGGAATACCAGGAAACTCTGTCCTACTGACATCGCTCCCTCAACACGAGAAATGGCATTCCCGCTGCTTACTAGTCGGTCACAAGACCTTAGGCAGTCTGTCCTTGTACTTCGGGGTTGTGATAGGGCTCCATGCTCGCTGCAAGAACGACATCTTGGGTTTTCGTGTTCTCCTAGTGTAGAATTGGCTCAGCCTCACTTTAGTATAGTATATGATTAAGAGTTGTCTCACAACCTTGTTTTTAATATGACACACCGTTGAAGAGCTTGTACAACCTGTCAGGATACGATGTAGGAAAATGTTAGTTTCTTTTATTGTTATGTTACAATCTTATCCAACAGTAGAATCAGAGGGACCACAAGAGACGACAATCTTGAGAAACCTGCTAGAGATAGTTAATGGAGTCATTGGTGGCAATGCTGGCGGCGCTGAAGTACGCCGTTCGACCAGGGTCAAGAAACCCACCGAGTGCAGATCGTGTTCAGGTTGCCAATGATTTGACTTATAAGATGTGTACTAGAGCTAGTTGAATTTTGATCATAGTGAAATGTGTTAGAATGTGAGTTAAAGGCCCTAGATTGTGGTCTTAAAGAGATTTCAGTTTTTTTTTTTGAAGAAGCTATTCTGTATTAATAGCATGTTGTAATTTAACACCTGGGTTCGACAGTATATTTTGTTTTAATCTTTAATTGAAGGTTATGAATAATGGTTCAACTTCAAGATTAATTAGGAAACTTAGATGCTTTAGATATCTGCTGTGCTTGTAACCAATTCTCTGTGGAAAGACTTGAAACATGTGCTGGGTAAAAAAGTCCCTATAACTCCTTTTTTTTTTAAGTCATAGTCTAAAGGGGGTTTCTAATGAGAGTATGTAATGCAGTTACAATCTAAGAATTGATAGAGCAACAAGTAACCTCTGTTGTTAAACTTCAGAATGAGCTGGGTACCAAAAGCCCTATAAGTCCAAAGAAAGAGTTTAACTGAATAGCAGAGAAAGAAGAAGCGTTGGCAAAACACTTGTAGACCTATCATATATTGGCAATGAGGTAAATACTTGAAGTTCAGTTCGCTCCATTTAAGTGCTAGTTTGATGATTCATTTGTTTAGACACCAAGTGTCAAGATAAGAAGATTTTCAAATTGTGAGACACACAGTTAAAGTGTTAGGTTAGATTTCAGCATTTGATTGTTAACAATCAATTTTGTTAATTTGTTTAAATATAAATAATGTTTATCCACGTATAGATAACTTTTATGTAGAGTTTGTATGAGGCATTTATTTAAGTCAGTAGGGCTTTAGTCCCCACTTTGTTTTAATTAGATAACTTTATTTGATTTCTCATTGGTCCTGAAAGACTTTATTATTTTTAGGGTTTATTTGATAGATAATTGTAGTACTTTGGCATTTATAGCAATTTTTAACTATAGTATGAATGCAGTCTGCGAATGAAATATGTATGAATGGAATGACTAATGATTGTTGTCAAAGTTAAAAAACTATTATACTGTTAGACCAAATTTACTTTAGCATAGGATTAGGGATTTAATAGGTTCAATTTTCAATTTTGATTTCTTTATTTGTTAGGAACGATAGCCTCACAGGGCTGTACAACTCTATTGTTAGAAAAGGTATTCGCTCCATTTTGGTTAGGTCTCCCCTACGGGAGTATAATTTTTTTTTATTTCTATTACTAGGGTAATCAAGTACTCTTTGTTATTTATATCAACTTGAATTTTAAGAGTCGTAGATAATGATCATATCTCGATTCTCAGACTGGAAGGTTGTGGGAGGTTATGATCAGACCAGAAAACCCACAAAACTTCTCCTCATTAGAGGAAACGGAGAGGTATCAGGTGAACTTTGTGCTAGGTGGGGGGATTCAGTTGCCGACGTCGCAGACTAAGTGTAAAGCGACAAAAACCTCGGGTAACCGATCTGACATCGTAATTTACGACGCTTTGAGCGTGACTGAGATGAGGGTGATACAGTCGGGAGGTTGGAAAGGATCGGCACGTTGGGAGCTCTTTTATATATTGCGCAGCCTGGAACAAATTCCCCGATGGACGAGCTTAGAAAACATGCGCTGGGTAGAGAAATCGAATTCCCTGTAACTCCTTGTCTATAAGTAAAAGCCTAAAGGGGTTTTCTAATGAGGGTTAACAATTGAGCATGTAACAAACAAGTTATGATTAGACGAAGCGATTCCGTCTACAGATTTTTAGGTACCAGATAGCAAAGTGACAGATGGACTGTCCGGATTCTTTGCGTTTTATATCGCCCCAGGCTAGCAAGAGTTATTCACTTAATTAAAGACTATTAGTCTACCATACGTTTAGTTAGAACGAATTTAAGTCTAAACATCAATTAATATATAGAATTTTTTTTTTAGAGTAATTCATTATAAGATAGGTTAAATTTTAAATTAATAGGACACAAAAAATGAACTTTTGAAGCAGATTGCCAGAACAAGCCAATATAGCGGTCCAGATTTGAAGAGGAATTATTAATTTTTTTTTTTGGGAAGATCGAATATAAAATATTTTTCGTTTTGAGACGGTAAAATGACCTAGAGCAATGGGATATTTTGTTTTACAAGATTTGTTTTTCCAGAGAGGTACTAAGAACTCAGGTGGGAGGACATATATCACAAGATATGAGTTAGACCTAGTTTCTATCCATCATAATTTATTTCAGAATTAGTTTGAGTATTTTTTTTATTAAAGGGATTTTTTCTTGGTCAAAGTTTATGAGTACACATTCTATGGATAAGTTAAACAATGTATAGTAGGGGTAAACTACATGTTAAGATAAAGGACAAAGGTGGGAGAGATTTCAACCACAGGTAATGTAATTTGGAAGTAATCTGGTTGTGAGATGCTTCCTTTTGTATTAAGAGAGGCAGGGAACACGCCAGACAAACACTCCCAGTGACAAGTTAGTAAGGACAAGTTTTATCTTTGTTAGATATTACACGAGTTTGAGATACTAGTGAGATAACCTGGATCCCTCAGTGCATATCTATTCGTTTTATTATTTTTATATATCATATATCATATATTATTTTTTTATTATTATATCCATGTATATTTGTATATGTAGAAAGCACGATTCATAGCATAGATATGTGTGACATTTTGGTAGCAGCGTTGTTACCATCTTCGGACAAATGTACCGAATAAAGATTTTAATCACAATTATATATTCATTTGTATTCATTATATATATATATATATA
This sequence comes from Cordylochernes scorpioides, assembly GCA_030710605.1. Classification (NCBI taxonomy): domain Eukaryota; kingdom Metazoa; phylum Arthropoda; class Arachnida; order Pseudoscorpiones; family Chernetidae; genus Cordylochernes; species Cordylochernes scorpioides. Next base: position 101,414,186 of record CP092865.1, on the reverse strand, counting down.
TATATATCAAACCATTTTTTTTTTTACTTATAGTAAATACCCATTTTAATATTTTTTATTTTTTATCTAACATCGCGTATATCCACATTGTTCCATTTTTTTTTTGTATCGTATCCATGCAGCTCTAATAAGTATATTTTTTTTTACGTTTCTGTTTTACCCTATTATTTTTTTAATGTCATCGATAGGAGCTGCAACCTTAGATTTTTTTTCTTACTATCATTGTCATTTTGAACATGTATAGCCATTCCTTTGCTGCCATATGTATCGTATAGAACTAATAAAGTTTTTTTTTTAGATGTGTTTTAGGAATTGGGCATGTCTACCATACAAACACAATTCCTTGGCGCCCATAATTATTATGTTAACCTGAATGGCATAAGAATCTGTTTTGCACAGAACCTGTGTATAGACCACCCCTTCTCCACCCACTGGGACTGCGGTCGGGGATGTGTGGTCTCGACTCACATCTGGGTCAAGACTCCATGGAATACAGACAGCAAAGGGATGGGCTTAGTACATTGCCCATAGAATGGTAGGGTAGAACTTCCTTCTGTAATCACGATGAATTAACCTGCCCCAGGTTCCATGGCCCGTCTGTTCCCCCTTTGCCGAAGTGTCAGTGATTGCATAGTGGTATCGTAAAAGAATGCATTCCTCCCAATTTCATATTTTCTCATGGAATATTTGATCAGATATGAATTGAAATAAACTCATTCTTTCACTCTGGCAGGGGAGGAATTGTTGGGTCACATTTCACCAAACAGACCCAACAAAGATGTAAACATTCCTTTACATCCTATGTACATACACGCAGTGTCTCGCCGAAAGTGTTTGGTGTACAGATGGATGTCCCACGGCAATGGCCGACGGTGGTTCAAAGACCAAGCCGGGGGGAGACGCAGCCCTGGACGTGAATACTAAGATATATCAAGGGAGACGCAGCCCTGGACGTGAATACTAAGATATATCAAGGGAGGCACAGCCCTGGACACGATTCCAATATCTACTGGAGGAGGATGATATCGGTCCCTGATTAAGTAGTCAGAAGCCCGACGAAAACAGAAGCAGGAGTCCAACCACAACATAAGCAGAAAGCTGACGGACAGTGGAGAAGCCACCTCAACAAGAAGAAACGGACATCCAGCATGCGCCTTTGTAAAACCTCCCTTTTAATTCTTGTATATATATATATATAACCTGTGACATGACATTTTTGATAGATGGGGACCATTTATTAATATTCTTGGGATTTCTTAAAGGAGAAATTAGCATATAAGTCTCTCAGAGGGGTAGCATCCTAAATTGGATTTTAATTCCATTGTTAATTTAAATTTATCTCTCAATAAGACAGATAAATTCTGAATTTTGGTTAATATTTAGTTTAAATTGATCTTTCATAAGCCGTGTAAGAATATTTCTAATTCATAATTTTCCTTAAAAATAAAAATTTAATAAAATAATATTTCTCTCAATAAGACAGATAAATTCTGAATTTGGTTAATATTTATATTAAATTGATCTTTTCATAAGCTGAGTTAGAATATTTCTAATTCATAATATTTTTCTAATAAAATATTATTTTTATTCCTTAAATTTTAACTATAATAATATTATTTTTTCTATTTTAATATTTCGAGAATTTAGTATATTCAAGATTTATTATTCTGTGGGAGTTAGGGATTGAGGGCGCTGAAAAAAAAAGGGATAGGGGGCGAGATTTTTGGGGGGCTGGACCAAGGACCAAGCAGTTTGGACGAGGCTTTCGAGAGGGGCAGACGGAAATTTCCCACCGGGCGAGAAGTAGGTAGCCGAGGTGTTTAGGTAAGTTTCAATCTAAATTTTTATCACAAAGACATATATATATACATGACGAAGTCATGGTAGGTACAAAGGATTTTTTTTTTTATAAAGACATCTTGCCATTTATAGCGAGTTCATATTGAGAGAGGGACTTATTCATGTATTAATAGATAGATTATTTTGCCCAAGCAAGATCGCCTTTGAATGTGGTGTTATAGATTTACATTTTTTACCTAATTATGTCATGTCATAGTAAATACAATTTGTTTTATATTTTATTTTTTTTATCCCTTTCTTTGTAGAATAAAAGTTGATGTGGTAAATTATAATGTGTACTAATGTCTATATAAAACCACAGATCACACATGAACCTTGGTGCGTAAGCTATGGATATTGAGTGTATTATAAGAGGTTCATTGCCTTATCATAAACGGTGAATATGTATACACCTGAATTTCTTTATATGCTAAAGGAGATCAAGATATAAATGTTTTTTTTTAATCGATGCTCAATTACAAGACAAATGTTAATTCGAGTGTATACAATATTTACCGAGTATGATGTAAAGTAAGAGCGTATCTTACGTCCCAAAAATTTCATCTTGGAACAAACTACATATTTTGATTATTTATATGGGTTCCTGTGTTCGTCGTACAATATCGAGTGTATATCTGAGTGTAAATTTGGTTATTATACATGTTGATGTAAGTATTTGGCGAGTGTTACATTTGTATGTCTAAGTCAAAGGATGGAATTTAGTCATCTAGATGTAGGAGGTCCTGGCTTCGGGACTCTACATGCCCAATTGTGAGTTGATTTGTTATGCGGATGATATTTCGATCATATGCTGGAATAAAGATCTAGCATCACTAAAAATAGTTATAGAGGAAGCATTAAATACTATCGAATTGTGGTGTATTAAGAACAAGTTAGAAATCAGTTCCGAAAAAAAACAAACATTTTATATTTGCATAATAAAGAGAAGATCCCAGTTAAATTTAAGAGTGGATTAATTTCACCAGTACAAAAAATAAAAATTTTAGGAAAAACAATTGCAAATCATAGAAGAAAAAACAAATTAAATTTTGCTTTTCATATAGAGGAAATAGTGAGCAGAACTCTAAGAATAAAAAATTTTCTATTCTCTCTGTGCAGCAAATCATGGGGTTTGAGCTCCCATAAAAGAATTACATTGTACAAATCTTTATTCAGATCAACTTTAACATATGGATCAGAAATATGGTTCAAATTTTTAAATAAAAAATCGATACAAAAATCAAACTCAATGCAATATCAGATATTATTATGGAGCATTCAAGCTTACAAGACAACTTCGTACAACTGTGTTCACAGTTTGGCTAAAACTCCATTGATTGCAGATTACATTGAAGCAAAAAATATGAAATATGACTTAAATAACTTATCGTTTGAGGACAAGCAAAAATACAACATCGATATTCCCTTTATAATTAAATCCTATATAGACGAAAGAATGTTGCTCTTACTGAATAATACAAACGAGACATTTACAAGTTTTTCAACCGGGGTATTCCTAATTATTTTCGCCCTAATTTCCACAACACACAATTTGTAACCAACCATGGTAATTTCGGAAGTTTTCTGGAAAGAATCCGCGCATCGGAGGATCCGGGCTGTTTTTGTGGATGCCGCATTCAAGATTCCACTCACCTTTTACTTAAGTGCCCAGCATTTCAAGACTACAGACTCAATAACTGTATCCTCTGTACCGATCCAAGAGAACTGATATCCAGCAGGGATTCATACATTGTATTCAATAGATTTTGTAAATTTATATCAAAGTTTTTAATTAATCTCAAGTGTTAGGTATAATTAACTATGTGCTGTATATATGATTCTTTTTTTTTTCCTTTTTCCTTTATTTTGAGGTGTGTTTAAATTAAATTACCTATGTATATAGTATGCTTGTTTGAAATCAATTTCAAAAATATGTAAATGCCTTGAGCATATGTTTTTTTTTTATATGTAAATAGTTCTCTCTCTCTCTCTCTCTCTCTTGTATTGCTTTCCTTTGGGCGCCAGTGTCCTTGGCGGGACATCGCGCTTTGTATTTACAGTTGAATAAAGTATGATTGAATAAGTGATGATGATTATTGGAATCACATATATATAGTCACGACCGTCTTTCCTCAATTCCTCATTCCTCATCGGCCGCTGTCACGGATGCGCGCGCACAGGGAGGTCACGTGCTCGCCGGCAGCCAACGGGCGCGCGCCGCCGGCATTACGTCATAGATTATAAACACAAGGTAATAAGGCCAAATAAAAAAATAGTGTGTGATAAGGCACAATTTGGATTATCTCTATATATATATAAATGAATGTTTGTCTGTTTGTCTGTTTGTTTGTTGGTTTGTATGTCCTGTATACAAATTCGCAGTAGTTCACTAATTCAAACCAAAATTTCCATACATAGGTAAAAAAATACGGGAAGACGATAGGCTATTTTAAAAAATATATAAATCAATTATTAAAACTATATATTTTTAGTCAGAAAATGATGATGACGATATTGCTGTATCATGTTTGATTATTAGATACATAATTATATCGGGAAAAATTCCAAAAAGCAGAGACCACGGGTGAAACCAGTTCATTATTTCGTACGCAGGAACAAAATTCTAACAGAAAAACATTCATTCGAGCAGAAAACAAAAGCCAGATCATCTTTCTCTAAAAATATCGCTTCTCAGACACAAAGTTTGGAGCGGGACGTTGCACAAAAGTGACATCCACGGTGCCAATTTATAATTGTAACGAATATTATTTGAATAAAAACATTTAATCGGGTAAAACCCGGGCGTTGCCCGGTCATTCGGCTAGTAAAGTTTGTGGTGTGTCGATTTATGGTCCAGTGATGGCTCAGATAGTCTCTCAAGTCAGTGTTTTATTGGCGTTTCTTGTTGGCTACATTTATATGGGAAGACAAAAAACACAACACCCTGGAATCACATTCGGTCCTCTCTGGTGACCGCCGCTGTGCCAAGTAGTGGTTGTCATCTCCTATTTCATGGCGCCACGTGTTGCGTCATCCCAGCAGGCTGGAAGGAAATCTCTCAGCCCCCACAGTTCTCCCCTTCCAGTGGTGAAGTCACGATTCGGTGCACAAAATGGTTAATTACAATTAATATATACATCATCAATATAGGCAAGAGAAAAAAAAATAGGAGAAATATAGTTTATTGCTCCTTAAATCTCACGGGTTTCTTGATTATTCTCCCCTATCTTGTCCTAGTCAGGTCTGGTGCTGATCCTGTTCCTTGGAATTCTGTGTACTTCTCCACATCTGGTGGGTCAGGATTCTGTTGGGACGATGTAGAAGGCAGCGCTCCCGACACGATAGGTCTTGTTGCAGTAGGGTGTTTTGAAGTTATATTGTCCGAATCTGCCAGTAAGTAAGCAGGTCGCAATCGGTCAATCGATATGGTCACATTTCTTCCTTTCACTTTGAGTGTGAAATACTTGTCTGTTCTATCAAGGACTGGGAAGGGTCCCTCATATGGTGGTTCCAGAGGTTTCTTCACTCGATCTGTCCTGATAAATACATGTGAATATGTTTTCAGATCTTTATGAACAAATACCTTAGTCTTCGAATGATGTTTTTCATTTAAGGGTTTGAGCAATTCCATTTGTTTTTGAAGCTGTTGAACAAATTCTTCAGCATGCAGGTGATGTTTAGAAGCATCAAAGAATTCGCCAGGCAGTCTGATGGTTTTGCCATATACCATCTGAGACAAAGAATGGTTGTTATCTTTGTTGATAGCACAGCACGCAAGCCTAGGAGAACTGTTGGCAGCGTTTCTGTCCACTTAATATTATTGTGGGCACGAATGGCAGTTTTAATGGTTCTATGAAGCCTTTCAATCTTCCCGTTACACTGAGGGTGGTACGCCGTGGAATGACGAAGTTTGATACCACACAGCGTTGGTAAATCTTTGAAAAGCTGAGAAGTAAACTGCTTTCCTTGGTCTGATATCACTGTATGAGGTGCTCCAAACCTAACAATCCAGTTTTCGTAGAACGCTCTCGCTACCGTTTCAGACTTCATATCTGGTAGCGGAACAACTTCCATCCAGCTGGTGTACCTGTCGATACAGGTCAGACAGTAGATGTTACCATTCGATGGAGGCAAAGGACCAATTAGATCGATGTGGACAACACTAAATCTTTCATCCACTTCTTGATATTTGCCTATTTCTGATTTCGTGTGTGTCGACACCTTGCACTTTTGGCAGTTGACACAAGCTTGAGCCCATTTCCTAATGTCTTTATTCATATTGGGCCATATAAATCTTGACGTTAATTGTTTAGTAGTGGCTTTAATGCCTGGGTGTGAGAGTTCGTGGAAGTTCCTAAAAACCATCATTCGGAATTTAATTGGAATGAATGGTCTAATATTATTAGTAGACACGTCACACCATAACAATTTGCCTGATTGTAGTGGGCATTGCTTAAATTTTAGAGAAGTATTCTTTGATATCAGGTTTTGTAGTTCTGAATCACCAGTTTGTTCTTTGGCGATCTCTTCGTAGTCGATAGTTGTGATAGCATCAACTCTGGAAAGAGCATCGGCGACTATGTTGTCAGTACCTTTTATGTACTTGATGTCAGTAGTGAATTGGGAGATGTATTGAAGATGTCTTAATTGTCTAGGAGAAGCTTTCTCATTTTTTTGTTTGAATGCGTAAATTAAAGGTTTGTGATCAGTCAAAATTGTAAATTCACGTGCCTCAAGCAGGTGCTTGAAGAATTTGATAGACAAATATATTGCGAGAAGCTCTCTATCATATGTACTATAATTGCATTGACCAGGATTTAATTTTTTAGAGAAAAATGCTATTGGTTTCCAATTATTATTGTCAAGCTGTTGGAGAACTGATCCAACTGCCCGATCTGAAGCATCTGTACAGAGTGAGATTGGCAGTTCAGTATCGGGGTAGGCTAACAGTGCTGTATTAGCTAGGGCTTGTTTGCATTTTTCAAACGGAACTTCAGCTTCTTTAGTCCATTTTATTTCGCTTCTATCCTTTTTCTTGGCTCCCCTCAAGTATTCATGAAGGATTGCCTGAGTCTCTGCGGCATTGTTCAAAAAGGTACGATAAAAGTTTAGCATTCCCAAAAATATGCGTAATTCATGAACTGTTTTTGGTTTCTTATATTCTAGAATAGCTTTAACCTTTGTTGGGAGTGGTTTCACACCGTGAGAGGTAATTAGGTATCCTAGAAAATCAATTTCCTGTACTAGGAATTTAGATTTAGAAAGATTGATTCTCAATCCATAGGAATTTAGTCTGCTGAATAAGGTTTCTAGGTGGCTATAATGCTCTTCTTCCGTTTTAGAGGCTACCAGAATATCATCTAAGTAGACAAATGCAAAGTCCAAGTTTCTTAAGACTTCATGCATGAATCTCTGAAAAGTAGCAGTAGCATTTCTAAGACCGAAACTCATAACATTAAATTCGAATAGCCCAAAAGGAGTAATGATGGCAGTCTTTGGTTTATCCTCTTCAGCAATTGGAATCTGATAGAATGCCTTGCATAGGTCTATTTTTGAGTACACACGAGTACCTTTAAAGATGTGGTGGAAATCGTCCAGTCTAGGGATTGGATAACGATCTGGAAGTGTAACTGCATTGAGTCTTCTATAATCACCACAAGGTCTTAGTGCCTCGTCCTTTTTTGAAACTAAATGTAGTGGACTCGCCCAAGGAGAATTTGAGGGTCTAATTATTCCATTATTCAACATATATTGAAATTCTGCCTTAGCAAGAGTTAATCTCTGTGAATCTAGACGACAGGCTTTTGAGTGAATTGGCTGACCTCTTGTAGGAATATAATGCTTAACGCTATGTTTTGCTTCTACAAAATCTGATGGTGGCCTACATAGGTTAGGATATTTGGTTAGGATAGCGCTGACCTTGGATGATGAGTTTAGAGTGCTAATATTTCCCATGTCCGAGATTGACTGAATGACGCCTCTTATGGAAAGATTAGTTATCCCATCAATTAGGCGTTTATTTTTTATATCAATAATCAATCCAAAGTTGTTCAGAAAGTCTGCTCCTATTATTGCTCTGTTGGTATTGGCGATTACAAAAGGCCATTGAAATTGACGTCGAGGTCCGATATCCAAATTTCTAACCTTTGTTCCATAGGTAACAATTTCTCTGTACCATTGGCTGCGTATAATTTATAATCAGAGCTAGGCATCCTATTTTTATCCTTTGGAGGTATTATAGATATATCAGCACCACTGTCCACCAAAAAGCGCAATCCCGTGTTTTTGTCTGGCACAAATAATCGGAGATTGCGACAATCCTGAATGTCGGCGGAAGAGTTTGTCGCTACTCTGTCCGCCGGTTGGAGTTTTCCGACTCTTTCCAACTGCAGGAGGCCTGCATTTATTTTGCAAGCAATTAGTACCAAATCTAAAATGGTAATAGCAGTATTTCCCTTTTGGATCGAAAGATCTTCGAGAATTACTTCTCGGTCTTGACTGAGTCCTATTTTTGGATCGAGATCTAGATCTATCCAGTCTCAATTCGGACACCTGCCGTTCAAGATCTTCCAATTTGGCGATCAAGCGATCTGTGGATGAAGAAGGCACACTTCCGCATCATATATTTCTTTGGAAGAGTTTATTTCATTTATTTTATCGGCCATTATGGCCAATTTGCCAATGTCCTCTTCGCTTACAATAAGTATATTCTTTATGGATGTGGGCAATTTATCGAGCCATAAAGTTTTTATTAAATTGTCAGAGATATCTGGGGTAGCGAGGGATCTGAGCTTTTGTAATAACTGGCTCGGCTTCATGTCTCCGAACTCAATACCTGAAATTAACTTTTTAATTCTCAACCCTTCACTTTCTCTGAACAATTCAAGTAGTCGTGATTTACATTCAGAGTACTTGTTGTCGCTTTTGCTATTAATTATGTCCCAAATGTTTTCTATATATTTTGGTTCTAATTGGGAGATCAAATAATTAAATTTAGTGTCTTCCTGAATAATTCCACCTATTTTGAACTGTTCTTCTACCTGGAAGAACCATATTTCAGGTTTTTCAACCCAGAAAGGCGGTATTTTAACACTAACTTTGCATATTTCTGAGGTATCGCTAGGCTTATTTTTGTTTCCATTTTACGTAAATTTAAATTTGACACAACAGCTTAGAGATAAAGTTAAAAATAAAAATATTGAGATAAAATAACAAGGAAGATAATATAAAAACTTATCTTAGTCTTGAGATGATATCCCGATATCCTGGATGATGCTTCTTTTCAAGCTTGAATCACTTTTTGCATTTCTTTATCTCTTGAAATCTTCGTATGCTTTTTCTTTTCAATCACGTCCGGCTCACCAATTGTGGTGTGTCGATTTATGGTCCAGCGATGGCTCAGATAGTCTCTCAAGTCAGTGTTTTATTGGCGTTTCTTGTTGGCTACATTTATATGGGAAGACAAAAAACACAACACCCTGGAATCACATTCGGTCCTCTCTGGTGACCGCCGCTGTGCCAAATAGTGGTAGTCATCTCCTATTTCATGGCGCTACGTGTTGCGTCATCCCAGCAGGCTGGAAGGAAATCTCTTAGCCCCCACAAGTTCTATGAAAAATTAAATATGAGAATAATAATTTTGAGATGTTTACAGCACGTATCAATATATAATTCACATTATTTTCTTCTTTAAAAGCTGTGCTCGAATGTAACACCTGTAAATTGAGACGAAATAAATAAAAAAACTTCTTTATTGCATTCATTTAATTTAATATTTTTGTGTTTATTTATTTTGATTAGATTTCCAAATATATATATAAATAAATATATTTTTATAATAATAAAAATATATAACAATAAAAGTTTTCTTTCTCACTAAAGTTATTGCATATATCAAATTAACTTTAATATAATATAGTAAGTTATAATAGTTAGGCAGGACTAAACCATACAATTACGCTTTATATATATTTAGCAACTTATATTTTGATATCAATATTTTGAAAATTATTTATTTTAAATAATATATCTTCTTAAACGCAAATGAAATGAGTTAATGTATACGTTAAAAATGCCACAGATTAAAGATTGATTAAAAAGGTTATTTGCTTTGTTTATATTCTTTGCAATTTAACCTCGCCCCCCCCTTTCTTTGAACTCGAAAATTTATTTTGTAAAAAGCAGTTAATTAAATAATCACTTTTAAACTTTTGAACATTTTTGTTGTTAATGTTTTATTTATATTTTAAATCTTAAAAATATAAAGCAAAAAATTGACATTCCCAAAATATATAGTTTAAAGGTAAGTTTAAATATTGAAATTCCTATAATAACAATTGGGTATTTTTTTTTTCGTTTAAATTAGTAAGGAGTATACCTTTTTTTTTTTTTTTTAATTCGTAATCATGAATTTTTCTATAATATAAAAATTATATTTATGTGTAATTTAGGTTCAAAATTGTTGGCACTTTTTTTGGCAATATAATTTAGGAGCGTTCCCAGAATTGGGTATATTTGGTAGGCGGCGCTGTACGTTGCCACCGCCGTACCTTCGAGGCGTTTTACACTAGTTAAAAATACAATTTCGGTGAAATACTTTGAGTTTTACCAATTTAATTTTAATTTACCAATATAATTTTAAAAAAGATTTAACAGTTAAAAAACATTTTTTAAAATTAAATATAAACTGATTTTTCTAAAAACGAACATTATTTTTTTAATTATCTGAAACTAACCTAATTCAACTTATCTAAAACTAACCTTATTTAGCGATTAAACTTACCTAATTTAACCTATCTGAAACTAACCTTTTTATAACACACCTTAAAATAACCTAATTTATAACCTATCAGAAACTAACCTTATTTATAAGCCGTCTGAAACTAACCTATTTTACCTATTGGAATATAACATAACGTCATGTTATTAAAAATGTATTAAATTTTTTTACAAAGTTTATTAATCACATCTTATACAATATTTGTAAAATAAATATAAAACTTGTGTTTAAATATATGACTTGAAAATATGCCACTTAAAATATTTTAATCAAAACTATACAGATTTTTTTAATAGAGATAAATAAAAAAATACATAATTGATTAGATACAAAAGTGTGAACCAGAAAGTCTATTTTTTAAAATGTTATTATTTAATATTATAAACGTATTTTAATTTAATTTTGAAATTAAAAAGGTAGTGTAAATATAAATAAGGTTAGTTTTAGATAAGTTGAATTAGGTTAGTTTCAGATAATTAAAAAAATAATGTTAGTTTTTAGAAAAATTAGTTTAATATTTTATTTTAGAAAAAATGTTTTTTTAACTGTTAAATCTTTTTTAAAATTATAATTTAAATTTATATATTTAAATTGGTAAAATTCAAAGTATTTCACCGAAATTGTATCTTTAACTCGTGTAAAATGCCTCGAAGGTACGGCGGTGGCAAGGTACAGCGCCACCTACCAAATATACCCAATTCTGGGAACGCTCCATAATTTATTGCTTTATTGCATTTTAATTTATTTTATAAACTAAATGTATTTGTGGAAGAAGGGAAATTTTTGCCAAATTTAAATAGAGGTGTATGATTTTCACCTCACTTTTTCAACTTTTATCTCTCTATATATAAAAGTCAATGTCTGTCTGTTTCACGATAAACTCAAAAAGTACTGAACCAATTGGTACCAAATTTTGCATGTCGCTTTTTATAATTTTGATTAGTATTTTTGGCTATTTCTTTTTTTCATTTGAAGAACTTTTTTTACGCGGAGTAAATACGAGGCGAAGTAACAACACGAGGCCAATTAAGCGACCAATGAGCATTCTGCATTTATTTTCAAGTTGCTTGCGTACTTTTTTTAAAATATCTTTTTATACGAGTGTCACTTTTTTTTACAAAGTATTGAGAGAGAAATTTATATTACTAAGTTACAGTAAGTGCACACAATGCAATTTAAAAAAAAACTTTACAAATTAGCGTTACTGTATGTAAAAAATGGCTTTCGTATTTTTTATTAATTTTTGTTCTGGCCTTTGTTTTTTTTTTATATAATCTAATATATAAAAGTCATTTTTTGTCGTCTGTTTCGCGATAAACTCAAAAACTACTGAACCAATTGATACCAAATTTTGCATGTCGCTTTTTATAAACATGAGGAAAATTTTCGGATGCATTTTGATTAGTATTTTCGACTATTTATTTTTTTCATGTGAAGAAATTTTTTTTACGCGGAGGAAATACGAGGCGAAGTAACAACACCAGGCTAATTAAGAGACCAATGAGCGTTCTGCATTTTTTTTTTCAAGTTGCTTGCGTACTTTTTTTGAAATATCTTTTTATACAAGTGTTACTTTTTTCACAAAAGTATTGAGTATTGAGAGAGAAATTTATATTACTAAGTTTATGGTAAGTGCACCTAATACAAATTTAAAAAAATAAACTTTACAAAATTAACGTTACTGTATGTAAATAATTGCTTTCGTATTTTTTATTAATTTTGTTTTGCCTTTTGTTTTTTATGCCTTTTAAAAAATAGTTCAAAATGCAGTCGCAGTCATTAGCAAACACATATGTTTGCCTAATTTCCATGTGTTCTTTTATTTTTTACAGAAAAATATTTACATGCCAGTATTTTGGATTAATATTTTTATAAACCTATTTTTTCTTATTCTTACTGAGAAGATGGGCATCTCGGTCAAGATCCATCGCAGTCACTCACTCAACTCTGACAATTTCAAGGGTTATGCGCTGGGGCCGGTAACTCAGGGGTTGGGTGGAAAAGCTGCCATCTATTTAAACTATATTGATCTTGAAACAACTAAATGGATTGGAAAAAATAATTAAATCAAATACCTAAACACTAATATAGTACAGTTTTTGCCATCACACACATTTTTTGCCTATGGTTTATGTGTTACTTCTGTGTTGCTATTCTATGGCACTTCTACTATTTATTATTGATGTACTTTCATTATGAAGGAAATTGCACTCAAGGGATTTCTCGGGCGAAGCCGGGTCATTCGCCTAGTCCATAATAAATTTGAATAAAATTACAATAAAAATTTTTATTTTGAATTTGAAATACAGTAGGAACCACCCTGCAAAGCTCACCAAATTGCAGAGCCAAAGTGCCCTTTAGAGAGAGGTGTTCTCTTACCGGAGAGTTGCTAAATAGTATAAAAATGTTAATTTTGCAAATGAAAACTGTCCTTTGTGGAGAAGTTGCCGCTGGTGGGGTGTCCGCTAAAAGAAGGTTATCTCTATATATATAAAAATGAATGTTTGTATGTCTGTCTGTATGTCCGGTATACAAATTCGCAGTAGTTCACTAATTCAAACCAAAATTTCCATACATAGGTAAAAAAATACGGGGAAGACGATAGGCTATTTTAAAAATTATATAAATCAATTATTAAAACTATTTTTTTATTCAGAAAATGATGATTACGATATTGTTGTATCATGTTTGATTATCAGATACAAAATTATATCTCTTCTATATTTATATATATATATATATAAAAATGAATGTTTGTATGTTTGTCTGTCTGTATGTCCGGCATACAAATTCGCAATAGTTCACTAATTCAAACCAAAATTTCCATACATAGGTAAAAGAATACGGGGACGACGATAGGCTATTTTAAAAAATATATAAATCAATTATTAAAACTATATATTTTTAGTCAGAAAATGATGATGACGATATTGCTGTATCATGTTTGATTATCAGATACAAAATTATATCGGGAAAAATTCCAAAATGCAGAGACCACGGGTGAAACCAGTTCATTATTTTGTATGCAGGAACAAAATTCTAACAGAAAAACAATCATTCGAGCAGAAAACAAAAGCCAGATCATCTTTCTATAAAAATATCGCTTCTCAGACACAAAGTTTGGAGCGGGACGTTTCACAAGAGTGACATCTACGGCGCCAATTTATAATTGTAACGAATGGTATTTGAATAGGGTACATTTAATAGGGTAAAACCCGGGCGTTGCCCGGGTCATTCGGCTAGTACTGTATAAAATAACTAACTTTTCTAAAACTGTCGCAATTAAAGCAATCTGAAATTAACTTAATTGAACCTTTCAAAAACTAACTTAAGTATTTTACCCATTTGAATTTAACCTAACCCTACATATTCATACAAAGATATCATATCTTTTCAGCTTTTTTTGGTCCCAAGTCCGGATGAAAAAGGAGGGGCAGCAGTAACAAGCTCGCTAAAAAACCTGGGCTCAGCTAGCCCGGCTGATAGTACCCTGTAAGGGTCCTGAGGAGTGGCTGTACATGGTGTCTGTTCCTCATATCAGAGGCAGCCATTTGGGACTAAGTTGACCTGTCACTGAGTAGTGCTGCCAGTCTTAATGACAAAGGCAGACTCATTCTACTTCACCCAATCATCATGTTTTTTCTTGATACCCTGATATGATTGGGTGAAGATATGAAAGAAGATATATTTTTAAAAATGTATCTAGATCTTCAAAATCTAATAATCACATCTTATGGAATATTTATAAAATTTGTGTATAAATATATTGTCACGGTAGAGATAACGAGTATATTACAAAAGTTTAAGTAAAAATAGTTTATTTATAAAATGCAAACTATATCTAAAAATTTATTTACAAGTAATAAATATACAAGAATGGTAAAGAGCGATGACTATGCAAATATTAATGACTAGACGAATGGCCCGGGCAACGCCCGGGTTTTACCCGAGTGCGTATATATTTTAAAAACGTTTTAATTCAAATACTATTCGTTACAATTATAAATTGGCGCCGTGGATGTCTCTCTTGTGAAACGTCCCGCCCCAAACTGTGTGTGTCTTGAAAATATAAAAATAAAAATGTGAATTTTCATAAAGATTTCATTTTTTCTTTTTTTTTGCATTTCACCTACTAAATCAATAGAGATAATTACATTTGCAACATGAACTTAGGTATATTGACTAAATAGAAAACTGCATAGTAATAAAGATCATTTTTTAAAGGCACCATATCGTTTTTTTTTTTTTTCAATAAAATCGAAACAAAAATTAACGATAAATAACGATAATTGCCTTAAAAAAAAAGAAACATTCGCGGTGATTTTGTCTTGCATTCGTTTATACAATTATTATATGCGAATGACCCGGGCAACGCCAGGGTTTTACCCGATTAAATGCTTTTATTCAAATACTATTCGTTACAATTATAAATTGGCGCCGTGGATGTCATTCTTGTATAATATATAAATGAGTTTTAAAAATTGTAAAAAAAAAAAAAAATGCATCGGCCAGGAATCGAACCCGGGCCGCCCGCGTGGCAGGCGAGCATTCTACCACTGAACCACCGATGGTTATGAAAATTCCCATCCGTGAGCTTCAGACAAACAAACAGACAGAATAAGGCAAATATATAAGTAGATTATTGTAATATAACATTTCAAATAATTAAAACATTTTAAAAATACACAGTTTGGAACGGGACGTTTCACAAGAGTGACATCCATGGCGCCAATTTAGAATTGTAACGAATAGTATTTGAATTAAAATGTTTTTAAAATATATACGCACTCGGGTAAAACCCGGGCGTTGCCCGGGCCATTCGTCTAGTAATATATAAATGAGTTTTAAAAATTGTAAAAAAAAAAAAAAATGCATCGGCCGGGAATCGAACCCGGGCCGCCCGCGTGGCAGGCGAGCATTCTACCACTGAACCACCGATGGTTATGAAAAATCCCATCCGTGAGCTTCAGACAAACAAACAGACAAACAGAATAAGGCAAATATATAAGTAGATTCCCATCCGTGAGCTTCAGACAAACAAACAGACAGAATAAGGCAAATATATAAGTAGATTATTGTAATATAACATTTCAAATAATTAAAACATTTTAAAAACACACAGTTTGGAACGGGACGTTTCACAAGAGTGACATCCATGGCGCCAATTTATAATTGTAACGAATAGTATTTGAATTAAAACGTTTTAAAAATATATATGCACTCGGGTAAAACCTGGGCGTTGCCCGGGCCATTCGTCTAGTAATATATAAATGAGTTTTAAAAATTGTAAAAAAAAAAAAAAATGCATCGGCCGGGAATCGAACCCGGGCCGCCCGCGTGGCAGGCGAGCATTCTACCACTGAACCACCGATGGTTATGAAAAATCCCATCCGTGAGCTTCAGACAAACAAACAGAATAAGGCAAATATATAAGTAGATGATATACCACAGAATATTTAAAATAATTATTCAGTGACATTGCCCCCTTCCTAGATGAACAGCGCCCTGCTGTAATTATCACTTGAACAGATCAGCTTGGTCCTCAGGGTCATGGTAGGGTTTCATTCTCAGTGCATGGACAAGGTCTCTTGTTTGGCGTCTCCTGGTTGGTTGGTCCACAGGTTCAACTTCGAAGGTCACGTCAGAGAGTTTCCGAGTAACCCTGTATGGCCAGAAGTACCTTTTCATCAGTTTTTCTGAGAGTCCCACCTTTCTTATCGGGATGAAAATCCATACCAGGTCACCAACGTTGTAATCCATTGCCTCGTGCTTTGAGTCATATCTGGCCTTGTCCTTTTCTTGGGCTTTCAAGGTTTCTAATCTTGCTAGCTGCCTAGTCTCTTCGACTCGCGAGGCAATCTTCTGACTGTAATCCTCTTGGAGATCTTCATGCGGATTTGGGAAAAGAGTGTCTACGGTTGTTTCGGCTTCACGTCCATGAATCAGTTTAAAAGGGGTAAAACCTGTCGTATCTTGTTTTGCCGTGTTGTAGGCGAACGTAACGTAGGGCAGGATTACGTCCCAGTCCTTCTGTTCAACACTTACATAGCGATCATGTTGGCCAAGGTTTTGTTTAACCTCTCCGTAAGTCCATTCGTCTGGGGATGATACGCTGTCGTGAACCGATGTATCGACGAGCATTGATTGGTGAGTTCCGCAATCAACTTGGATTGGAATACTCGTCCTCGGTCCGTGATTTTCTCTGGGGGCTCCGTGCTTGAGAACAACATCTTCCATTAAGAACTTGGCTGCTTCTTTTGCTTCCCCTGTGGGTAAGGCTTTAGTAACGGCAAATCGAGTAAGATAGTCAGTGCAGACTATGATCCATTTATTACCAGTATCAGACTTGGGAAATATTCCAAGGAGGTCCATTCCAACTCTCTGAAAAGGGGAGGTTGCAGGAGGTATTGCCTTAAGTATTCCGGGTGGCTTTTGAGTTGATTGTTTCTTTCTTTGGCACTCTTTACAATGAGCGACATACTTCCGTATGTCCCGGAGAAGTCCTGGCCAGAAATATTTGTTTTTAACTCTCTCATATGTCTTCGAAAATCCAAGATGACCTGCTGTGGGAGCGTCGTGTGAACTTTTCAGTAGTTCTAAGCGTAAGTGCTTGGGAATAACTAAAAGGTGTTGGTTTCCCAGGGGGTCGAAATTCTTTTTGTATAAGGTTCCTTTTAACATTTCATATCCTTTTGATTCTGCACCAAATCTTTCTGTTTCTTCTATCAATTTACAAATTTTAGGGTCTTTTCTTTGTTCAGCCTCGAAGCACGTCAGAGCAGTTATTGAGGGTATATCATCATCCTCATCATTGTATGCTTCTTCCGATTCAAGTTGGAGAGGATTTCGAGAAAGACAGTCGGCATCTTGGTGTTTGCGTCCACTTTTATAAACAACTGTTACATTGTATTCTTGGAGTTTTAAAGCCCATCTTGCTAGTCTTCCTGTCGGGTCCTTCAGGTTAGATAACCAGCAAAGAGCGTGGTGGTCAGTGACGATGACAAACTCACGACCAAAAAGGTACGGTCGAAATTTGTTGATGGCCCATATTGCGGCCAAGCATTCTCTTTCCGTTGTTGAGTAATTCTTCTCCGCGTTAGATAAAGTTCTTGAAGCATAACCAACTGGCTGCTCTTTCCCATCGTTGATCTGTACGAGGACAGCTCCAATTCCATAATCGCTGGCGTCAGTATGAAGCTCGGTTGGCAGTTGTTCTTCGAAATAGGCAAGAACAGGTTCAGACATCAATGCTTTTTTTAAGGAATCAAAAGCATCCTGTTGGTCAGAGTTCCACGTGAATTTATTATCTTTTTTGAGGACTTCGTGTAGAGGAGCAGCTTTCTCAACAAAATTTTTGATAAATCTACGATAATAGGAACATAAGCCAATGAAGCTTCTCACATCTGTTATAGATCCTGGGGTCGGAAACTTGGCGATAGCTTCAATCTTTTCTGGATCGGGATAAATACCTTTACTATCGACGAGGTGTCCAAACACTCTTATTCGTTTGGTTCCGAAAAGGCACTTTTTGGGGTTGTGGCGTAGCTCGGCTTTGTCGAGACATTGTAGTATGATTTCAAGCCGGTGTAAATGTTCGTTGAACGATTTGGAATACACCACGATGTCGTCTAAATAACAGAGGGCCATTGTCCATTTCAGGCCTTTCACTATCTTGTCCATCATGCGCTCGAATGTTGCAGGGGCATTACACAGGCCAAAGGGCATGACCAGGAACTCGTAGAGTCCGTCAGGGGTAATAAAGGCAGTTTTTTCTCTATCTGCTTCGTCGACTTCTATTTGCCAATATCCTGAACGAAGGTCCATTGATGAATAAAATTTGGCTCCTTTCAGGGAGTCAAGTGTATCATCGATTCGAGGTAGTGGGTAAACGTCTTTTTTAGTAACTTTGTTTAGTCGTCTGTAATCCACACAGAAACGCCAGTTACCATCCTTCTTCTTCACTAAAATAACCGGCGATGACCATGGACTTTCTGAATGACGTATAATCCCGGCGTCTAGCATTTTGTCCACTTCCTTGTTTGGTTACTGAAGTTTGCTTTACTGGTTCATTATTTTTATGAAATATTTTATCATGTCGTTTTAAAATTGATAAGATTTGAGACTGCTGCTCCTCTGATAAATCATCACTAATTAGATTTTGTAAAAATTTAAAGTCACTTATATCAGCATGACTGGCATGATTCACATTTTTCACCTCCTTATTAAATTCAGAACATTCCGAAATAGCCGTCAAGTTATTTTCTTCAACCCTTTGGATTTTTCCCAGGCACATTCCCTTAGGGACTATTTGAGCTGTGGTGCTATAATTTACGATCCAAAGTTTTCCTTTATTATGGGAAAGCCTGAATAATGCACAGGGAAGTGTTAACCCTTTTCCTATTGATACCTTTTTCGAAGGTTCAAAAAGTACCTGATTTTGCCCATTAAGCTCTTCACTCATAACATTTATTAGTTTGGTAGATTCGGCTGGGATTACAACGCTTCTGCTAGCCACAACCTTTCCCATGGAAGCTGGTGAATTTAGTACATCTTTGGCCTCTTCCAATCTGATTTCGGCGCGTCCACAATCAATCACGGCATTTGATGCCTCTAGGAAATCCCATCCGAGGATAATACTTGGGTTACTATTAGGGAGGACGATAAACTCAAGCGGCTGTTCCAATCCATTGATGCTCAAGCTGATTGTGCATCGGCCGATCGATGTAAAATTCTTGCCATCAGCAACTTTCAGAGTCATTCCGCTATCCTTGAAAATGATTTTTTTTAATTGTCGTCTTAATCCATCAGAGATAACTGAAAAAGAGGAACCTGAATCGACCAGAGCAGAAAATGCAATGTCATCAACGATGATTTCGACATAATTTTGTTGTAATTTAGCGGCTGTCGACGATGGAGGGTTTTCACACCTGCGGCTTCCCCCTCGAAAGAAGACGCAACGCTTAGTTTTTTTCTAGATTGTAGCGGTGTGGGGATTGGCTTGTATGGCGGCCTGGGGAAATGGACTGGCGTCTTGGGGATCTTCCTCTGTTTGGATACGGCGATTGTCTGCGGTAGGTTTGGCTTCTTATGGCCTGGTGGTTACCCATTTGAGGTTCTTGGGTGCTTGGTGCATGTCCTTCTGGTCTCTGCGTCCATTGTCGGCGTTCTCTACAATATCGCTTAACATGGCCTGGGCGGCCGCAATTAAAACATATTGGGATGTTGTCATGCGTCCTCCATTCATCCGTTCTTCGTTGTGGTGGCGTCTGGTTATATATGGGTGTTTGGGTAGGGTACTGACGTCGTGGAACCTGGTTGAATGTACGTGTTTGGCTGAGGTACGACTGTCGTGGTGGAGGCCTTTGAATAGGCTTCGAAATTGCAGCTACGTTTTTTTCAATCTCTTCTCGGATAATTTCTTTCAGAGAAGATGGTTCAGGGGTAGTTGACTCCGGATTTAGTGCGCGATGAACTTCTTCACGCACGATGCCTCAGATTAAGTCTTCCATTGATTCAGAGTCTGCTGAATCGATGGCAGCAAAATTCGGTAATCTGTCGAATACTACACATTTATTAACACGTTTTTTTATTTGAAGTCTCGATTTTTCGGCACCATTTGATGAACTCATCGATAGTTGCGATGTCTAAAATGATTATTGACTGATATATCTCCTCCGATATTCCTTTCATCAAGTGTGCGACTTTCATTTTCCATCATAGCCGGATTCACTTCTCTCCACAGATGGAGAACATCTTGAATGTAGTAATCACTGGTCTCCTCCTTCCCCTGAGCTCGAGTTTTGAGGTTCTCTGCGAGATGATCTTTTTGGATGATATGATGTCCGAAATTCTGAGAAAACATTTTCACAAAAATATCCCATGAATTAATTTTCTCTTCAACATTTTCTTACCATCTATGCGCTGTTCCTTGGAGGAAAAAATAAACATTTGCGAGGCACATTGAATCATCCCAGCAGTTGTAGCGAGCGACGCGATGGAATTCTTTCAACCATTTTTCTGGATTCTGGTTGCGTTCTCCAGTAAAAATAGAAGGGTTTCTAAAAGGTTGAAAGTGGCACTCACCCATTTTTGTCTGTGTCTCTTGATTGACCATAGCGATGTTTTCTTCAGGTTCTAGTCCTTGTAGTTTTCTACTTCTTATAATGGCTTGGGCGTCGAGGGAATACCCAGCATCTCCACCAGTTGTCACGGTAGAGATAACGAGTATTACAAAAGTTTAAGTAAAAATAGTTTATTTATGAAATGCAAACTATATCTTAAAATTTTTTACAAGTAATAAATATACAAGAATGGTAAAGAGCGATGACTATGCAAATATTAATGATGATATACCACAGAATATTTAAAATAATTATTCAGTGACAATATTATATAATAAAACTAGACGAATGACCCGGGCAACGCCCGGGTTTTACCCGATTAAATGTTTTTATTCAAATACTATTTGTTACAATTATAAATTGGCGCCGTGGATGTCACTCTTGTGAAACGTCCCGCTCTCCAAACTTTGTGTCTGAGAAGCGATATTTTTATAGAAAGATGATCTAGCTTTTGTTTTCTGCTCGAATGAATGTTTTTCTGTTAGAATTTTGTTCCTGCGTACAAAATAATGAACTGGTTTCACCCGTGGTCTCTGCTTTTTGGAATTTTTCCCGATATAATTTTGTATCTGATAATCAAACATGATACAGCAATATTGTCATCATTTTCTTAATAAAAATATATAGTTTTAATAATTGATTTATATATTTTTTAAAATAGCCTATTGTCTTCCCCTTATTTTTTTACCTATGTATGGAAATTTTGGTTTGAATTAGTGAACTACTGCGAATTTGTATACCGGACATACAGACAGACATACAAACATTCATTTTTATATATATAGAGAAGAGATATATAGAGATATAATATAATATATAATATATATATATTTTTTTCCCGATATAATTTTGTAGCCGATAATCAAACATGATACAGCAATATCGTCATCAACATTTTCTGAATAAAAATATATAGTTTTAATAATTGATTTATACATTTTTTAAAATAGCCTATTGTCTTCCCCGTATTTTTTACCTATGTATGGAAATTTTGGTTTGAATTAGTGAACTACTGTGAATTTGTATACCCGACATACAGACAAACAGACAAACAAACATACAAACATTCATTTTTATATATATAGAGATATTTTTCCCGATATAATTTTGTAGCTGATAATCAAACATGATACAGCAATATCGTCATCATCATTTTCTGAATAAAAATATATAGTTTCAATAATTGATTTATATATTTTTTAAAATAGCCTATCGTCTTCCCCGTATTTTTTTACCTATGTATGGAAATTTTGGTTTGAATTAGTGAACTACTGCGAATTTGTATACCAGACATACAGACAGACAAACAAACATACAAACATTAATTTTTATATATATAGAGATGTAGCAAAAATATTGTGAATAATCTTTTTCTAATGATTGTAACAACGCTGATAAGAAAATGTGTGACAATTTATTTGGATTTAGGTATTATTTTCTTGTACCCTCAGGAGCTATTTTGACCTTCAAGAGCAAGTAGATGCCTTCCTCCAAATTAAGATGGTGTTAAACATTCCCCTTTTTTCAACCTCTCCTGGATTTTTAGGGAATAATTCATGCTACACCATGGGGAGAACCAGTTTGGGCTTCCTAGGGACCTTATAGTGTGACTTCTTATAGTTATTCTTTAAAACAATAAAAATATCTAAAACAAAATTATTATAATGAGATATATTTAAAAACAAAAATAAATATACTTAATTTTAAATAAAAACACTTTCATTAATGTACATTTGATGTACAATGAGAAAATTCTAATTGAGGTAAATGGTTGCCATAAGAAAAAAGGGAGAACAGTAGAGACATTTTAAATTTGAATCGAAAATTAAGATGCTATAAATCCATTTGATTTTCATCATCATGATAATAACTAAGTGTATTTATGCAATTTTGAGCTAAAATACTTATTTCTTGATTTTCTAAGAAAGCATCTAAGACCTTTTATTCATTGCCTGAAATGCATTCATAGGTGACATTTCTTGATTTATTAGGAAATGGGTTATTCAAATATGGAACAAAACAACGTTTAGTTGATTTTTTTTACACTATATGGTGTTTTTTTTTCTGCCATATAAAATGCCAATTAGAGCGGTCAGCCTACGCCTCTTTTGTTTTAAATACCTATATCTGACATTTTTCTCATTTTTCATATTTTTTTGCATGATCAGTGTAATTATATGCAAATTTGGTCTTTAAAAACACCTATTTCTTGATTTCTCGGAAAGCTTCTAGGACCAAATTTTTAGTCATTGATATACAACCTGTACCGCATTGGCAAGAGCCAACAGCCTGAAATGTGTTTGTAGCTGGCGTTTCATGATTTTTCAAGAAATGGGTTATTAAAAAAATGGTCAAGCCAAAATCAATGTTCTGGTGATTTTGTTCCACTATTTGGCGCTCTGCCATCAAAAATGCTCATGTGTGCAGTCACGATATGCCTCTTGTTTTTAACACTTTGGACCTGAATTCGCATCCTTCGGGTTTGACTCCCCACTAGGTAAAGATGCGACTTTGGGTCCAAAATGTTCAATATTCCATTTCCATGTTAGTTTAACACTTTGGACCCAAAGAACGCTAATTCACGTCCCAGATTTCTAAAAATAATCATAAAATAACCGGCGGCCAATGAAAATTTGCCTCTACTGTGACCTTGTCCCATACCTTCTTGGCTATTTATTAGTGGGTTGGGGGATGTCAGCTGTACATGTAAAACATCACGTGAGACCGCCGTTCCAGCAGACCCTATTGCCTTCCGATCTCTCTTCCTTGTTTGTTGTCCTGGGCTTTGTCATTAAGACTAGGAGCACTGCCCAGTGGCAGGCCGACTTAGCTCCAAAAGAAATGATCTTCTAACAGGTGAGAAATGTTGTCTGTTTCAACCGAAATATGAGGTAGTGCTTCGGTAGCGAGTGATATTTTTACTCGATGATTCGTCATTGGGCTCCTGAGATACGGCTTGAGAGTTGTAGAATACAATTGCGTCTTGCTTTATTTGGAAATATTCATTTTTCCTCTCCTCATTGTGTCTCTTCCTGTCGCAGCAATAGCAGACGACGTAACCTGGGCGTTCGCAGTAGAAACAGATTGGCTTTCTTTCAGTTGTCCGCCATTCATTGGTGTCGCTTCTTCTTCCTTGTTTCTAATACTGAGTTGTAGGATGGGGAGTTCTAGGTTGAGCCTTGAATCTAGGATTTGATACTTGCCTGGGTGCTTGAGGGGGATTTTTGTAGGTTTTGATATGGGCACCAAGGACTTTACAATCTCCTCCCACACTAAATCTTCAATGGCAGCGAAAATAGGCTCCTTTTGAGGAGAGTGCAATGCTTGCTGTATCTCCTCGCGGACAATTTTTCGGATCAGCGATGACAGATCTTTCCAGTCATCCTGGTCACAGAGAGAGGCTACATTTGGTAGGCACTCGTACCTGGTTGTAACTCGCCTACAACAGAGCGCTTCGACACGTCAACATTCTGTAATGAATTGTTCGGTGCTCTGTCATCCCTCTGTAGGAGTACTTGATAAAGCTCCTCAGCTTCATGAGTTGGGGGATTTTATCTTCCTCGCTATTTTGAGGATCAACCTGTTTGCACAAGCACAGGACATCCTGGATGTAAAATTCAATAGTGTCACCTTTTATTTCTGCCCGTGTTTTTTAAGTTTCTTCTCTGCTTGCAATTTTGAATTTTCTTTTTTGTCCGAACACATTCTCGAATTGATGTGAATTCCTTCCAAGTCTGGATGCTTTCTTCGTTGTTCTCAAACCATTTGAAAGCAGTTCCAGACAGATAAAAATAAACTTTAGTAAGGCAAAGGGTTTCGTCCCAATGGTTGTACCTTGACACACGTTCATACCCTTTTAACCATTTTTGAAGATCTTCACCACCCTCCCTGGAGAAATTGGAAGGGTTCCTTGGCATATGTTGAACAAAATAGTTGCTTACCTGGGTACCCGACTCCGTCTTTACATTCATAGAAGCTTCTTCTGGTTCAACAGGATTAATTTTCCGTTTATTTCTTAATGGGTATTGGTCCAGCTTCTTCACCAGTTGTAGCGTAGAAATCAAGTCTTTGTATATCTGAAGGTGTGAAAGAATTTACAGATGACGTCACGGCGACTAGTCCACAATTATTAACAAATCAACAAAACTTGCTGTAGCAAGAGAATATGGAGCAAGCAAGCTAGGCAACTAAATGATGATTTATATATAACAAATGTAAAATTTTAAACCTGTTTCAAATATTTTTGTTGAATAATTAAATTAAATAATAAATTATTTCTTCGCCACAATATAATAATAAACTTTTGTTCCTTAATTCACACTCCATATATTATATTACAATGGAAATTGCATTTTAGTGGAATGCAATGTTTTTTTTTATTTATGCCCTTTTTCCAGTACAATGTCACATTTGTACTATTTTTCCACATAATGTATAATCTTTGTTCAACTTTTTTTTCTCAATGGCATGACTTATTGCAGTTTAAAAGCAATGTTCTGCTTCTATAATTGGCTGCATCTTCGCTTTATCCTTCCATCCCAATACATCTAACTTCTTAAAATCCGAAATATATATCAAGTTATACAATAATACATGAGTTTGGGTATTTTTAAAAAATAATAGTAACCAAATATGTTTTCCATGTGCATTGCAAAAACATTCCACAGTCATTCACTCATTGTAATTTAGACCTTATTGTGCATCTTTGTTATTTTTGGAATATATAAACTATTTTTCAAATCTTTTAAAATTTGTGCAGACATATCTACTATCTCAAGAACTCTCTTCCTATATTTCTAAAATTGAATAAATTTAAATGAATCATTAAAATTAAGGTATTTTCAGGTTTTATATAATCGTATAATTGATATAAAATTTGTATCAAGTTTAAAAATGTAATCAAAAATAAAATATAAAAGCATTAAAAATCTAAACAAAAAATGATGATATGCATAACAATATATATTATTTTAGCATAGGTGTTTTCATTCTTTTTTTTTTTTTCACTTTGATAATTTTAATTATCTGGTAGTAGGGAATGTATATTCGATATCAAATCATTCTATTGGGAAAGCATCTTTGTTTCATGGTGTCAGCTCAATATCATACAATTTTTATTCTTTGTCAAAAAATATAAAATATTTTTTTGTGCAGGCAACTGAAATATCTTCCCCGAAGAAAAATCAACTAAGACAACACATTGTACAACATCTCTCTTTCTATCATAATTATAGAAATACATGCTCAAATAACTGTTAGTATTTGACTTCCTTTTTATCTCAAAATTTGATTCCCTTCAAAGCAATATTTCGAGACATTTCATATATAAAGCGGAGATAACAGTTATAAAAAGCTTTGGAATTGTGAATATTGTGACTTTAAAACAACAACAAGAAAGTAAACTTTCACTACATTTATCCAAACACTCTTTTGAATGTGATTGTTGTGACTTCAGAACTATTTACAAATATTTTTAATTATGGATTTATATTTGCACACTGGTGAGAAGCCTTTTAAATGTGAACATTGTGACTACAGGACTTCATTGAAGCACAATCTCAAAAGACATTTACACACTCACACTGGTGAGAAGCCTTTTAAATGTGAACATTGTGATTTCAGGACTTTATATGAGAGCAGTCTCAAAGAACATTTATTCCTTCATAAAGGTGAAAAGCCGTTTAAATGTGAACATTGTGACTACAGGACTTTATATGAGAGAAGTCTCAAAGAACATTTACACACTCACACTGGTGAGAAGCCTTTTAAATGTGAACATTGTGATTTCAGGACTTTATATGAGAGCAGTCTCAAAGAACATTTATTCCTTCATAAAGGTGAAAAGCCGTTTAAATGTGAACATTGTGACTACAGGACTTTATATGAGAGAAGTCTCAAAGAACATTTACACACTCACACTGGTGAGAAGCCTTTTAAATGTGAACATTGTGACTACAGGACTTTATATGAGAGAAGTCTCAAAGAACATTTACACACTCACACTGGTGAGAAGCCTTTTAAATGTGAACATTGTGACTACAGTACTTTATATGAGAGAAGTCTCAAAGAACATTTGCGCATTCACACTGGTGAGAAGCCTTTTAAATGTGAACATTGTGACTACAGGACTTTATATGAGAGAATTCTAAAAAGACATTTACTCACTCACACTGGTGAGAAGCCTTTTAAATGTGAACATTGTGATTTCAGGACTTTATATGAGAGCAGTCTAAAAAAACATCTAAGCACTCACACTGGTGAGAAGCCTTTAAAATGTGAACATTGTGATTTCAGGACTTTATATGAGAGAAGTCTCAAAGAACATTTAAGCACTCACACTGGTGAGAAGCCTTTCAAATGTGAACATTGTGACTACAGGACTTTATATGAGAGAAATCTCAAAAGACATTTACACACTCACACTGGTGAGAAGCCTTTTAAATGTGAACATTGTGACTACAGTACTTCAGTTAAAACAAAGCTCCAAGTACATTTGCGCATTCACACTGGTGAGAAGCCTTTTAAATGTGAACATTTTGATTTCAGGACTTTATATGAGAGCAGTCTCAAAGAACATTTAAGCACTCACACTGGTGAGAAGCCTTTTAAATGTGAACATTGTGACTACAGGACTTCATTGAAGCACAATCTCAAAAAACATTTACACACTCACGCTGGTGAGAAGCCTTTCAAATGTGAACATTGTGACTACAGGACTTTATATGAGAGAAGTCTCAAAAGACATTTACAAACTCACACTGGTGAGAAGCCTTTTAAATGTGAACTTTGTGATTTCATGACTTTATATGAGAGAAGTCTCAAAGAACATTTAAGCACTCACACTGGTGAGAAGCCTTTTAAATGTGAACATTGTGACTACAGTACTTCAGTTAAAACAAGGCTCCAAGTACATTTGCGCATTCACACTGGTGAGAAGCCTTTTAAATGTGAACATTGTGATTTCAGGACTTTATATAAGAGAAGTCTCAAAGAACATTTAAGCACTCACACTGGTGAGAAACCTTTTAAATGTGAACATTGTGACTACAGGACTTCATTGAAGCCCAATCTCAAAAGACATTTACACACTCACACTGGTGAGAAGCCTTTTAAATGTGAACTTTGTGACTTTAGAACAAATCGCGGAGATGCACTCAAATACCATTTATTCATTCATAAAGGTGAAAAGCCGTTTAAATGCCAATATTGTGAATAAAAATCAACATTAAAATCTAAACTTAGTAGACATTTGCTCATACACACTGTAAATAAACCCTTCAAATGTGAATGTTGTGATTATAAAGCATTTGAGAAAAACTCACTAAATCAACATTTGATGACACATACTGGGGAAAGGCCCTTTGGATGTGATTATTGTGATTATTGAACAAGTCGCAAAAGTACACTTAATCGTCATTTGCTTGCTCATATAGCAGAAAAGCCCTTCAAATGTGAATTTTGTTATTATAAAGCAATGAAGAAGAGTAAACTTACTCAACATTTGATGACACACCTTGGTGAAAAGCCCTTAAAATGTGATTTTTGTGACTTTAGAACAAATCGCAGAGATACACTCAAATGCCATTTATTCATTCACAAAGGTAAAAAGCCGTTTAAATGCCAATATTGTGAATATAAAACAACATTAAAATATAAACTTGGTAAACATTTGCTCACACACACTGGAAATAAACCCTTCAAATGTGAATTTTGTGACTATAAAGCATTTGAGAAAAAAGTATTAACTGAACATTTGATGACACATACTGGTGAAAGGCCCTTCAAATGTGATTATTGTGATTATCGAGCAAGTCGCAAAAGTACACTTAATCATCATTTGCTTACTCATATAGGAGAAAAGCCCTTCAAATGTGAACATTGTAAATATAGAATAATTCAAAAAAGTAGTCTTAAAACACATTTAAAAATTCATATCAATGAATAGCTTTTCAAGTATGAGGATCAAATTGTAATTAATGTTTATATATATATATATAACAAATAATATTAGTTACAGGACCTTTGGGAGAGGCCACTGCTCATCATAAAACAGCTCGAGGAGCATGAACTCATGGAATTCGTGTAATCTTTGCACAAGGGGAAAAGAAACAACAACAACAAATAATATTAGTTAAAACCTTATTGCCTTCACACAAGAAATACATGTAGAAAATGTATTAAATTTAATAAAACTAAAAGGCTTTATCGTCTTCAAGTGATATATATTCAGACCTTGCAGCAAATATATTCTGAAATAAGAGTAATGTGTGAATAGGGTTAATCTTTAAAAAAGAACCAAAATAAAGGAAATTTAGTACAAAAGGAACTTTCAAGGAGGCCATCCTGCTGATGGAGGAGGTAAAGGTGACAAGTGTATTGTAAATATTTGCCATTCCAATCAAGCATTCCTCAATAAAACTTAGGATACTTTTTATGGACTAGTGTGTAATTCCTTAAAACATCTTGACTTTAGGGAGCACACATTTAATTGTTGAGTCTAGCATAACCCTATTTATTTTTTTAAAAAGGCATCTTCTGATTGTGCAACTAAAAGTTGTCCATGTCTTGCAACAACTGTTAATTTTTTATTTATTTAGAATTAGTCAAATGTTTTTCCTTGATTAATCAAGAAGAGCTAACCATGTACACATTTCAGGATGTTGGTCCTTTTCAGTGTGGTGCAAGCGTACCTCAATGATCAAAATAGCTTTTCTTTGAGGCTTTCTTTATTAAAACCTAGGAGAATTGGTGTTCTTGATTAATCAAGAAAGGGTATTAGGCTGATTCTGAAATAAATATAAATCAATGATTAGTTTATATTTATTCCAACACATTCATTGCCAGTGAACCTATTTTTTTATGATGACCAAATATATATTTAAAATTTTTATTTTTATAAAATACTTTTACAAGAAATTAAGACCTAACCCAAATAAATTAATAGTGTGTGGCGTTTTGGTAACAACCCTGTTTCCAAAATGTCTTGGTATATTTCTAACACAAGGTAATAAGACCAATTTTTTTTTTCTTATCCCTAGTACACGTGGTACAGGCCATGATAATCATGGTGGGTAGTTAGCAACTGCTTTTACTGTAAGCA
Organism: Cordylochernes scorpioides; assembly: GCA_030710605.1. Lineage (NCBI taxonomy): Eukaryota > Metazoa > Arthropoda > Arachnida > Pseudoscorpiones > Chernetidae > Cordylochernes > Cordylochernes scorpioides. Next base: position 101,384,347 of record CP092865.1, on the reverse strand, counting down.
CATCACATGCCTACACATGTGAAAAGCAGTTCGACTTTGCACTTACTAATGCCAGAGCCCCGTTTGGTTACTTGCACTCGCTGGTGGGGTTGGACTTTTGCAAGAATCGGGGGCCATTGGAGCATTTTTTTTACTTTGAACAGAAAAAAGTGTCCAATGCGGGAATCGAACCCGGGTCCTAGTGGTCGAAAACCAAACGGTTTAACCAGCCTTCCACCGACCCCATATAAGACCAAATAAATTTATGACATTTCACTAACAGCGTTGATACCATAATCAAACAAAAGTGCTGAATAAAAAAATATTACAGTATGTTTTTATATACTCAGTGCTGTTATCAGTTGTATTTTCTCATTAAATACTTTTACCACAGATGATAACAGTAGTAACTATAAAAACATGCTGTGATATTTTTTCTCATTCAGTAGTTTTGTCTGATAATAATTGTTAGAATTATTGTTTTCTTCATGTTATAAAAGCCTTGGAGATAGCAACCAAATATAATTTATTCAGTCATTCATATATATAGAAGCATAACTAAGGAAAAGAAAAAGCTAGGGTAAAGTTAATTGAACATATATTCACGTGCACCTACACGCTGGTGTTTACAACAACGTTTTCTTTTTACGTGCATGCGCGCCAAGGTGGGCATCACATGATTTCTTGCCACTGGTGAAGGTCACGCGATTTCTTCCTGCCAACAAACTCCCCCTGCGAAGTGATTTCCTGTAAGTTCAGAGAACACTTTGCCACTAAGAAGTCCTGAGAGCTTCTCTGGTTTCTCAAAATCATTGGATGAGACCTCTTTGATTTGAGTTCCATAGGTTCTTTACTTTCTGGAACTTGGGCATCAATAATGTTGTGGGTGGCATGGAATTCTAGGCGGAGTCAGATAACAAATTATTTATTGTAAAATAAACTTTTAATTACATTTATTTATACAAATTATCAGAAGGGTTAAATTGGTGTATACTACATGTTGAAGTTATTTTTGTTTATATGTGTGTGTGGTCAAATATCAATTCTAGATTATATAATGTTAGACATATGTGCTTGATATATTATAGATAAATATTTACATTTCATATTATGATTTATATTTAGAATGATGTATAATTATTTTATAAGCACTATATATTTATAAGATGAATAATTTTAATATTTGAATTGAATAGTTATTAGACAAATTAAAACTTATAATGAAAATAGGAAAAGTTAATATTTGGGAGCCGCTACATCACTCCCCCGCCAGTGAAGACTTAAAGTCGAAAACGTACGTGGCGTCCATAGCGAGTGGTGTAGCTACTTGTCTTCGGTGTAGTTTCCTCAGCACCGTCGGGCATAGGTGGCAGAATTGAAGAATCGTGGAAACTTTGAGGGGTGTTTTCTATGAATGCAGGCTTTAGTCTGTTGACAGAAATGACTTTGTTTTGGTCATTGATTTTAACTGTAAATGTCTTCGAAGATCTTGATACCACTGGAAATGGACCTTCGTATGGTGGAGATAATGCTCTTTTTACAAAATCTTTTCTTACAAAGACGTGTGAGCAGGTGTCTAAGTCTTTATGAGAAAAAATATTATTTTGCTTTGTTTGTCTTGTTGGTTGAGGTCGAATTCTACTCATATAATTCTTTAATTGAGTGGCAAAATTTGATGGATCGGGGTTTTTAAATTCTGAATTGGTTAGTAAATCAGCTGGAAAATTTAAAGTCCCGAAAACCATTTCTGCAGCAGTGCATTTCAGGTCTTCTTTGTAGGATGTTCTGATGCCTAGCAGTACTAGAGGCAAAGCATCTATCCAATTAATAGTATCTCCGCTTGCCATGATTGCAGCTTTAATTTGACGATGCAAGCGTTCGACGAGACCGTTTGCTGCAGGGTTGTATGCCGTTGTTCGTATTCTGTTGGTGCCAATGAGTGAAGTGAGATCCTTGAAAAGATGTGATTCAAATTCACGACCTTGGTCAGTAGTTATTGTTGCTGGAACTCCGTATCTAGAAATCCAACCTCGAAAAAAAGCTTTTGCTACGCTTATTGCAGTTTTGTCCGAAATCGGAAAGGCTTCAGGCCATTTTGAATATCTGTCTATAGCAGTCAAAATGTGGGTACAATTTTCAGAATGGGGTAAGGGGCCTATTAAATCAAGATGAACGTGTTCAAAGCGAGTTGATGGGAGAGGAAAAATTCCGTGTTTTGTAATTGTATGCCTGTGAATTTTGCTTTTCTGACAATCTAAACAGGACTTTGACCAATGATTTATTGTTTGATTCATTTTGGGCCAAAAGTATTTTTGAGTTATTAGTTTTCTTGTTGCACGAATTCCTGGATGAGACAAATTATGGAGAGAATTAAAAATTTGTCGTCGGAAATTTTCAGGCACGAAAGGTCTGGGATTTCCAGTAGAAATATCGCAGTAAATTAATTTATTGCAAAAAGGAACTTGTTGTTTTATTAATTTGATTGTTTGTGAAGAATTTGAATTATCAACGAGAGTTTTTAGTTCTTTGTCCTTTTCTTGAATCTCGGGGAATGCATTAAGATCTAGATTAACCTTGGGGTGATTGAAAGTTTTTCGATTTCAATTCTTGAAAGGGTATCAGCCACAATGTTTTCACTTCCCTTAACATAGCGTATGTCCATGGAGAATTGTGAAAGATAGTTGAGATGACGTTCTTGACGAGGTGAACGTTCAGATTTTGATGTGAAGGCATACGTTAGAGGCTTGTGGTCTGTAAAAAGCATGAATGTTTTCCCATCAAGAAAGTATGAGAAATGCTTAACAGAGAGGAATGCAGCTAGGAGTTCCCGGTCGAATGCTGAGTATTTCGTTTCTGCTGGGGATAGCTTTTTTGAAAAAAATGAAATTGGTTCCCATGCAGTGTCATTCAGTTGTTGGAGGACACCACCAACAGCAACGTTGGAGGCATCAACCAGTACACTTAATGTAGAATTGGGTTGAGGGTAGTTTAAAAGTGTGTTTTCTGCAAGAGCATTTTTGATGTTTTGAAAAGCTTCTAATGTGTCTGAAGTCCAATTTAATGATGCATTGGGAGATTTAGTTTTTAAAAGTGAATAAAGCGGAGCTAAAATATGACTTGAATTTTTTATGAACCTGTGATAAAAATTTACAAGACCAATAAATCTTTGGAGTTGACGGGTCGAATTTGGTTGAGGAAAATCTTTAACGATTCTTATTTTCTCAGGAAGAGGTTTTATTCCTTTGTTGTCAATGATGTGTCCAAGAAATTCTAGTGAAGGTTTTCCGAAAACGCTTTTAGATATATTGACTGTTAATCCATGATCGGAAAGTCTTTTGAAGATTATATGTAGATGTTGAATGTGATCATTTTCATTTTTACTGGCGATCAAAACGTCATCAATGTAAACGAAGACAAAATCTAGACCTTTTGTTACTTCATCCATGAATCTTTGAAATGTTTGGCTTGCGTTTTTTAAACCAAAGTTCATGCGTGTGAATTCAAATAGACCAAATGGCGTAGTTATTGCCGTTTTGGGTATGTCTTCTTGGTTAATTGGAATATGGTGGTACGCCTTCACGAGATCTATTTTGCTGAAAATTGTACAGCCATGAAGGCTTTGGGTGAAATCCTGAATGTGTGGAATGGGGTAACAATCAGGTTGGGTCACAGCATTTAGTCTTCTGTAGTCGCCACATGGTCTCCAGTCTATAGAATTTTTCTTAGGGACTAGATGTAAAGGTGATGCCCATGCTCCGTCTCCTCTCTTGCATAAACCTAGTTCCATCATGTGCCCAAATTCTGATTTGGCAATTTTAAATTTTTCTGGATTCAGCCGTCTTGGTTTGGAGAATGTTGGTTGCCCTTTTGTGGTAATATGATGAGTGACTGAATGCTTGACTGGTGTGGAATATGATGGAGGCTTAGTTAGAGAGGGATAATGAGAGAGAATGTTCAAAAATTTGTCTTCATAGCTGTTTATTGAGCACTTTGGAGAAAGTGAGTTGAAATTTGTAATTGATGCACGCTTGCGTAGCTTCGTTAAAGAATCAATTATAAACTTTCCTTTGATATCTGGAATTATTCCAAAGTGTTCCATAAAATCAGCTCCTAGAATGGCTTTGTTTGTGTCTGCTATTATGAATCTCCATTTGAAATCTCTACGAAGACCTAGATCAAGATTAAGGAATCTTTCGCCATAAGTCTTGATAGGTGAATTGTTTGCTGCTGTGAGAGTAAATTTTGTTGGACCACGCCGTCTATCTTCAGGACGAGGAGGCAGGACACTGATCTCTGCACCTGTGTCAAGGAGAAAACTAATTTTGTTGCGGTAGTCAGTGATAAATAGATGGTGGCTTTTATTATTGCTACAATCAGTAACCACCGGGCTTACTGATTGTTGTTGGAGTTTTCCTGCTGGTTCTTTGCTTTTTTGTTGAAAGTACAAGGTGAGATGCATTTTCTTGCATGGTGCTTGAATCGAAAATGATACCAGCACCAAGAGCCATTTGGATTGTACTTTCTATAACTGTTTGGGGAAGATTTTCGAGATGAAGATGAGCTTCTGGATCTTGAACGAGGTATTCTTTCTTCCTTCTTGTTAAGGTCAATTTTCAATGCTGAAATTTCCGCACGCAAAGATGCCAGTTCCTTTTCTAAAGTCGAAGTACTTGAAGATGGTGAAGAAGTAATCTCCGTCACTCTATCAGCTAAATCTGCTAGAGAGTTTAGTGATGCTTGCTCTTGCGTTGTCAGAATTATTTGGATGTTTTTAGGTAAACGTTGCATCCAGAGCATTTTTAATGTTGTGTCACTGACGGCTTTGCTTTCTCCAATCAATTGTCTTAAGTGGCGTAATAATTGGCTAGGCAGTCTGTCTCCAAGTTCTTCTTGAGTCAACAATTGCTGTAGTTTTTTAAATTCGCTGTCAGCGGTACATTTAATTATGGCCTTCTTTAGCGCGTCGTATTTATTGTCTGGTGGAGGTGATATAATGAATTCACGTACCTCTATGGCAGTTGATGGAGGTAAAAGTGAAATTAGATAAGAAAATTTGGTGTCATCATTTGTAATTGGACTTGGCTTGTTCAATAAAAATTGTGATTCCAATGTTATGAACCACAATTCTGGATCGTTTGGCCAAAATTTGGGTGCTTTAATTGAATCCATTTTGAGAATATATTGTATTTAAAAAATTATATGTCCTTAAGAGATATTAAAATTCTGATTATTATAATTATTAAAATTCAGAATTAAAATTTTATATTTGATTTTTTTATTTGATAAGAAAAAATATTTGAATATATTATCAAGTTATAATTTTTAAATTGTAAGTTATATATTATTTTTAATTGCCAATTTAATGTGTATTTGAATTTATTTAATATATATATATTTATTTCTTAAAATTATATTTGATATCTGATTTGTTTTTAAGTTGAAAATTTGCCTTGAATTAAATACCAAACGATGTACGTTTTCGTAGTTTTTAAATATTGCGAAATATGTTATAATTTTTGTTTTAAATATAAATATTTAATATGTATTTCTTAAATATTTATAATTTGATATCATGAGTATTTCTATTTTTCACTTTTGATCGAATTGAAATTCTTGTTTGATTGCTTGCAAATGTTCGTTAAAGTTTACCGGCTCACCATTTTTTGGGTGGCATGGAATTCTAGGCGGAGTCAGATAACAAATTATTTATTGTAAAATAAACTTTTAATTACATTTATTTATACAAATTATCAGAAGGGTTAAATTGGTGTATACTACATGTTGAAGTTATTTTTGTTTATATGTGTGTGTGGTCAAATATCAATTCTAGATTATATAATGTTAGACATATGTGCTTGATATATTATAGATAAATATTTACATTTCATATTATTTATGATTTATATTTAGAATGATGTATAATTATTTTATAAGCATTATATATTTATAAGATGAATAATTTTAATATTTGAATTGAATAGTTATTAGACAAATTAAAACTTATAATGAAAATAGGAAAAGTTAATATTTGGGAGCCGCTACATCGTAACCCTCAACATAGTTGTCCTCTTCAATTGGTATCACGTCTTCTTGATCCAATGAAGGCACCTAATTCCATTCAATTTCTTGTTGTGTGGTATAGTTGTAGTATTCGACTGATGGGAGCATCTCTCGACATAACATTTTCTTTGAAGACATAATCCTGTGATTCCACTACCATCTTCATCTGAGGTATCCACACTCTGTAGCCACGTCTTCCGAGTGCATATCCAACAAGAATGCCCTTGACAGCTCTGTCATCCAATTTAGATTTCCGTACTTGTCTTGGAACGTGGACAAATACCTGCCAGCCAATAGTTTGTAGATATTTAAGGCTAGGTTTATTCCCTGTCCATAATTCATACAGTGTACCTTTGCTATTGTGACTGTTAGTCACTCTGTTCCTTATGTAGGCTGCGGTGTAGATCAGCACTGCCCAAGAATTCTTTGGCAGATAACATCCGCATATGGTGCTCCTGACAAGGTCTAAGAATGTCCTATTCATCCTTTCTGCCACACCATTCTGCTCAGGTGTATACGTCATTGTGCGCTCATGCACGATTCCGATATTCTTGCAGAAATTGTCCCATTCTTTTGAACAAAATTCCAAACCATTATCTGACTGAATATTTTCAGTTTACGAATGGTTTGTTTTCCAGATTCTTGAATCCATTCTTTGATTTTTCCATGAGCCTTTGTTTTCAGGAAAGATACACTAACATATCTTGTGGATTCATCGATGATTGTCAAGGTGTACTTGGCTCCTCCCCAGCTCACTATATCAAGTGGACCCATCAAATCCGCATGTACCAGGTCCAAGGGCATGATTCCATCATCCTTACTGTGCGAGTTCCGAGGGAATGGTAGATGGTAGGATTTCCCAATCAGGGAGTTCTCACATTTTTCTGGCTTTGTTGGGTTGCAGTCAAGTCCTCTTATACTTTGGTTCTTTACCATATATATCTCTCCAATCATATCTACATTTACATGCATCAACCTTTTGTGCCAGAGGTCCAGTGTAGGTTCTCTCTTGTATTCAGATTAAAGAAGAATATGATCATTTTGATCAATCAGTGAAGATGGAGTAGTTTGGATGTAATATAATCTACCCAGCTTCTTTCCCTCTATTAAGAGTTTGCCTTTCGTGTCCATTATTTGGCAACCACTCTTATTGAAGTCAATTTCCTTTCCGTTTTCTACCATTTGGAGCGCCAATAGGACTCCGTGTCATATTTCTGGAACATATATAGGGTTCTGGGCAACGAAATTGTTAACATGACTTCTATGTTCAATAACATTAGAACTGATTGTGCCAATACCACATGCTTCTATTGAAGAGCCATTTGCAACTGTAATGGTACTCAAGTCTTTAGTACATTCCCTTTGGTTTTCAAAGTAATTTCTGTTGGAAGTCATGTGATGTGTCACTCCAGAATCTATTATCCATGTATTAAGGGTAATTCCAAACAAGGTTCCACATGTCGCTGACATGCTCGCGCCTCTATTTTGGTCAAAACTCTTTGGTTTTTGTTTAAAATTCCCTTTTTTTATACATTCTCTTGCCTATTGTCCTTTCTTTCCGCATTTAAAGCAAATAACTTTTGCCTTGAATTGCTTTCCAGTTTCGATGGGCTTCGAAGAAGAAACTTCCCCAACTACTGTAGTCCTGGATGGAATAATAGATCTGACTGGTACATGATTTCAATGTATAGTAATTATGAATCAAACCAATCTCTCAGTGCACATAATCCCATTAATATGTATGTGATAAAATAGTAAAAATGTAATATTGTACTGGGATAAGGTGCATAAATTAAGAAAAAAGCATCTCCTTATCGTGCAACTGAAAGTTAATATATATATAACCTCAATATCCTATATATATATTCTATCCTATTATATACCAGTTAATTTTTATCCTTTGTGTATTTTTTTTTTTACTATGAATCATTGCAGTATTGTATTCAGTTTTACGTTACTTATATGATACTCTCCAATGATAAAATTAGATATGTTTTAGGAGTTGTGCATTTCTAATTTCACTCCGAAACACCTACAACTCCTTGGCGCACATACAAAAATGTTCGGTTTGGGATGGTCTAAAGGTCTGTGTATGCAGAGCAAAAATTTAGACCATACCCCCTGTTGTAGATAAATGATAAAAATAACTTTGTAGAAATTAAACTCTTTAAAACGATCATTAAAACAATAATAAACAATAAGAGGAGCTTCTTGTGTAGACTTCTTTATTACCGCAAGCTTTCGAACAGAACGTTCTTCATCGGGCGTGGATAGTAAAACGTGCTAACATGCTATTAGAGGAGAAAAACTAATATATACACCAATAAATTTACATATTGAAGAGAAAATAGCGTAAAAAGAGAATAAAACATAAATATTTAAAATGAAATTTACATAATACAAGCGTGACGACTAAAAAATAAGCAATAAACTTGAAAGAGACTAAAAACTAAGGTAAAATTATTATTAAAACGGCGACATCCCTACACCAAAAGAACAAAGAATAAAACAGTATATGGAAGTTAAAATCTACCAGACCAAGGAGGGTCCCACCCAGTGCTGCAACCATCTTTGAGATATAAGAGGGAGGGTGGGGGGGGTGAAAGACAAGCTATTAATAAAGTATCTGGTAAATGTCTGGGAGGTCTATTTTGCGGTTACAACTATTGTTTTGTGTGGAAATAATAGATTCTAGGCAGAGTCGGTGATATTTGTTATGTATATGCCGGTATTTAACTTGAGGATGGTCGAGATCAAAACTATGGCCTGTTTGTGCTATATGCGTGAAAATTAAGGATTTGGGATCTTTATTGCGGATGTTACGTCTGTGCTCTGAAATACGGATGCCAGTAGTTCTTCCTGTTTCTCCAACATAAGAAGTTGGGCAATCCAGGCACTGTATGGAATAAACTGCGCCGGTAGAGTTTATGGGTAGGGTGGGTTTGTCAGATTTGGTGATGTGATGTCTAAGGATGGTGGCTAAGCTGGGGGGACTATTGTAGATAACTTTTATGCCGTATGGTCGTAGGACTCTGGAAATGGATACTGCGGCAAATGGATACTGATCGTGCCATCGTATCAACATTTGATACTTTGACTTGTGCTTAATTAATAGGTAGAAAATCTTACTTTTGATAAATAATCTTTAAGATAATAAGCTTAGTGATAATAAAACATATAGATAAAAAAAACTTGTTGGTAATCAAACTTTTAGATAAAAAACTTAGATGTAATAAACTTATCGGTAAATAAAAACACTATTTATAAACATTTTGGTAGAAAAACTTGCTTAAATATATGTTTAAAATAGTGTACTTAACTTGGATAATTTAAGATTGACATTGGATTTAATTTAGGTACTTTAATTAAAACATAAGGATTAAATATGAAAAAGTTTGATGCGCGTTTAAATAGCGTCACTTCCCTTCTTGGTAAAAGTTCTTTCTGCTTCTTTTTTCTGCCGCGCATGCGCACCACCTCTGATTCTTCGTCATCAACTACGGAGGCGTACCACTTCTCACCGGCGGTGGCACCGCCAGGCGAGCTTAGCTAGATTTGCTCAATCTAACCTCTCCAGTAGTAGCCAAAAATTCGCACCCTTGCTCAATCCCGATAAGAATACAAACTACAAAATTTAGACTTCTGGGTATTCAGGAAGTAGGTTTGGAAGAAAATACTTTCAGACTACCTAGAGACCAAAAAAATTATACACTTTCTCAAATCTAATGAGAATGCAAGTATGCAAAATTTCTCTCAAACCTAAGTTTGAAGTGTTCAATTGTGTGTGTTTTAATACACCAGAAAAATATGGATAAAACAAATCGACTTATAAATTCTCAAAAACTACCACTACAGTTCTATTTTTAGAACGGAAGCCTTGGTAGGTATATGACTCATTAGGGTTCGCGGATATTCCCCCTGGCCGGCCGTTTTACTACTGATTTTATGTTTGTAAATTGGCGTTTTTCGCGATTTTACTGATCGTGCCATCGTATCAACATGTTTGTTTCGCGTCCGATTTTTCTGAATTGGATACTTTTGTTTCATCTTCAATTGATTCAGAATTCCTTTGATGGAAATACCGATATTTTAAGACATTTCTGATTTTCAAATTTCACTTTCATACAACAAGGTATTTGAGATAATTTTTCAAAAAAAATAGTATTATATATATATTATTTGGAAAGATGTTCTAAAATACTTTTATACCTTTTAAATATATAATTAATAAAGTTTTACCAAGGGGATTTGGCTTAATATTTATATTTTACAATTTTAAATTATATAAACATGTATGCTAATGATAAGAAGAACCTCTTATCAAATGACTTCTTTTGATATTCAGCATTACTGTAAAGAAATAGGTCAATTTAGGGAATTAAAACAAAGTGACCATTATTAAGTGGCTGTCTTTTCCTGTGTGTATGGCTGTATTTTAATTATACAGTCTAAAAATTTAAAAATAAAAAAAAGAATGGCCAAACCGTGGCTATAGTGAACCAAAAGCTTTGTCCCATTGGGGTTCACTATAGTGGGGTTTTACTGTATTCAGAAAGAACTTATATATTTCTATATCAAAGTAAGAATGGCATCATATCCACAACACAAACCTTAATCAACAACATATTAGACAGCACAGTGAAGTTTAGGAAATTACTGTATAGATCAGTGGGGAAAATAAGTAAAGAGAAGACCCAAGGTATAAAACCAAATCCAAATAAATAAATAGTGTGTGACGTTTCGGTAACAGCGTTGTTACCATCTTCAGACAAAAGTACTGAATGAGGAATTTTATCACAGCATGTTTTAAATAGTTGTCTGAATAAAATACTTTTGCCTGAAGATGGTAACAACGCTGTTACCGAAACGTCACACACTATTTATTTATTTGGATTTGGTCTTATTACCTTGTGTTTATAATCTATAATCCAAATTGTGCCTTATCATTAAAGAGAAGACCAAAAATCAAAGTAATGAATAAAGGTTTATTAGCGAACAAACAATACAAAAAATTCCTTTCAGGTGAGAAATAATAGGGATAGGTGAAAAGTTTAAATGAATATACTTAAAATGAAAAAAAAAAGAGAGAAAACAAATCAGGAAAGAAAATTGCAATGCATATGAGATGACATAATAAGGCCCTTGTCCAGAAAAAACATCAACCTGCGCGCCCATAGGGGAAAAGGCAAAGAGCTATTGTAGCTCCTAATGTTGATCTGAAGTACTTAGCCTCCACACTGTTTGAGGTCATTAATTCCTGCATTTCATATTTCATACGTATATGTTGCCAGTGTTAGGCTCCATTTCATCATTCTGGGTGACAGCTTTTGTGGAATAGGCTTTCCTGGATTAAATATTCCCAACAATGGCTTATGGTCTGTGAATATCTTAAAACTGTGTCCGTATATACAAATACGTGTAGAATTTTGAAACCCTAAATAATATAGCCAAGTCTTCCTTGTCAATTTGAGCATATCTTCTCTCCGTCTGTGACATTCTTGATGCAAAAGCAATGGGTCTTTCCTCCATCTATGTGAGAAAGTACTGCTCCCACTCCAAATGGTGACGCATCACAAGCTAATACCAGAGGTTTCTCTACATCATAATGAGTGAGCACTAGATTTGACAGTATCAATTTTTTTGCTTCTTAGAATGCCTTTTCCTCTTCTTCTTTTCATTTCCAATGGATGTTTTTATTTAGTAACTTGTGCAATGGTTCAAGTATGGTGTTTCTGTCTTTCTTGAATTTATTATAGAAATTTAAGAGAGTCGCAGGAAACTCTGTAACTCCTTTTTATTTTTGGGTCTTGGGAAGTGTCTTATAGCCTCACACTTCTCCGTGGGATGTATGCCTTCTGCATCTATTCGGCATCCTAGGAATGTTAGTTAGGATTTTTTGAACTCACATTTTTCTTTTTTTAGTCTCAATCCCATTATTTGAATACTCCTTAATACAGTAAAACCCCTCTATAGTGAACCCCATTGGGACAGAGCTTTTGGTTCACTATAGCCACGGTTTGGCCATTTTTTAGAACTTTTGTAAATTTTTTGACCGTATAATTGAAAAACAGGCATACATACAGGAAAAGGCAGCCACTTAATAATGGTCACTTTGTTTTAATTCCTTAAATTGACCTATTTCTTTACAGTAATGCTGAATATCAAAAGAAGTCATTTGTTAATAGGTTCTTCTTATCATTTGCATACATGTTTATATACAAACCTATGTATTATTTAAAAATTAAGCCAAATCCCCTAGGCAAAACACTATTAATTATATATTTGTTGTTGTTTCTTATCCCCTTGTGTAAAGATTACACGAATTCCATGAGTTCATGCTCCTCGAGCTGTTTTATGATGAGCAGCGGCCTCTCCCAAAGGTCCTGTTTAGTGCATCTAATGCAAGCCAAAATGTGTTCTGGAGCTGCAGGTACCAAACTACATTTTGGGCAAGTGGGATAAATTTTGTTATTATTTTCTATCTTCAATGGCTTGAGATGGCCTGTTCTAAATCTTGTTAGTGTTGTTTGATGTTGTCTATTTCTGATGTTCAGAGCTCCTCCTGGGTTCTCTCCACTGTACCAACTGTGCTTAGGTGGGATCCTCCAGTTCTTGTTTATTTTTGTTTTGGCTATTGTTTCTATTTCTTTAAAAGTAAGTTTATTTTTCTGTGACAAGGGTTCTTTTGTGCCTTTTTTCGCTAGCACATCAGCAGCTTCATTGCCTTCAATGCCAACGTGTGAGGGTATCCATTGAAGGTGAATTTTTGAGGTTTTTGAGAGTTTTTGGAGATAACCAATTATGTTCCTGCTTACTTTGTCTCTGAGTTCCCCTGTGTGACTCAAGTGTTGTATGGCACTTCTACTATCAGTAAGAATCCAGATATCTTGATAATTAGTATTTCTGATGGATTTTAAGGCTTCATAGATGGCTATAAGTTCTGATCTGAAGACTGAGCAAAAATCTGGGTTTCTTCTGTTCATTTTCTCAATGCCATTTGTGGTTTTGATGAGACAGCCACTGCCAGTGTGTCCTAGCTCGTCTCTGCTACCATCGGTATAGATAGTTATTGCATTTTTAGGAATGTTATTAATTATTTCTAATGATAATTGTTTTAAGTATTCTGGATTTTGGTATTGTTTGTTGGTAGGTTCATTTAAAGTGGCATTAAAAATAACATTTTGTAGTGGTTTGCATGGAGAAAATTTTTCTGCTAAATAATTTTTTTCCACTTTATATTTTAAAAATTCATTTCTTTTGGCCAGGTGTAGAGGGCCTTCTTTTTTGAGTCTTAAATTGGATTCCCAATTAAGTATGTACTTGGAAGTTCTGTGTTTGTTTCCATAACTCTTGATTTTGTTTATATATTTTGGCAGATTGTAGCTTCTTCTATCCTTTAAGGGCATAATGTCTGCCTCGTAAAGTACAATATCATTAGGGCAGGTATTTCGAAGACCTGTAATAATTCTAGCTGCACTTAGTTGTATCCTTTCCAGTGATTTTAGATTTGTTTCAGATGCTGTACCATAGATTTGATATCCATATTCCAGGATAGGTCTAATTAGAGATGTGTAAGTTAATTTTAGTGTGGTTGCATCGGCTCCCCACTCTCTTCCTGAAATATATTTCAGGATTTTTAGTCGGTCTCTTCCTTTTCTAATAACTTCTTCAATATGTTTACTGGAGTTAATTTCTGGATCCAGGGTGTAGCCAAGATATTTAGGATGTTTATTATATTGCAATTGTTGTTCTTTCAGAATAATTTTTGGTCTTATTTTGTATAGTTTCTTATCGGTAGTAAAAAGACAGGTTTCAGATTTTTGGGGGTTAAATTCTAATTTATGTTTATTAGCAAATTTTTCTAGGTGGAAAAGAGTCTTGTTCAAATCTCTTTCAGCTTTTTTCCAGTTAGTATTGCTGCTCCATAGAATAATGTCATCAGCGAAAAGTCCAATATTGGTTTTATGTGAAATTTTTTCTTCTATGCCTGCAATAAATAGGGTGAAGAGAGTTGGGCTAAGGACTGATCCTTGTGGTAATCCTTGGTACAATTTAAAGGTTTTAGATAGAGTGCCATTATATTTGACCCTGATGTATCTATTTTTAAGGAAATCATTTATCCAAGTGATAGCTTTTCCATCAATTTTGAAATGTTTGTATAATTTTGTAATTAACTTGTTTTTCCATACCTTATCAAAAGCTTGTGTAAGGTCTAAAAAAGCAGCTATTGTGTGGTTAGTTGGTTTTCTGTTTTGTGCATCTTTTAGCTTTTGTGTGAAAAATAAGAGTTGGTCTATTGTCCCATGTCCTTTCCTAAATCCATATTGTTCTTTTGGTAAGAGATTTCTTGTGTCGAGGTGGTAGGTGAGTCGTCTGAGTATAATTTTTTCCATTAATTTGCAGCAAATACTTGTGAGGGAGATAGGTCGGTAGTTTTTTGGGTCATCAGCAGATTTGTCAAGTTTTTTAATAGGAATTATTGTTGCAGTTTTCCAGTCTTGAGGCAATTTTCCAGTTTTCCAGGAGTTATTGAAAATATCAAGAAGTTTTTCTTTGCCATTTTTGCCCAAGTTTGATATCATTTGGCCATGGATTCCATCTGGCCCAGGAGTCTTGTTCAGATCAGTATTTTCTAATGCATAATCTAGCTCTTTCATATTGATTTTTTCATCGAAAATATTATGAGTGCTATTGACGTTTTTACAGTCATGGATAATCTTTCGGGCCTTTTTTTCAACTTTCTTATCTTTTATTTCAAATTTGATTTTACTACTTATTTGATATGAATTACCTAAAAGATTAGCAGCATTTTTGTCATTAGTTGCTGGGGTACCATCTGTATTCTTAATCATATTTGTGTTTTCAGTTTGTGGCTGGGCTCTGTCAATTTGTTTTGCCAAATGCCAAAGTTTTGTATTTGGGTTTCTTGGGTTCAGGTTTTCACAAGTTTGTTTCCATTTTTCCCTTTTCATATTTACGTATAATCTTTTTATTTTTGCATTCACAATGTTCAGTTCAGTTCTACAATTTGTTTGGTTTTGGGTGCACTTTTTTTGTAGTTCATTTCTTTTAGTTATAAGTGTTTGAATATCTTTTGCCTGGTGTGTATAATTTGGAATCCATTTCTTAATATTACCTCTTGGTATTGAAACTTTGGCTGCTTTAATAATGGTGTTTTTGAAAGATATCCAATTTTGTTCCAGATCTTTTATTCTAGTGGGTGCTTTTCTAAAGTCTTCATTGGTGTTTTGCTGGTAAAGATTCCAATTAGCCTTTTTGAAGTTCCAGAATTTTTCTTTAATTGAGCTGGTTTTGGTCTTGGTGCTAATTTCTATCAAAATAGGCAAATGATCACTTCCAATACTTTTTAATATTTGCCATTTGCATTTGTGGAAAATGTCAGGACTGGAGAAACTTATATCAAGGGCTTGTGCTGTATTATAACTGTAGGAATGGTGGGTAGGATTCCCATCATTTAAGCACATGAAGGCATTGTCGTCAAATAAGTTTGAAAGTATTTTGCCTCTTGGGTTTGGCGTGGAACATCCCCATAGTTGATGTTTGGCATTAAGGTCACCTACAATAATAGTGTTGTCTGTAAGAAATTGAGCCATTGTTCCATCGTCAATAAGTTTATTGTTTGGTGGGTGATACATATTGAATATGTTGATGGTTTTGTTTTGATTGAGGTAGACTTTGATACCTTGGGCTTCGAGGTCTGATGTGTTTGGAATATTAATGGCTATGTCTTCATAGTACAAATTCTTGATTAAAAATGCAAGGCCACCCCCTTCTTTATTTCTGTCTTTTCTTAGGATATTGTAGTTTTTATATTTGAGATTGTACTTTTCATTTAATTTGGTTTCCTGTAGGGCTATAATTTGTATCTTTTGTTTTTCAGCTATTTCCATTATTTCTTCTAATTTTATTTTTGTTGCTGTTGAGCACAATCCATTTATGTTGCACTGCAGAATGCTCAATTGCTTGGAAGTTGCAAAGTGTGAAGTTTGTGGAGACTGTATTATACTTATCGGACAGAACCCTCTACCTAAGTCCTGAACGCGCCCCTGTTTATTCTGCGCGACGGGCGATGCAGCATGCAAATCAACATCTGATCTCATGGAATGGGGTATAGGGGTGCAGCTTTCGTTGATCATGGCACCATGATCCAGGCACACTTTGGTGAAAGTCTGACTTTGCCTGTAGTTTGAGGCCGTTCCTAACATGGAAGCAGACGCCTTTGCTGCCGACTCTAACATGAGTACAGACACAGCTCCTCCGTATCCCTGGAGTGGGACCCTTGCTGAGGTCCATCAACCGGGTCAGTTGAAGTCAGGATTTTTAAAGAGGTCTACTCCTCTTCTAACAATGCTGCTGTTGGTCCGCGACTGCTTATTTGTCAGAGTTATTCTGCTTGTTTCGCAGCTGGCCTTCATATCTGAAGGTCGTTCCCCTATCCGCCACCTGGGGACGCGCCCTATAGCAGTCAGCTCTGCCAAGGGATTATATATTTAAAAGGTATAGGAGTAATTTAGAACATCTTTCTCAAATAATATAATACTTTATTTATTTGAAAAAATGCCTCTAATACCTTGTTGTTTGAAAGTGAAAGGTGAAATTTGAAAATCAGAATTGTCTTAAAATATCGTTATTTCCATCAATGGAATAAAGCTCTGTATTCTGAATCAATTTAAGATGATTCAAAAGTATCCAATTCAGAAAATTTGGACACGAAACATATTGATACAATAGCGCGATCGGTAAAATTGCGAATAAAAAATGCCAATTTACAAACCCAAAAACGGTGGTAAAACGGCCGGCCAGGGAGAATATCCGCGAACCCTGAATGAGTCATATACCTAATAAGAATCCCATTCTAAAATAGAACTGTAGTGGTAGTTATTGAAAATTTATAAGTTGATTTGTTTGTGGCTCATGAGACACGGGTAACTTGGGGGAACTGTTTTTTTTTTTCTTCTTCTTCTTCCAATTCCAGTTTCCACATATTCTTCTGAAGTGTATATTAAATTTTGTTTCTAACCTGTTATTCAAACCATTTCTGGCTTTAAAATTATTTGGAATGATGTTTTAGCCTTGGTTAAACTTGATATAGAACGCTTCTAAAAGGGCATGCTGCCACTGTTTTTTTTTTTTTTTAGAACGCCACTCTTTGTTTCTTTTCTTTATTTTGGAAGCCATTTGAATTTTTCTTCTATTTCAAAATTGTCGAATGCAAAGATATTCTATTAGATAAAAGTATAATGTGTAAAAATTTATACAACATACAGCAAAAATAAAATGGAAATAAAAACAAACAATGCCGCCAATTTTTTGTTTTGAAATCACGATCCGTGAGCTGATTTTTCAAATCACAATTTTAAGTTCGTTATAAGCATAGTATTTTCAATAGATTTTATCATTTTTGGACCGAAAATTGGTTCGTTATAGGGGTAGTTCGTTATTTTAAAAATAGCAAAGTTAGTTATAATGATGGTATTTTCAATGGAATGGAATTGGGAATCGCCATGGGTTCGTTATAAGGGAAGGTTCGTTATATCCAGGGTTCGTATTAGCGGGGTTTTACTGTACTTCTCCTAACCCTTGGCTATGTTCTTTTTTATCCCAGCCTGTCACGAGAATGTCATCCAGATAAACAATCACTCCAGCAATCTTGGATAGTATACTCTCCATTCGTCTCTGAAATATTCCCGGTGCACAGAAGATGCCAAACGGTAATCCATTTACCCTGAATAGTCCTTTATGAGTGTTGATGGTCAACAGCTCTGCCGTCTCTTGATCAACTACCATTTGTTGATATGCATCCTTGAAGTCTAGCTTTGAGAACACTACCTCCTGCCAAAACGGCCTGCAGGTCAGCTGCTGTGGGAACTGGAAATGTATCTGGCTTTACAATGGTGTTAATAGTACTTCTGTAGTCACCACATATTCTTATCGTACCATCTCTCTTCTCTACTGGAACGATGGATGTTGCAAATTTTGAGAACTCAATGTGGGTTAATATTCTCTGTTTTTCCATTTTTTTAAAATGTCTTTTCCACATTTTCTTTGATAACATATGGTAATGCTCTTGCTCTAAGAAAGGTAGATCTTGCTTGCGAGTTGAGCTCTATGTGTATGGGTGGACCCTTATATGTACCTTGTTGGGGTAACTCGCCTACAACAGAGCGCTTCGACACGGCAACATTCTGTAATGAATTGTTCGGTTCTCTGTCATCCCTCTGTAGGAGTACTTGATAAAGCTCCTCAGCTATCCCCTTCATGAGGTGGGGGATTTTATCTTCCTCGCTCATTTGAGGATCAACCTCTTTGCACAAGCACAGGACATCCTGGATGTAAAATTAGGTAGTGTCACCTTTAATTTCCGCCCGTACAGAGCGTACAGACTGGTACAGAGCAGGAGGGACAAGCACCGGTTCTGTCCTCCCAAGAGAACAACAGTCTTTGATTTCCAGACTTAAGTCTGGTCATCTACGGACAATGACTTTCCAGAATGGTTGCAAGGTTTTCCCACTATGTACTAAGTGCAATTCTCAGCCTGCAACCCCAAGACATATTATTGACTGTATTGACTCATCCATTGATGAGCTCTACTCTTCACCGGCAGACACCATCAAAAATCTCAAACTTTACAAGCTTGATACCTTAGTGTGATTGAGTGGAGATAAGAAAGAAGAAGATTTCCGCCCGTGTTTTTTAAGTTTCTTCTCTGCTTGCAATTTTGAATTTTCTTTTTTTCCCGAACACATTCTCGAATTGATGTGAATTCCTTCCAAGTCTGGATGCTTTCTTCGTTGTTCTCAAACCATTTGAAAGCAGTTGCACACAGATAAAAATAAACTTTAGTAAGGCAAAGGATTCCGTCCCAATTGTTGTACCTTGCCACACGTTCATACCCTTTTAACCATTTTTGAAGATCTTCACCACCCTCCCTGGAGAAAATGGGAGGGTTCCTTGGCAATGTTAAACAAAATAGTTGCTTACCTGGGTACCCGACTCCGTCTTTACATTCATAGAAGCTTCTTCTGGTTCAACAGGATCAATTTTCCTTTCATTTCTTAATGGGCATCAGTCCAGCTTCTCCACCAGTTGTAGCGTAGAAATCAAGTCTTTGTATATCTGAAGGTGTGAAAGAATTTACAGATGATGTCACGGCGACTATTCGACAATTATTAACAAATCAACAAAACTTTCTACAGCAAGAGAATACGGAGCAAGCAAGCTAGGCAACTAAATGATGATTTATATATATAACAAATGTAAAATTTTAAACCTGTTTCAAATATTTTCGTTGAATAATTAAATTAAATAATAAATTATTTCTTCGCCACAATATAATAATAAACTTTTGTTCCTTAATTCACACTCCATATATTATATTACAATGGAAATTGCATTTTAGTGGAATGCAATGTTTTTTTTTTTTTTAATTTATGCCCTTTATCCAAGTACAATGTCACATTTGTACTATTTTTCCACATAATGTATAATCTTTGTTCAACTTTTTTTTCTCAATGGCATGACTTATTGCAGTTTAAAAGCAATGTTCGGCTTCTATAATTGGCTGCATCTTCGCTTTATCCTTCCATCCCAATACATCTAACTTCTTAAAATCCGAATTATATCAAGTTATACAATAATACATGAGTTTGGGTATTTTCAAAAAAATAATAGTAACCAAATATGTTTTCCATGTGCATTGCAAAAACATTCCACACTGTCATTCACTCATTGTAATTTAGACCTTATTGTGCATTTTTGTTATTTTTGGAATATATAAATTATTTTTCAAATCTTTTAAAATTTGCGCAGACATATTTACTATCTTAAGAACTCTCTTCCTATATTTCTAAAATTAAATAAATTTAATTGAATCATTAAAATTAAGGTATTTTCAGGTTTTATATAATCGTATAATTGATATCAAATTTGTATCAATTTTAAAAATGTATTCAAAAATAAAATATAAAAGCATTAAAAATCTAAACAAAAAATGATGATATACATAACAATATATATTATTTTAGCATAGGTGTATTCATTCTTTTTTTTTTTCAACTTGATAATTTTAATTATCTGGTAGTAGGGGAATGTATATTTAATATCAAATCATTCTATTGGGAAAGCATCTTTGTTTCATGATGTCAGCTCAATATCATACAATTTTTATTCTTTGTCAAAAAATTAAAAATATTTTTTGTGCAGGCAACTGAAATATCTTCCCAGAAGAAAAATCAACTAAGACAACACATTGTACAGCATTTCTTTTTCTATCATAATAATAGAAATACATGCTCAAATAACTGTTAGTATTTGACTTCCTTTTTATCTCAAAATTTGATTCCCTTCAAAGCAATATCTCGAGACATTTCAAGACAAAGCAGAGGACACTTAACAATTTGAAGATATTTATAAAATCATAATTTTAATCTACTACTCTGGTTTAAAATAGAAAATCAGCCTATTTAAACCACATTGTTTTATAACAGTGATCAAAAGCTTTGGAAATGTGATTATTGTGACTTTTAAACAACAAGAAAATAAACTTTCACTACATTTATCCACACACTCTTTTGAATGTGATTGTTGTGACTTCAGAACTATATACAAATATTTTTAATTATGGATTTATATTTGCACACTGGTGAGAAGACTTTTAAATGTGAACATTGTGACTACAGGACTTCATTGAAGCACAATCTCAAAAGACATTTACACACTCACACTGGTGAGAAGCCTTTTAAATGTGAACATTGTGATTTCAGGACTTTATATGAGAGCAGTCTCAAAGAACATTTAAGCACTCACACTGGTGAGAAGCCTTTTAAATGTGAACATTGTGATTTCAGGACTTTATATAAGAGAAGTCTCAAAGAACATTTAAGCACTCACACTGGTGAGAAGCCTTTTAAATGTGAACATTGTGATTTCAGGACTTTATATGAGAGAAGTCTCAAAGAACATTTAACCACTCACACTGGTGAGAAGCCTTTTAAATGTGAACATTGTGACTACAGTAGTTCAGTTAAAACAAGGCTCCAAGTACATTTGCACATTCACACTGGTGAGAAGCCTTTTAAATGTGAACATTGTGACTACAGGACTTCATTGAAGCCCAATCTCAAAAGACATTTACACACTCACACTGGTGAGAAGCCTTTTAAATGTGAACATTGTGACTACTGTACTTCAGTTAAACCAAAGCTCCAAGTACATTTGCGCATTCACACTGGTGAGAAGCCTTTTAAATGCGAACATTGTGACTACAGGACTTCATTGAAGCACAATCTCAAAAGACATTTATACACTCACACTGGTGAGAAGCCTTTTAAATGTGAACATTGTGATTTCAGGACTTTATATGAGAGCAGTCTCAAAGAACATTTAAGCACTCACACTGGTGAGAAGCCTTTCAAATGTGAACATTGTGATTATAGAACTTCTTGGAAAGATAATCTGGTTTCACATTTGAAAACTCATTCTGGTGAAAAGCCTTTTAAATGTGAACATTGTGACTACAGTACTAAATACAAGAAAGCTCTCAAAATACATTTATGCACTCACACTGGTGAGAAGACTTTTAAATGTGAACATTGTGACTATAGAGCTTCCAGGAAATATAATCTGATTACACATTTGAAAATTCATACAAGAGAGAAGCCTTTTAAATGTTAACTTTAGAGATGTTAAACTAATTTGAATATATATTGACAAACTCACACTAATGAAAGCCTTTTAAATGTTAACATGGTGACAGCAGAACTTAAAGCGAAACAACATTCGAAATACAGTTAAGCAATAATAAAATTTTGAAACCCTGAATTTGACTTTAGTACTCAGCCAAGCAAACTTTCAAATAAATATTTAAGCACTCTCGCCTTTTAGAAGACAACTTCAGAAGTCTTTATTTATTTACTATAATTTGGAATATTCTGAATGTAAAAGTTCTTGCCTGACAACTTTGGCAAACCTAATCCAAACCCGCACTGGTGCTAAAATATTTAAATTGTGGCTTCAAAACCTTTTAAGTACCTTCTTAATGTGTCAATACCGGTTACTCAATAAACAAGGTCCCCTTTGAACACCTATTTGTACATTCAGAAATTGGCTTTTTGATAATAAATTTGACATAAAATATCATATTTCCAAAAAGCTACTGCAAACACTACAAGAACTTGATGCCTTTTTGTGTTATTAATTATATATATATATATTTTCCCCATATTATAATTCTATTGTATTGTAAATTTCCCTGTAAAGGATACCAAGTTACAGAGCCTTAGTGTCTTTTAAAGAGAGGTATCATCTTTCTAAAGAGTTTACTTATTATAAAAATTATGATTTGGGCGCTGATGACTATCCTCTGTAGAGAGGTGTCATCTCAGGGAAGTTCTACTGTACATCAAATTCTTTCCATTCCTCATAATTTGTACCCTCAAATAAAGGCTTATATATTTCATTTTTGTCTAGTTTTTTTTCATACATAGTTTTAAATATATATTAAAAATGGCATATCCTGACCAGGAGTACATGTACATGTACCAGGAGTACATTAATATTGATTTCAACACCTGATCTTTTTATCTTTTATTTTTTTCTTTCATTTTTTCAGTTTTAAATATGTCTTTCAATAACTACAAGGTAATAAGACAAAATGCAAATTAATTAATAGTGTGCGAGTTTTGGTAACAAGCACCACCTTCATTTTAATCTTTTGTCTGATGATGGTAACTCTGCCTCCCTGCTTAATATTAATGTCTGTATATATATATATATGTAGTAATCCCGACGTGGAATGTATTGGGCAGTCGTGGTTGTGGGTGTGTGATGGGATTCCCGCACGGGGACAGCAAGGGACAGAGGCAGGTCTAGATGGTAACTCCAAGAAGGTAGAGGTAGACCACGGACGAAGACAGTCGGACCACGGGCGTCACGGATGCCTACATCGCGGATAGGGGTGAGAGACCCGACCGTATGACGGCGTCGCTCTGAAAACAACTAACTGAACAAATAACTTTGTCCCATTTCTGGGCTCTTTATATACTGGACGCCCGCATATGGCGGCGAGTTCTGATTGGCTCCTATAATCACGCCACCTGTCAAGCGCCGGGTTGTTTATCACGTCTGGCCACCTGTTGACGGGGTGATTGAACTCATTATCATAAACACCTGTTCGTCTGGGTTATTGCGTCGTCTGGTCTACCTCGTCCTCTTTGTTTAATTTGTCACTTCCATTGTTCGATACTTATTTTATATAGATATGGGTTTATAATAAATATTAGAAGAAGGTTGTGAACTATCTTAACTCAAAATATACTACATGTATATAATCCAGAAAAGAAATAACTATATAGTTAACTCCTCAGTGTTGTATTTCTGAGTCCACAGATCATTCTTTCTGTGATGATTTGATTTAGCTCATTAAGTTCGATTTTGAAGCCTGCATCCAGATGGATGATGCATATTCTAGTATTGGTCTAACTATTGTGCCCCAATCTTTCAAAGAAATGTATTTAAGGATCGATGGGCACTTTTTGGCATGTTCGCAGATTATCTCAATAGGCTTTGCACAAAGGCAGAGAACCTTTCAAATGTGAATTTTGCAACTATAAAGCAATGGATAAAAGTAAATTTACTCAACGTTTGATGATACACACTGGTGAAAAGCCTTTTAAATGTGATTATTGTGACTTTAGAACAAACCACAGTGGTTCACTCAAAAGCCAATTATCCATTCACACAGTTGAAAAGCCGTTTAAATGCCAATATTGTGGATATAAATCAACATTAAAATACAAACTTAGTAAACATTTACTCATCCACTCTGGAATTAAACACTTCAAATGTGAATTTTGTGACTTTAAAGCATTTGAGAAAAGCGCACTAAATCAACATTTGATGACACATACTGTGGAAAGGCCCTTTGGATGTGATTATTGTGATTATCGAGCAGGTCGCAAAAGTACACTTAATCGTCACATGCTTACTCATATAGCAGAAAAGCCCTTCAAATGTGAACATTGTAAATATAGAACAATTCAAAAAAGTAGTCTTAAAACACATTTAAAAATTCATATCAATGAATAGCTTTTCAAGTATGAGGATCAAATTGTAATTAATGTTTATATATATATATATAACAAATAATATTAGTTACAGGACCTTTGGGAGAGGCCACTGCTCATCATAAAACAGCTCGAGGAGCATGAACTCATGGAATTCGTGTAATCTTTGCACAAGGGGAAAAGAAACAACAACAACAAATAATATTAGTTAAAACCTTATTGCCTTCACACAAGAAATACATGTAGAAAATGTATTAAATTTAATAAAACTAAAAGGCTTTATCGCCTTCAAGTGATATATATTCAGACCTTGCAGCAAATATATTCTGAAATAAGAGTAATGTGTGAATAGGGTTAATCTTTAAAAAAGAACCAAAATAAAGGAAATTTGGTACAAAAGGAACTTTCAAGGAGGCCATCCTGCTGATGGAGGAGGTAAAGGTGACAAGTGTATTGTAAATATTTGCCATTCCAATCAAGCATTCCTCAATAAAACTTAGGATACTTTTTATGGACTAGTGTGCAATTCCTTAAAACATCTTGACTTTAGGGAGCACACATTTAATTGTTGAGTCTAGCATAACCCTATTTATTTTTTTAAAAAGGCATCTTCTGATTGTGCAACTAAAAGTTGTCCATGTCTTGCAACAACTGTTAATTTTTTAATTATTTAGAATTAGTCAAATGTTTTCCCTTGATTAATCAAGAAGAGCTAACCATGTACACATTTCAGGATGTTGGTCCTTTTCAGTGTGGTGCAAGCGTACCTCAATGATCAAAATAGCTTTTCTTTGAGGCTTTCTTTATTAAAACCTAGGAGAATTGGTGTTCTTGATTAATCAAGAAAGGGTATTAGGCTGATTCTGAAATAAATATAAATCAATGATTAGTTTATATTTATTCCAACACATTCATTGCCAGTGAACCTATTTTTCTATGATGACCAAATATAAAATTAAAATTTTTATTTTTATAAAATACTTTTACAAGAAATTAAGACCTAACCCAAATAAATTAATAGTGTGTGGCGTTTTGGTAACAACCCTGTTTCCAAAATGTCTTGGTATATTTCTAACACAAGGTAATAAGGCCAATTTTTTTTTTCTTATCCCTAGTACACGTGGTACAGGCCATGATAATCATGGTGGGTAGTTAGCAACTGCTTTTACTGTAAGCACATCACATGCCTACACATGTGAAAAGCAGTTCGACTTTGCACTTACTAATGCCAGAGCCCCGTTTGGTTACTT
This sequence comes from Cordylochernes scorpioides, assembly GCA_030710605.1. NCBI lineage: Eukaryota > Metazoa > Arthropoda > Arachnida > Pseudoscorpiones > Chernetidae > Cordylochernes > Cordylochernes scorpioides. The sequence continues at coordinate 101,358,975 of CP092865.1, read as the reverse complement.
GCACTCGCTGGTGGGGTTGGACTTTTGCAAGAATCGGGGGCCATTGGAGCATTTTTTTTACTTTGAACAGAAAAAAGTGTCCAATGCGGGAATCGAACCCGGGTCCTAGTGGTCGAAAACCAAACGGTTTAACCAGCCTTCCACCGACCCCATATAAGACCAAATAAATTTATGACATTTCACTAACAGCGTTGATACCATAATCAAACAAAAGTGCTGAATGAAAAAATATTACAGTATGTTTTTATATACTCAGTGCTGTTATCAGTTGTATTCTCTCATTAAATACTTTTACCACAGATGATAACAGTAGTAACTATAAAAACATGCTGTGATATTTTTTCTCATTCAGTAGTTTTGTCTGATAATAATTGTTAGAATTATTGTTTTCTTCATGTTATAAAAGCCTTGGAGATAGCAACCAAATATAATTTATTCAGTCATTCATATATATAGAAGCATAACTAAGGAAAAGAAAAAGCTAGGGTAAAGTTAATTGAACATATATTCACGTGCACCTACACGCTGGTGTTTACAACAACGTTTTCTTTTTACGTGCATGCGCGCCAAGGTGGGCATCACATGATTTCTTGCCACTGGTGAAGGTCACGCGATTTCTTCCTGCCAACAAACTCCCCCTGCGAAGTGATTTCCTGTAAGTTCAGAGAACACTTTGCCACTAAGAAGTCCTGAGAGCTTCTCTGGTTTCTCAAAATCATTGGATGAGACCTCTTTGATTTGAGTTCCATAGGTTCTTTACTTTCTGGAACTTGGGCATCAATAATGTTGTGGGTGGCATGGAATTCTAGGCGGAGTCAGATAACAAATTATTTATTGTAAAATAAACTTTTAATTACATTTATTTATACAAATTATCAGAAGGGTTAAATTGGTGTATACTACATGTTGGAGTTATTTTTGTTTATATGTGTGTGTGGTCAAATATCAATTCTAGATTATATAATGTTAGACATATGTGCTTGATATATTATAGATAAATATTTACATTTCATATTATTTATGATTTATATTTAGAATGATGTATAATTATTTTATAAGCATTATATATTTATAAGATGAATAATTTTAATATTTGAATTGAATAGTTATTAGACAAATTAAAACTTATAATGAAAATAGGAAAAGTTAATATTTGGGAGCCGCTACATCACTCCCCCGCCAGTGAAGACTTAAAGTCGAAAACGTACGTGGCGTCCATAGCGAGTGGTGTAGCTACTTGTCTTCGGTGTAGTTTCCTCAGCACCATCGGGCATAGGTGGCAGAATTGAAGAATCGTGGAAACTTTGAGGGGTGTTTTCTATGAATGCAGGCTTTAGTCTGTTGACAGAAATGACTTTGTTTTGGTCATTGATTTTAACTGTAAATGTCTTCGAAGATCTTGATACCACTGGAAATGGACCTTCGTATGGTGGAGATAATGCTCTTTTTACAAAATCTTTTCTTACAAAGACGTGTGAGCAGGTGTCTAAGTCTTTATGAGAAAAAATATTATTTTGCTTTGTTTGTCTTGTTGGTTGAGGTCGAATTCTACTCATATAATTCTTTAATTGAGTGGCAAAATTTGATGGATCGGGGTTTTTAAATTCTGAATTGGTTAGTAAATCAGCTGGAAAATTTAAAGTCCCGAAAACCATTTCTGCAGCAGTGCATTTCAGGTCTTCTTTGTAGGATGTTCTGATGCCTAGCAGTACTAGAGGCAAAGCATCTATCCAATTAATAGTATCTCCGCTTGCCATGATTGCAGCTTTAATTTGACGATGCAAGCGTTCGACGAGACCGTTTGCTGCAGGGTTGTATGCCGTTGTTCGTATTCTGTTGGTGCCAATGAGTGAAGTGAGATCCTTGAAAAGATGTGATTCAAATTCACGACCTTGGTCAGTAGTTATTGTTGCTGGAACTCCGTATCTAGAAATCCAACCTCGAAAAAAAGCTTTTGCTACGCTTATTGCAGTTTTGTCCGAAATCGGAAAGGCTTCAGGCCATTTTGAATATCTGTCTATAGCAGTCAAAATGTGGGTACAATTTTCAGAATGGGGTAAGGGGCCTATTAAATCAAGATGAACGTGTTCAAAGCGAGTTGATGGGAGAGGAAAAATTCCGTGTTTTGTAATTGTATGCCTGTGAATTTTGCTTTTCTGACAATCTAAACAGGACTTTGACCAATGATTTATTGTTTGATTCATTTTGGGCCAAAAGTATTTTTGAGTTATTAGTTTTCTTGTTGCACGAATTCCTGGATGAGACAAATTATGGAGAGAATTAAAAATTTGTCGTCGGAAATTTTCAGGCACGAAAGGTCTGGGATTTCCAGTAGAAATATCGCAGTAAATTAATTTATTGCAAAAAGGAACTTGTTGTTTTATTAATTTGATTGTTTGTGAAGAATTTGAATTATCAACGAGAGTTTTTAGTTCTTTGTCCTTTTCTTGAATCTCAGGGAATGCATTAAGATCTAGATTAACCTTGGGGTGATTGAAAGTTTCGATTTCAATTCTTGAAAGGGTATCAGCCACAATGTTTTCACTTCCCTTAACATAGTGTATGTCCATGGAGAATTGTGAAAGATAGTTGAGATGACGTTCTTGACGAGGTGAACGTTCAGATTTTGATGTGAAGGCATACGTTAGAGGCTTGTGGTCTGTAAAAAGCATGAATGTTTTCCCATCAAGAAAGTATGAGAAATGCTTAACAGAGAGGAATGCAGCTAGGAGTTCCCGGTCGAATGCTGAGTATTTCGTTTCTGCTGGGGATAGCTTTTTTGAAAAAAATGAAATTGGTTCCCATGCAGTGTCATTCAGTTGTTGGAGGACACCACCAACAGCAACGTTGGAGGCATCAACCAGTACACTTAATGTAGAATTGGGTTGAGGGTAGTTTAAAAGTGTGTTTTCTGCAAGAGCATTTTTGATGTTTTGAAAAGCTTCTAATGTGTCTGAAGTCCAATTTAATGATGCATTGGGAGATTTAGTTTTTAAAAGTGAATAAAGCGGAGCTAAAATATGACTTGAATTTTTTATGAACCTGTGATAAAAATTTACAAGACCAATAAATATTTGGAGTTGACGGGTCGAATTTGGTTGAGGAAAATCTTTAACGATTCTTATTTTCTCAGGAAGAGGTTTTATTCCTTTGTTGTCAATGATGTGTCCAAGAAATTCTAGTGAAGGTTTTCCGAAAACGCTTTTAGATATATTGACTGTTAATCCATGATCGGAAAGTCTTTTGAAGATTATATGTAGATGTTGAATGTGATCATTTTCATTTTTACTGGCGATCAAAACGTCATCAATGTAAACGAAGACAAAATCTAGACCTTTTGTTACTTCATCCATGAATCTTTGAAATGTTTGGCTTGCGTTTTTTAAACCAAAGTTCATGCGTGTGAATTCAAATAGACCAAATGGCGTAGTTATTGCCGTTTTGGGTATGTCTTCTTGGTTAATTGGAATATGGTGGTACGCCTTCACGAGATCTATTTTGCTGAAAATTGTACAGCCATGAAGGCTTTGGGTGAAATCCTGAATGTGTGGAATGGGGTAACAATCAGGTTGGGTCACAGCATTTAGTCTTCTGTAGTCGCCACATGGTCTCCAGTCTATAGAATTTTTCTTAGGGACTAGATGTAAAGGTGATGCCCATGCTCCGTCTCCTCTCTTGCATAAACCTAGTTCCATCATGTGCCCAAATTCTGATTTGGCAATTTTAAATTTTTCTGGATTCAGCCGTCTTGGTTTGGAGAATGTTGGTTGCCCTTTTGTGGTAATATGATGAGTGACTGAATGCTTGACTGGTGTGGAATATGATGGAGGCTTAGTTAGAGAGGGATAATGAGAGAGAATGTTCAAAAATTTGTCTTCATAGCTGTTTATTGAGCACTTTGGAGAAAGTGAGTTGAAATTTGTAATTGATGCACGCTTGCGTAGCTTCGTTAAAGAATCAATTATAAACTTTCCTTCGATATCTGGAATTATTCCAAAGTGTTCCATAAAATCAGCTCCTAGAATGGCTTTGTTTGTGTCTGCTATTATGAATCTCCATTTGAAATCTCTACGAAGACCTAGATCAAGATTAAGGAATCTTTCGCCATAAGTCTTGATAGGTGAATTGTTTGCTGCTGTGAGAGTAAATTTTGTTGGACCACGCCGTCTATCTTCAGGACGAGGAGGCAGGACACTGATCTCTGCACCTGTGTCAAGGAGAAAACTAATTTTGTTGCGGTAGTCAGTGATAAATAGACGGTGGCTTTTATTATTGCTACAATCAGTAACCACCGGGCTTACTGATTGTTGTTGGAGTTTTCCTGCTGGTTCTTTGCTTTTTTGTTGAAAGTACAAGGTGAGATGCATTTTCTTGCATGGTGCTTGAATCGAAAATGATACCAGCACCAAGAGCCATTTGGATTGTACTTTCTATAACTGTTTGGGGAAGATTTTCGAGATGAAGATGAGCTTCTGGATCTTGAACGAGGTATTCTTTCTTCCTTCTTGTTAAGGTCAATTTTCAATGCTGAAATTTCCGCACGCAAAGATGCCAGTTCCTTTTCTAAAGTCGAAGTACTTGAAGATGGTGAAGAAGTAATCTCCGTCACTCTATCAGCTAAATCTGCTAGAGAGTTTAGTGATGCTTGCTCTTGCGTTGTCAGAATTATTTGGATGTTTTTAGGTAAACGTTGCATCCAGAGCATTTTTAATGTTGTGTCACTGACGGCTTTGCTTTCTCCAATCAATTGTCTTAAGTGGCGTAATAATTGGCTAGGCAGTCTGTCTCCAAGTTCTTCTTGAGTCAACAATTGCTGTAGTTTTTTAAATTCGCTGTCAGCGGTACATTTAATTATGGCCTTCTTTAGCGCGTCGTATTTATTGTCTGGTGGAGGTGATATAATGAATTCACGTACCTCTATGGCAGTTGATGGAGGTAAAAGTGAAATTAGATAAGAAAATTTGGTGTCATCATTTGTAATTGGACTTGGCTTGTTCAATAAAAATTGTGATTCCAATGTTATGAACCACAATTCTGGATCGTTTGGCCAAAATTCGGGTGCTTTAATTGAATCCATTTTGAGAATATATTGTATTTAAAAAATTATATGTCCTTAAGAGATATTAAAATTCTGATTATTATAATTATTAAAATTCAGAATTAAAATTTTATATTTGATTTTTTTATTTGATAAGAAAAAATATTTGAATATATTATCAAGTTATAATTTTTAAATTGTAAGTTATATATTATTTTTAATTGCCAATTTAATGTGTATTTGAATTTATTTAATATATATATATTTATTTCTTAAAATTATATTTGATATCTGATTTGTTTTTAAGTTGAAAATTTGCCTTGAATTAAATACCAAACGATGTACGTTTTCGTAGTTTTTAAATATTGCGAAATATGTTATAATTTTTGTTTTAAATATAAATATTTAATATGTATTTCTTAAATATTTATAATTTGATATCATGAGTATTTTTATTTTTCACTTTTGATCGAATTGAAATTCTTGTTTGATTGCTTGCAAATGTTCGTTAAAGTTTACTGGCTCACCATTTTGTGGGTGGCATGGAATTCTAGGCGGAGTCAGATAACAAATTATTTATTGTAAAATAAACTTTTAATTACATTTATTTATACAAATTATCAGAAGGGTTAAATTGGTGTATACTACATGTTGAAGTTATTTTTGTTTATATGTGTGTGTGGTCAAATATCAATTTAGATTATATAATGTTAGACATATGTGCTTGATATATTATAGATAAATATTTACATTTCATATTATTTATGATTTATATTTAGAATGATGTATAATTATTTTATAAGCATTATATATTTATAAGATGAATAATTTTAATATTTGAATTGAATAGTTATTAGACAAATTAAAACTTATAATGAAAATAGGAAAAGTTAATATTTGGGAGCCGCTACATCGTAACCCTCAACATAGTTGTCCTCTTCAATTGGTATCACGTCTTCTTGATCCAATGAAGGCGCCTAATTCCATTCAATTTCTTGTTGTGTGGTATAGTTGTAGTATTCGACTGATGGGAGCATCTCTCGACATAACATTTTCTTTGAAGACATAATCCTGTGATTTCACTACCATCTTCATCTGAGGTATCCACACTCTGTAGCCACGTCTTCTGAGTGCATATCCAACAAGAATGCCCTTGACAGCTCTGTCATCCAATTTAGATTTCCGTACTTGTCTTGGAACGTGGACAAATACCTGCCAGCCAATAGTTTGTAGATATTTAAGGCTAGGTTTATTCCCTGTCCATAATTCATACAGTGTACCTTTGCTATTGTGACTGTTAGTCACTCTGTTCCTTATGTAGGCTGCGGTGTAGATCAGCACTGCCCAAGAATTCTTTGGCAGATAACATCCGCATATGGTGCTCCTGACAAGGTCTAAGAATGTCCTATTCATCCTTTCTGCCACACCATTCTGCTCAGGTGTATACGTCATTGTGCGCTCATGCACGATTCCGATATTCTTGCAGAAATTGTCCCATTCTTTTGAACAAAATTCCAAACCATTAGCTGTACTGATTATTTTCAGTTTACGAATGGTTTGTTTTTCAGATTCTTGAATCCATTCTTTGATTTTTCCTAGAGCCTTTGTTTTCAGGAAAGATACACTAACATATCTTGTGGATTCATCGATGATTGTCAAGGTGTACTTGGCTCCTCCCCAGCTCACTATATCAAGTGTGTTGGATTTAATTACCAAGCTTATTATCATTGATTATATTTTATTGATATTTGACTACTCTGTTGTTTGTTGCTTTTGTTCGATAGCACTTATATAATTTGATTGCTGTATTTCCCATTATATATTTATCTTTCTATTATGTTATAATTGTAATGTTTGTATGATTAAATAAAATCATTAATTAAAAACTCCTTCATTAACTAAAAACTTCCTTCAAAGTGGACCCATCAAATCCGCATGTACCAGGTCCAAGGGCATGATTCCATCATCCTTACTGTGCGAGTTCCGAGGGAATGATAGATGGTAGGATTTCCCATTCAGGCAGTTCTCACATTTTTCTGGCTTTGTTGGGTTGCAGTCAAGTCCTCTTACACTTTGGTTCTTTACCATCTCTCCAATCATATCTACATTTACATGCATCAACCTTTTGTGCCAGAGGTCCAGTGTAGGTTCTCTCTTGTATTCAGATTAAAGAAGAATATGATCATTTTGATCAATCAGTGAAGATGGAGTAGTTTGGATGTAATATAATCTACCCAGCTTCTTTCCCTCTATCAAGAGTTTGCCTTTCGTGTCCATTATTTGGCAACCACTCTTATTGAAGTCAATTTCCTTTCCGTTTTCTACCATTTGGAGCGCCAACAGGACTCCGTGTCATATTTCTGGAGAATATATAGGGTTCTGGGCAACGAAATTGTTAACATGACTTCTATGTTCAATAACATTAGAACCGATTGTGCCAATACCACATACTTCTATTGAAGAGCCATTTGCAACTGTAATGGTACTCAAGTCTTTAGTACATTCCCTTAGGTTTTCAAAGTAATTTCTGTTGGAAGTCATGTGATGTGTCACTCCAGAATCTATTATCCATGTATTAAGGGTAATTCCAAACAAGGTTCCACATGTTGCTGATATGCTCGCGCCTCTATTTTGGTCAAAACTCTTTGGTTTTTGTTTAAAATTCCCTTTATTTATACATTCTCTTGCGTAATGTCCTTTCCGCATTTAAAGCAAATAACTTTTGCCTTGAATTGCTTTCCAGTTTCGATGGGCTTCGAAGAAGAAACTTCCCCAACTACTGTAGTCCTGGATGGAATAATAGATCTGACTGGTACATGATTTCAATGTATAGTAATTATGAATCAAACCAATCTCTCAGTGCACATAATCCCATTAATATGTATGTGATAAAATAGTACAAATGTAATATTGTACTGGGATAAGGTGCATAAATTAAGAAAAAGGCATCTCCTTATCGTGCAACTGAAAGTTAATATATATATAACCTCAATATCCTATATATATATTCTATCCTATTATATACCAGTTAATTTTTATCCTTTGTGTATTTTTTTTTTACTATGAATCATTGCAGTATTGTAGTCAGTTTTACGTTACTTATATGATACTCTCCAATGATAAAATTAGATATGTTTTAGGAGTTGTGCATTTCTAATTTCACTCCGAAACACCTACAACTCCTTGGCGCACATACAAAAATGTTCGGTTTGGGATGGTCTAAAGGTCTGTGTATGCAGAGCAAAAATTTAGACCATACCCCCTGTTGTAGATAAATGATAAAAATAACTTTGACTTGTGCTTAATTAATAGGTAGAAAATCTTACTTTTGATAAATAATCTTTAAGATAATAAGCTTAGTGATAATAAAACATATAGATAAAAAAAACTTGTTGGTAATCAAACTTTTAGATAAAAAACTTAGATGTAATAAACTTATCGGTAAATAAAAACACTATTTATAAACATTTTGGTAGAAAAACTTGCTTAAATATATGTTTAAAATAGTGTACTTAACTTGGATAATTTAAGATTGACATTGGATTTAATTTAGGTACTTTAATTAAAACATAAGGATTAAATATGAAAAAGTTTGATGCGCGTTTAAATAGCGTCACTTCCCTTCTTGGTAAAAGTTCTTTCTGCTTCTTTTTTCTGCCGCGCATGCGCACCACCTCTGATTCTTCGTCATCAACTACGGAGGCGTACCACTTCTCACCGGCGGTGGCACCGCCAGGCGAGCTTAGCTAGATTTGCTCAATCTAACCTCTCCAGTAGTAGCCAAAAATTCGCACCCTTGCTCAATCCCGATAAGAATACAAACTACAAAATTCAGACTTCTGGGTATTCAGGAAGTAGGTTTGGAAGAAAATACTTTCAGACTACCTAGAGACCAAAAAAATTATACACTTTCTCAAATCTAATGAGAATGCAAGTATGCAAAATTTCTCTCAAACCTAAGTTTGAAGTGTTCAATTGTGTGTGTTTTAATACACCAGAAAAATATGGATAAAACAAATCGACTTATAAATTCTCAAAAACTACCACTACAGTTCTATTTTTAGAACGGAAGCCTTGGTAGGTATATGACTCATTAGGGTTCGCGGATATTCCCCCTGGCCGGCCGTTTTACTACTGATTTTATGTTTGTAAAATGGCGTTTTTCGCGATTTTACTGATCGTGCTATCGTATCAACATGTTTGTTTCTCGTCCGATTTTTCTGAATTGGATACTTTTGTTTCATCTTCAATTGATTCAGAATTCCTTTGATGGAAATACCGATATTTTAAGACATTTCTGATTTTCAAATTTCACTTTCATACAACAAGGTATTTGAGATAATTTTTCAAAAAAAATAGTATTATATATATATTATTTGGGAAAGATGTTCTAAAATACTTTTATACCTTTTAAATATATAATTAATAAAGTTTTGCCAAGGGGATTTGGCTTAATATTTATATTTTACAATTTTAAATTATATAAACATGTATGCTAATGATAAGAAGAACCTCTTATCAAATGACTTCTTTTGATATTCAGCATTACTGTAAAGAAATAGGTCAATTTAGGGAATTAAAACAAAGTGACCATTATTAAGTGGCTGTCTTTTCCTGTGTGTATGGCTGTATTTTAATTATACAGTCTAAAAATTTAAAAATAAAAAAAAAGAATGGCCAAACCGTGGCTATAGTGAACCAAAAGCTTTGTCCCATTGGGGTTCACTATAGTGGGGTTTTACTGTATTCAGAAAGAACTTATATATTTCTATATCAAAGTAAGAATGGCATCATATCCACAACACAAACCTTAATCAACAACATATTAGACAGCACAGTGAAGTTTAGGAAATTACTGTATAGATCATTGGGGAAAATAAGTAAAGAGAAGACCCAAGGTATAAAACCAAATCCAAATAAATAAATAGTGTGTGACGTTTCGGTAACAGCGTTGTTACCATCTTCAGACAAAAGTAATGAATGAGGAATTTTATCACAGCATGTTTTAAATAGTTATCTGAATAAAATACTTTTGCCTGAAGATGGTAACAACGCTGTTACCGAAACGTCACACACTTTATTTATTTGGATTTGGTCTTATTACCTTGTGTTTATAATCTATAATCCAAATTGTGCCTTATCATTAAAGAGAAGACCAAAAATCAAAGTAATGAATAAAGGTTTATTAGCGAACAAACAATACAAAAAATTCCTTTCAGGTGAGAAATAATAGGGATAGGTGAAAAGTTTAAATGAATATACTTAAAATGAAAAAAAAAGAGGGAAAACAAATCAGGAAAGAAAATTGCAATGCATATGAGATGACATAATAAGGCCCTTGTCCAGAAAAAACATCAACCTGCGCGCCCATAGGGGAAAAGGCAAAGAGCTATTGTAGCTCCTAATGTTGATCTGAAGTACTTAGCCTCCACACTGTTTGAGGTCATTAATTCCTGCATTTCATATTTCATACGTATATGTTGCCAGTGTTAGGCTCCATTTCATCATTCTGGGTGACAGCATTTGTGGAATAGGCTTTCCTGGATTAAATATTCCCAACAATGGCTTATGGTCTGTGAATATCTTAAAACTGCGTCCATATATATAAATACGTGTAGAATTTTGAAACCCTAAATATTATAGCCAAGTCTTCCTTGTCAATTTGAGCATATCTTCTCTCCGTCTGTGACATTCTTGATGCAAAAGCAATGAGTCTTTCCTCCATCTATGTGAGAAAGTACTGCTCCCACTCCAAATGGTGACGCATCACAAGCTAATACCAGAGGTTTCTCTACATCATAATGAGTGAGCACTAGATTTGACAGTATCATTTTTTTTGCTTCTTAGAATGCCTTTTCCTCTTCTTCTTTTCATTTCCAATGGATGTTTTTATTTAGTAACTTGTGCAATGGTTCAAGTATGGTGATTCTGTCTTTCTTGAATTTATTATAGAAATTTAAGAGTCCCAGGAAACTCTGTAACTCCTTTTTATTTTTGGGTCTTGGGAAGTGTCTTATGGCCTCACACTTCTCTGTGGGATGTATGCCTTCTGCATCTATTCGGCATCCTAGGAATGTTAGTTAGGATTTTTTGAACTCACATTTTTCTTTTTTTTAGTCTCAATCCCATTATTTGAATACTCCTTAATACAGTAAAACCCCTCTATAGTGAACCCCATTGGGACAGAGCTTTTGGTTCACTATAGCCACGGTTTGGCCATTTTTTAGAACTTTTGTAAATTTTTTGACCGTATAATTGAAAAACAGGCATACATACAGGAAAAGGCAGCCACTTAATAATGGTCACTTTGTTTTAATTCCCTAAATTGACCTATTTCTTTACAGTAATGCTGAATATCAAAAGAAGTCAGTTGTTAATAGGTTCTTCTTATCATTTGCATACATGTTTATATATAAACCTATGTATTATTTAAAAATTAAGCCAAATCCCCTAGGCAAAACACTATTAATTATATATTTAAAAGGTATAGGAGTAATTTAGAACATCTTTCTCAAATAATATAATACTTTATTTATTTGAAAAAATGCCTCTAATACCTTGTTGTTTGAAAGTGAAAGGTGAAATTTGAAAATCAGAATTGTCTTAAAATATCGTTATTTCCATCAAAGGAATAAAGCTCTGTGTATTCTGAATCAATTTAAGATGATTCAAAAGTATCCAATTCAGAAAATTTGGACACGAAACATGTTGATACGATAGCGCGATCGGTAAAATTGCGAATAAAAAATGCCAATTTACAAACCCAAAATCGATGGTAAAACGGCCGGCCAGGGAGTATATCCGCGAACCCTGAATGAGTCATATACCTAATAAGAATCCCATTCTAAAATAGAACTGTAGTGGTAGTTATTGAAAATTTATAAGTTGATTTGTTTGTGGCTCATGAGACACGGGTAACTTGGGGGAACTGTTTTTTTTTTTCTTCTTCTTCTTCCAATTCCAGTTTCCACATATTCTTCTGAAGTGTATATTAACTGTTTCTAACCTGTTATTTAAACCATTTCTGGAGATAAAATTATTTGGAATGATGTTTTAGCCTAGGTTAAACTTGATATAGAACGCTTCTAAAAGGGCATGCTGCCACTGTTTTTTTTTTTTTTAGAACGCCACTCTTTGTTTCTTTTCTTTATTTTGGAAGCCATTTGAATTTTTTTTCTATTTCAAAATTGTCGAATGCAAAGATATTCTATTAGATAAAAGTATAATGTGTAAAAATTTATACAACATACAGCAAAAATAAAATGGAAATAAAAACAACCAATGCCGCCAATTTTTTGTTTTGAAATCACGAACCGTGAGCTGATTTTTCAAATCACAATTTTAAGTTCGTTATAGGCATAGTATTTTCAATAGATTTTTTCATTTTTGGACCGAAAATTGGTTCGTTATAGGGGTAGTTCGTTATTTTAAAAATAGCAAAGTTAGTTATAATGATGGTATTTTCAATGGAATGGAATTGGGAATCGCCGTGGGTTCGTTATAAGGGAAGGTTCGCTATATCCAGGGTTCGTATTAGCGGGGTTTTACTGTACTTCTCTTAACCCTTGGCTATGTTCTTTTTTATCCCAGCCTGTCACGAGAATGTCATCCAGATAAACAATCACTCCAGCAATCTTGGATAGTATACTCTCCATGCGTCTCTGAAATATTCCCGGTGCACAGAAGATGCCAAACGGTAATCCATTTACCCTGAATAGTCCTTTATGAGTGTTGATGGTCAACAGCTCTGCCGTCTCTTGATCAACTACCATTTGTTGATATGCATCCTTGAAGTCTAGCTTTGAGAACACTACCTCCTGCCAAAACGGCCTGCAGGTCAGCTGCTGTGGGAACTGGAAATGTATCTGGCTTTACAATGGTGTTAATAGTACTTCTGTAGTCACCACATATTCTTATCGTACCATCTCTCTTCTCTACTGGAACGATGGGTGTTGCAAATTTTGAGAACTCAATGGTGGTTAATATTCTCTGTTTTTCCATTTTTTTAAAATGTCTTTTCCACATTTTCTTTGATAACATATGGTAATGCTCTTGCTCTAAGAAAGGTAGATCTTGCTTGCGAGTTGAGCTCTATGTGTATGGGTGGACCCTTATATGTACCTTGTTGGGGTAACTCGCCTACAACAGAGCGCTTCGACACGGCAACATTCTGTAATGAATTGTTCGGTTCTCTGTCATCCCTCTGTAGGAGTACTTGATAAAGCTCCTCAGCTATCCCCTTCATGAGGTGGGGGATTTTATCTTCCTCGCTCATTTGAGGATCAACCTCTTTGCACAAGCACAGGACATCCTGGATGTAAAATTAGGTAGTGTCACCTTTAATTTCCGCCCGTACAGAGCGTACAGACTGGTACAGAGCAGGAGGGACAAGCACCGGTTCTGTCCTCCCAAGAGAACAACAGTCTTTGATTTCCAGACTTAAGTCTGGTCATCTACTGACAATGACTTTCCAGAATGGTTGCAAGGTTTTCCCACTATGTACTAAGTGCAATTCTCAGCCTGCAACCCCAAGACATATTATTGACTGTATTGACTCATCCATTGATGAGCTCTACTCTTCACCGGCAGACACCATCAAAAATCTCAAACTTTACAAGCTTGATACCTTAGTGTGATTGAGTGGAGATAAGAAAGAAGAAGATTTCCGCCCGTGTTTTTTAAGTTTCTTCTCTGCTTGCAATTTTGAATTTTCTTTTTTTCCCGAACACATTCTCGAATTGATGTGAATTCCTTCCAAGTCTGGATGCTTTCTTCGTTGTTCTCAAACCATTTGAAAGCAGTTGCAGACAGATAAAAATAAACTTTAGTAAGGCAAAGGATTCCGTCCCAATTGTTGTACCTTGCCACACGTTCATACCCTTTTAACCATTTTTGAAGATCTTCACCACCCTCCCTGGAGAAAATGGGAGGGTTCCTTGGCAATGTTAAACAAAATAGTTGCTTACCTGGGTACCCGACTCCGTCTTTACATTCATAGAAGCTTCTTCTGGTTCAACAGGATCAATTTTCCTTTCATTTCTTAATGGGCATCAGTTCAGCTTCTCCACCAGTTGTAGCGTAGAAATCAAGTCTTTGTATATCTGAAGGTGTGAAAGTATTTACTGATGATGTCACGGCGACTATTCGACAATTATTAACAAATCAACAAAACTTTCTACAGCAAGAGAATACGGAGCAAGCAAGCTAGGCAACTAAATGATGATTTATATAACAAATGTAAAATTTTAAACCTGTTTCAAATATTTTCGTTGAATAATTAAATTAAATAATAAATTATTTCTTCTCCACAATATAATAATAAACTTTTGTTCCTTAATTCACACTCCATATATTATATTACAATGGAAATTGCATTTTAGTGGAATGCAATGTTTTTTTTTTTAATTTATGCCCTTTATCCAAGTACAATGTCACATTTGTACTATTTTTCCACATAATGTATAATCTTTGGTCAACTTTTTTTTCTCAATGGCATGACTTATTGCAGTTTAAAAGCAATGTTCGGCTTCTATAATTGGCTGCATCTTCGCTTTATCCTTCCATCCCAATACATCTAACTTCTTAAAATCCGAATTATATCAAGTTATACAATAATACATGAGTTTGGGTATTTTCAAAAAAATAATAGTAACCAAATATGTTTTCCATGTTCATTGCAAAAACATTCCACACTGTCATTCACTCATTGTAATTTAGATCTTATTGTGCATTTTTGTTATTTTTGGAATATATAAATTATTTTTCAAATCTTTTAAAATTTGCGCAGACATATTTACTATCTTAAGAACTCTCTTCCTATATTTCTAAAATTAAATAAATTTAATAGAATCATTAAAATTAAGGTATTTTCAGGTTTTATATAATCGTATAATTGATATCAAATTTGTATCAATTTTAAAAATGTATTCAAAAATAAAATATAAAAGCATTAAAAATCTAAACAAAAAATGATGATATACATAACAATATATATTATTTTAGCATAGGTGTATTCATTCTTTTTTTTTTTTCAACTTGATAATTTTAATTATCTGGTAGTAGGGGAATGTATATTTAATATCAAATCATTCTATTGGGAAAGCATCTTTGTTTCATGATGTCAGCTCAATATCATACAATTTTTATTCTTTGTCAAAAAATTTAAAATATTTTTTGTGCAGGCAACTGAAATATCTTCCCAGAAGAAAAATGAACTAAGACAACACATTGTACAGCATTTCTCTTTCTATCATAATAATAGAAATACATGCTCAAATAACTGTTAGTATTTGACTTCCTTTTTATCTCAAAATTTGATTCCCTTCAAAGCAATATTTCGAGACATTTCAAGACAAAGCAGAGGACACTTAACAATTTGAAGATATTTATAATATCATAATTTTAATCTACTACTCTGGTTTAAAATAGAAAATCAGCCTATTTAAACCACATTGTTTTATAACAGTGATCAAAAGCTTTGGAAATGTGATTATTGTGACTTTTAAACAACAAGAAAGTAAACTTTCACTACATTTATCCACACACTCTTTTGAATGTGATTGTTGTGACTTCAGAACTATATACAAATATTTTTAATTATGGATTTATATTTGCACACTGGTGAGAAGACTTTTAAATGTGAACATTGTGACTACAGGACTTCATTGAAGCACAATCTCAAAAGACATTTACACACTCACACTGGTGAGAAGCCTTTTAAATGTGAACATTGTGATTTCAGGACTTTATATGAGAGAAGTCTCAAAGAACATTTAACCACTCACACTGGTGAGAAGCCTTTTAAATGTGAACATTGTGACTACAGTAGTTCAGTTAAAACAAGGCTCCAAGTACATTTGCACATTCACACTGGTGAGAAGCCTTTTAAATGTGAACATTGTGACTACAGGACTTCATTGAAGCCCAATCTCAAAAGACATTTACACACTCACACTGGTGAGAAGCCTTTTAAATGTGAACATTGTGACTACTGTACTTCAGTTAAACCAAAGCTCCAAGTACATTCGCGCATTCACACTGGTTAGAAGCCTTTTAAATGCGAACATTGTGACTACAGGACTTCATTGAAGCACAATCTCAAAAGACATTTATACACTCACACTGGTGAGAAGCCTTTTAAATGTGAACATTGTGATTTCAGGACTTTATATGAGAGCAGTCTCAAAGAACATTTAAGCACTCACACTGGTGAGAAGCCTTTCAAATGTGAACATTGTGATTATAGAACTTCTTGGAAAGATAATCTGGTTTCACATTTGAAAACTCATTCTGGTGAAAAGCCTTTTAAATGTGAACATTGTGACTACAGTACTAAATACAAGAAAGCTCTCAAAATACATTTATGCACTCACACTGGTGAGAAGACTTTTAAATGTGAACATTGTGATTATAGAGCTTCCAGGAAATATAATCTGATTACACATTTGAAAATTCATACAAGAGAGAAGCCTTTTAAATGTTAACTTTAGAGATGTTAAACTAATTTGAATATATATTGACAAACTCACACTGATGAAAGCCTTTTAAATGTTAACATGGTGACAGCAGAACTTAAAGCGAAACAACATTCGAAATACAGTTAAGCAATAATAAAATTTTGAAACCCTGAATTTGACTTTAGTACTCAGCCAAGCAAACTTTCAAATAAATATTTAAGCACTCTCGCCTTTTAGAAGACAACTTCAGAAGTCTTTATTTATTTACTATAATTTGGAATATTCTGAATGTAAAAGTTCTTGCCTGACAACTTTGGCAAACCTAATCCAAACCCGCACTGGTGCTAAAATATTTAAATTGTGGCTTCAAAACCTTTTAAGTACCTTCTTAATGTGTCAATACCGGTTACTCAATAAACAAGGTCCCCTTTGAACACCTATTTGTACATTCAGAAATTGGCTTTTTGATAATAAATTTGACATAAAATATCATATTTCCAAAAAGCTACTGCAAACACTACAAGAACTTGATGCCTTTTTGTGTTATTAATTATATATATATTTTTTCCCCATATTATAATTCTATTGTATTGTAAATTTCCCTGTGAAGGATACCAAGTTACAGAGCCTTAGTGTCTTTTAAAGAGAGGTATCATCTTTCTAAAGAGTTTACTTATTATAAAAATTATGATTTGGGCGCTGATAACTATCCTCTGTAGAGAGGTGTCATCTCAGGGAAGTTCTACTGTACATCAAATTCTTTCCATTCCTCATAATTTGTACCCTCAAATAAAGGCTTATATATTTCATTTTTGTCTAGTTTTTTTTCATACATAGTTTTAATATTGATTTCAACACCTGATCTTTTTATCTTTTATTTTTTTCTTTCATTTTTTCAGTTTTAAATATGTCTTTCAATAACTACAAGGTAATAAGACAAAATGCAAATTAATTAATAGTGTGCGAGTTTTGGTAACAAGCACCACCTTCATTTTAATCTTTTGTCTGATGATGGTAACTCTGCCTCCCTGCTTAATATTAATGTCTGTATATATATATATATATATATATATATGTAGTAATCCCGAGGTGGAATGTGCTGGGCAGTCGTGGTAGTGGGTGCGTGATGGGATTCCCGCACTGGGACAGCAAGAGACAGAGGCAGGTCTAGATGGTACTCCAAGAAGGTAGAGGTAGACCACGGACGTCACGGATGCCCTAGCCTAGAAGGGGGGATGAGAGATCTGACCGACCGTATGACAGCGTCGCTCTGAAACAACTACTAACTTTGTCCCATCTTGGGGGACCTTATATACTCAAACTCTCGCATGTGGTGGCGCGTTTTGATTGGTTCCTGTGATCACGCCACCTGTCAAGCGCTGGGTTATTAATTATGTCTGGCCACGTGTCGGCCACCTGCTGACGGGGAATGAACTCATTAGCATAAACACCTGTTAGTCTGGGTTGTTTATCATGTCTGGCCTTTGTCGTCTGGACTATGGCGTCGTCTGATCTACCTTTACCTCTTTGCTTTATTTGTCACTTCTATTGTTCGATACATATTTTTATATACAGATATGGGGTTATAATAAATATTAGAAGAAGATTGTGATTTATCTATGTCAAAATATACTACAGAATGTGTCCCCGGTGATGAAGGTTTGGTTGGGGGAATGACATGTAATGAGTGATAACCTAACAAACCTATTATAAAAAATAAAAGAAATAATTTGTATACAAATTAGTTAAAATTATTATGAAGTTACAAGTTAAAAAGAGAAAGATGTTGTAAGGGTGGTGTATCAATAAAAACGTAGAAAATGAATGATAAAAGATTAAGAGAAGGTATATAATACAAAATGGTAACTATGGTAAAATGAATCGTACAAGGAAAGTAATATCTTATTGTATTAAAGATGAGAGAAAAAAATGAAGTTAGTTTATTGACTGAACTTATAATGTGACGCTAAGGTTGAAAAAGGGAAGGGGGGTATCTGAGCATGTTTCTGCAAAAGTAGTATCCCAAGCATCCTGCAATGCAATGCGAACTTGTATAAGTGAGGCATTGTTTTCATTAACAGAAGGCCCAAGATATTCCGTCTGCATCATTAGCTCAGATAGTGAAAATAAGTGGGAAGATTGATGGAGGTAAAAGGGAGAGGTAGAGGTAAGAGGGATCCCTGTTGTCCATAATGATTATGCCCAGTTGAATGATGAGAGAAAAAAAAGTGAAAAGTTGAAAATATGATGAATTGATATGATGAGTCGGGCGATGAGAAAAAAAAAATAAAAGATCGCGCTGGATATCCTGAACTCATTATTGGGAATGGTATAGTGAGGAAGGATTGTTCCAGTCGGATTAATCAATGAAAAAAAACAAAAATGTTCGGCGAACTGGAATCCCTTGGAAGGTTGGAGGTTTGAAGGATGCGGAAAAGGAGAGGTGGGTGTAAGAGAATTATTGCTGTCAATTTTGATTGTGTCCGGCTTGTGTGGTGAAAAGAAAAAGTTGAAAAATGAGAAAATGATTAGCCGGACGATGAGAGAAAAAAATAAAAAACTAACTGGGTCTCCTGAGCTCACTGTTGGGAAATGTACAGCGAGGAAGGGTCTTCTAGTTAGGTTAATCAATAAAAAAAAAGAAAATGGCTGACGAACAATAATCTCTTGATGGCTGTAATAAGTTGGAAGGAAAGGTTTTCATGGGATAGAGTTAAGAGGCTGTAAGGGAAGCGTCAAAAATAACATATTGAAAATCTATTAAGAAAAATAAAATGGTAAATGTTTTATCTCTCTCTGGTCAAGAAATATTATAAATATTGTCAGGTGTAGGTTTTGTTAAAAATGGTGCCTAAAATAATTGAAGTTGTACAATGCTAAGTCTAAACATGATGAGAAAAAGAAAATTAAAATTAAATAAACATATTAAAGGTAATAATATATAAAGGATTGATTGGTAGTTGATGGCATTAATGTTGATGGTTAATAAACAAAATGATATTATTGATGAATAGTGAAATGTTTTATCTACATTGGTAAGTTAAAAAAAACAAAGTCCAACACCACAAAACTAGGTAAACTGTAAGTCTATTTACAATAAATGAGAGAAAAGTTAAAAGAAAACAAAAATATTCGTTCCTGAAAAAAGGGAACATATTTACACACAGTGTAGATGCAAGATTATTGAGGTCTTTCTAGTTTGGCCTACGGGGAGGTAATGTGGCCCTATGTCGCTTTGGTCCGGTCTGAGAAGTTGGTCTTTGCCAGACTTCCCGATTATATTATGTGAGACCAGACGGGGAGCGATCTTGATCCCTAAAATGATGTCATTGTAGTGGAAGATAGGACTTTGGGTACATGTAGAATGTAGTGCATGTCTTAGGCGCTAAAAAGATTGCAGAGCGTTTTATGCAGTTGGTCTGCAAAATTTTTAGGTGAGCCTACCCAAACGCCGGCTTGTTACGTTTGGGGAACATCTTTTAAAGTATTAAATTAATAGTTCTTTTCTCCATGTAACATTATGTTACATATAGGAAAATAAAAGGCGACAAATTTGACAAAAAAAAAATAAAACCTTTTTGATTCCTAACAAGGGAGCCAGTAATGTGGTGCATGTTCGTATTAAAAGTACCCAAAAGCCCTACAATTGAATGTTTGACAGGTAAGAGTGATGAGGTAAGAAAGATTACCTCAGCTAATGATGGATGCTAATGATGGGTGCAAATGTCATTCCACCCCTTTAGCAGTAGGGAGGCAAAGACGAAGTAGAAAAAACAATTAGGGGGAGATCAGTGCGACCTTGAGTTTGTTGTCGCGCGCGTGGGGAAGCAGATTGGAATTAATTGTCTTCTTAGAAGGCCAAGATGGCGTCTTCTTTGGTCTCATGTACAGTATCGATTTTAGAGGTGATGGGGACCTAAATTTTAAACGGGGTTGACAAAATTATAAACTATCCTATAACATTATAAAAAATAAGATTTGGTATAAAAGAAATTAATTAATTAGTGTATAAATAATGGGGTTATGATCATGCGAACTGTGTTAATGGAATACGGGATATATTATCATAATATAAGAAAAAGAAGCTAACTGGGATAATAAAAAATAATTACATAATGTTTCTTTGTTTTTATATACAATGTGTGTATGAATTATATTCTCGGAATTGCGCTATTCCAGTCCAAACAATTCCGAGGGTTAGTCTTAAGTGATCAGTTGTGTGCCTAATAGAAAAAGAAAAATAATCCTACATTTGAGGGAGAGAAATTATTGGTGAAGGAAAAGGTAATCATGAAATGGTGTTGAATGCCATGATTTATGATTTTTTAATTGACTACTTTATGTCGAGGAGTTCGCCAGACGTTCAGGACCTAGATTTCCCTAATTTTATGAGAATAGATGTGGGGACAAATGGTTGAATGGTTCGGAAAATCTATGAGCTATACTTTTTTCTATTGGACTAAACAACTTGGGATCTAAATGTCGGAAAGGGTTTATTATTCTATTTATTTTTAGGGGTTCTACTTTGGGTGGTGAAATATAGAGGACCTCTTCATTATAATATTGTAATTTATTTACATGTACAGTATCGCTATCATTACCTGTAATCCTATTGGGTCTATTTATACGTACGACATTATCAGAAATTATTTCCGTAATTTTATATGGACCTGTAAAGTAGGGTACTAGCTTACCGCTATTTGGATGATGATACGCCTTTACTAATACTAAATCTCCTGTATCAAAGTGTGGATTTTTATGTTTGTTATCATATTTAATTTTCTCTTTGTCATGCCTGTCATTTGTACGTTGTATTGCTAGTTTTCTACTTTCTATTATATTGGGATAGGGATTTACGTGATTATTTAAGTCTGAGGGGATTATATTATACATTAAAAATACGGGGGGAAATCCAGTTATTGTATGGGGGGTATCGTTATATTTATTAGTTACTATCTTAATTAATTTAGTCCAGGAGGTTCCTGGATGCTCTAAGTTCAGTAACCTCAGCTTCCCGGTGAGTGTCGCGTTAAGACGCTCGCATAAACCGTTAGCTTGAGGGTTATTTGCAGTGGTTAGTAGAGGCTGTATCCCGTTCTTTATTAAGAATCTCCTGAACTTTGGGGAAGTAAAAGCAGGTGCCCGATCCGAAAGAAGGCGTTTTGGGCGGCCACACTGTAATACCTTTTTGAGACACTGAATGTATGTGATTATATTAGTTGACTTACTGGGGAAGGTCCATGTATACCGACTTAGGTGATCTACAATTACGTGTAAGTATGACTTAGAGTTACCGTATTTAGAAAAACCTGAAATAGTGTCTATAGTGTAGGCGCCATCCCGACCAGAGAGCCACAGATAAACAGATTATAAACGCACAGAATATAGAATCCGAGCTCCCCAGTAGAAGGAATACCCGGAAGACGACGGTACTCTCTGTTATATGTGTTGTTCACTATTATGATTTTGTTTTAATAAACGCTACTAAATTATTTCATTGGATCCTCTCTTTCTTTTTCCCAGTAAGAAACGCCTACGGAAGCCAACAGAAATTCAGAAGTGGGATAGTCCTGAAGGAAATTGAAGATTCACTGGAATAATTTGGAAACGAGAAGGACGTGACGCGGTGACCGATCAACGTAAGAGGAGTTGCATGGTATGTACGAAATTTAATTACCTATTCGTAAAAGTATTATTGCAAAATCATCTCGATAAAAAGTATTTTAAAGTAAAGTGAAGTATTTTAAAGAAAGTATTTTAAAGTAAAGTGAAGTATTTTAAAGAAAGTATTTTAAAGTAAAGTGAAGTATTTTAAAGAAAGTATTTTAAAGTAAAGTGAGTATTTTAAAGAAAGTATTTTAAAGTAAAGTGAAGTATTTTAAAGAAAGTATTCTAAAGTAAAGTGAGTATTTTAAAGAAAGTATTTTAAAGTAAAGTGAAGTATTTTAAAGAAAGTATTTTAAAGTAAAGTGAAGTATTTTAAAGAAAGTATTTTAAAGTAAAGTGAAGTATTTTAAAGAAAGTATTTTAAAGTAAAGTGAAGTATTTTAAAGAAAGTATTTTAAAGTAAAGTGAAGTATTTTAAAGAAAGTATTTTAAAGTAAAGTACAGTATTCTAAAGAAAGTATTTTAAAGTAAAGTAAAGTATTCTAAAGAAAGTATTTTTAAAGTAAATTGAAGAAACAAATAAAAAGTATTATCGCAAAGTATCGCGGTAAAAAGAAAAAAAAAGTATTGTCTCAAAATTACCAAAGAAAAGTTTATTTCGTTTAAAGAAATAATTGAAACAGTACGTATCTGGTTTAGTCAGTTTTATTTGTTTATTTTAAAAATTTTTTGCCTTTGTTTATTTTTCCTTTTGAAAAACATGACTTATTTAGCGAAAGTAAGGAAATGCGATTTGAGCAAGTTGGCGTATGAACTCGGGGAGGTAGTACCGCCAGAGAGCAGGATCGTCGACTTAAAACACCTTATTCTGAATAGCCAATCTTACGAAGAAGAGTTCGCAAAGCAACTGTTGGAGACTCTGATCGAGGATCGGGAACGAATCGAGTAGAGAGGCTGCAAGGAACGAAATCAGTGAAAAGTATCCTGACACCTCGAGGAGAATGGTCAACCGTGCAATCAGAAACGACAAGGGAGAACCGAAGTGCTTCAACTGCAATCAGTTTGGACACATTGCCAGAGACTGCCCAGCACCCAGGACTACGTTGACATGCCGAGGATGCGGTCAAACGGGACACAAGGAAAGGAATTGCACAAGACCCAAAGAAGGACTAAAAGTAGCCAACCTGGAAGTCGAAGGACTGGAGACTGTCCCGCCAGATGTATATTTGAAGGATGTCAAGATCGACAACAAGGAAACCGTGAAGGCAATGATAGACACCGGGAGCAGCAGTTGTCTAATGAGAGAATCGGTCGCAAGGAGGATCAGCGTCGACATCGAACCAGACTCGACTAGTCTGTACGGCATCGGTAACCAGACCGCACCAGCTGCCAGGACCGTTGGGAAGACGACAGTTGACCTGGAGATTGATGGCGTAGTCGGAAAAGAAATCGCTGTATTCATTGTTAACGATGATGCCCAACCTTATGACCTACTAATTGGAAGAACATGGACAGATCTGCCCTACGTATCCTTCGCGAGAATCGGTAAGGAACTGCATATTGGCTATTCAACCGAATTTCCGTTTGCTAATCTGCAAGAAGAAATCAAGTCGCGTCGCGTTGAACTGAGAGCAACCGAAACTGTTCAGTTGGAGAGCGACTCCATTAACTTTACAAGTGCAATCACAGACGAGGTAAAGGAAGGATATGTATTGTTCACAGGAGTAGATGACGCCTGTGTCGATTCCCTATTGGAAGTGGTCGATGGAAAGACGACCGTACCCATCATCTCAGCTGGCAAGGGCAAGTTGAGAGTAAGGAAGAACCAATGTGTAGGGCGAGTTGAACTACTGAACCTTGATGATATTGTTGTTAACCTGGACGTCGCAGAGGATTCGTTTCAGACTAAAAATGAAGAGAAGAGGGAAGGACAAGACCAAATGAAACGTAAGCGCCCCATACTGCCTGAGGACATCAACGTCAATCATTCTCTGACTTCGAAAGAGAGACAAGAAATCCTAGATGTAGTAAACGAGTATAGAGACTGTTTCGCTCTTGGCATGGAGGAATTAGGGTGCACCGATGTCACCAAGATGGACATTAAGGAGGTTGATGGAAGCAAGCCAGTCTGTCTGAGACCGTATAAGACGACTGCAAGTGAACGCGAAGCAATCAGGGAGATTGTCAGAGAGTGGAAGGACAATGGAATAGTCACGGAAACTAGATCACCCTACGCTAGTCCCGTCCTACTTGTGAGGAAGAAAACTGGAGATCATCGTCTGGTGGTAGATTATAGGAGACTCAACATTCAAACAGTTAAGGACAAGTTCCCATTACCAAGGATAGACGACCTTCTGGAAGGCCTAAGGAATGCGAAATTCTTCACCACTCTGGATCTGGCGCATGGATATCTGCAGATACCACTGACCGATAAGGCAAAATTAAAGACAGCATTCATCACCCCAGATGATACAGGTCAATTCGAAAGGATGATTTTTGGACTCGCCAACGCACCAGCTGAATTCCAAAGACTGATGCACACTGTCCTAGGTCCGCTGCTGAACAAGAAGGCATTCTGCTATCTCGACGACGTGATTATCCCGGCAAAGGATTGGCGGGAGATGATCGAAAGGTTGAGGGAAGTCCTCGAAAGAATAAGATCAGCGAAGTTGACACTGAAACCCTCCAAATGTGAGTTCGGAAGGAGGGAAGTTGAGTTCTTAGGGTATGTCATCAGTACAGGCGGACTTAAGCCAGGCCCAAGAAAGATCAAGGCGATAGAAGAATTTCCAGAACCCAAGAATGTCCACGACATACGACGCTTTCTGGGACTGACGAACTTCTTCAGACGATTTGTAAAGGACTTCGCGAGGAAAGCAGAACCGCTAAGCAGACTTACGAAGAAAGGTTCACAATTTGAATGGAAGGAAGAACAGCGAAGGTCATTTGGAGGACTACGAAAGGATCTGGTCGAATATCCGGTACTAGCTCATTACAACCCTGAACTCAAGACAGAAGTACATTGCGATGCGAGTGCTGAGGGATTAGCAGGAATGGTGCTACAGATGGACGAAGACTGCAAATGGCGCTTGGTCTACTGTGTGAGCAAGAAGACAACAGAGGCCGAGAAGATGTACCACTCAAGCAAATTGGAGCTGATGGCGATAGTGTGGACCTTGGATCGACTACGTCAGTTCCTCGTAGGAATCAAGTTTACAGTGGTTACAGATTGCCAAGCACTGGTCTACATGAACGCGAAGAAGACTACAAATCCTCAGATAGCGCGATGGTACAATCTGATTCAGGAATACGATTTCGAAATTCGACATAAACCAGGGGAGAAGATGGCCCACGTAGACGGAATGAGTAGAGCTCCAGTCGACGACCCTAGAGACACGATGGAGGAAATCGTGGAGAAAAACCTTGAAGTGTGCCTCACAATCACACTGGAAGAACAAATCTTGATGATTCAGCATTCCGACCCTGAATTGAGAGACCTGATCCAGATCTTTCGAAAGGACCCGTGTGATAGGACAGTAGGAGAACAAAATAGAATTAACGACTACAGCTACAGAAGAAAGTCCGGACGAGGAGCCAGAAGTAGAAGATACCCCCCGACGCAACCCACGACGTTCCTGCAACGCAAGGTTCAATCGAGGACGATTGAAATCCAGGAATGGCCGAATGTAGGCGCCATCCCGACCAGAGAGCCACAGATAAACAGATTATAAACGCACAGAATATAGAATCCGAGCTCCCCAGTAGAAGGAATACCCGGAAGACGACGGTACTCTCTGTTATATGTGTTGTTCACTATTATGATTTTGTTTTAATAAACGCTACTAAATTATTTCATTGGATCCTCTCTTTCTTTTTCCCAGTAAGAAACGCCTACGGAAGCCAACAATAGATAACATATCGTAGGGTTGTAAAGCTATAGGAGGGCGTTCTAATCTACCATATAATGGACCTTTCGGTTTCTTTATAAGTTGGCATGTGGGACAGGACCTATTATATTTAACTATAGATTTGGTCATTCCACACCAAGTATACTGTGTGGAGATGAGCCTAATCATTTGGGATACACCAGGATGGTTATATTCTAAATGTACTTTATTAATTAGCGTATGTTGTAAGGAAGGGGGAACTATAATCTTGACAATACCTTTACGTTTGATTGTATGGAGGCCATCTATATTCGTTTTGATAAGTGTAGATGGAGGTAATTGGGGTTGCTTTTCTATTATTTGGGTGGTTGTGAGAAAACCACATAAAGGATTGCGGGACAGTAGATCTGCCTCGTACTGCGTTTTACCTTTTACATATTTTATATCGTATTCGTATGCGGACATCTTTAAGCTCCACCTAAAAAGTCTACCCGTTGGGTTTTTTATGGTTTTTAACCATTGTAATGCATGGTGGTCCGTAAAAATTGTGAACCTTACACCTGCGAGATAGATGCGGATTTTTCCACACTATCTATCACAGCAAGGCATTCCAACTCTGTGATGGTATAATTTTTCTCGTGGGGTCGGAGTGTTCTGCTGTAATATTGCACGGGGTGTAGAGTGCCGTCGGGATGTTGTTGTTTTAGGATGCCAGCTATTCCCTGAAGTGAGGCATCACAGAATAGCTGACAGGGTAATCCTTCTTTAAAGAGGTGTAGTACCGGTTTTGTGGTGAGACATTCCTTTAGATTGTCAAATGAATGTTGACATTCTGCATCCCAGTGCCATGATGTACCTTTCTTAAGTAGATTATTGAGGGGGTTCCTAATGCGGGCGTGATCTTTTATAAATTTATTATATACATTGATGGAGCCTAAGAATGATTGGAGGGATTTAACGCTAGTGGGGACCTCAATGGCATTAATTACATCTAAATTTTTTACTAATGGAGTGTATGTGCCTGATGATATGGTATAGCCTAAAAATTCTATTGTAGTTTTAAAGAAGTCACACTTATTATAATTTAATCTAAAATTTTCCCTATTACACATATCAAAAAATTGTTGTAAGTGATCTAAATGTTCTTCTATGGAATTTGAAAAGATAATGAAATCGTCGAAATAATGTGCTATAAAACCTAACCTATTTCTTTGCAATATCTGACTGACTGCTCGCTCATACACCTGGGGTCCTATTTTAATTCCGTATGGTAATCTTTTGAAATTATACTGACCCTCTAACGTGACAAAAGATAATAAATTCCTATCAGGGGGACTTATTTCGATGGACCAGTATGCTGATGAAAAATCGGCGCGGGAGTAAATTTTGGCGTTGGCTAATTTATCTAAGATATTCTCTATGAGCGGAAGGGGGTGAACATCGGGGAAAATTATTTCATTCAGGCGGCGGTAGTCTACGCAAAATCGTTTTGTCTTATCCTTTTTGGTAACTAAAGTAACGGGGGATGAATAGGGAGAGAAAGAAGGCTCTATAATATCATATTCTAACATTTTACCTACTTGTTCTTGTATTTCACGTTGATCTGAGAGAGATGTGCGATACGGCCTGAGTGCAATTATTTTATCTGAATTTGTCCTAATATTGATAGGGGGAATTTTCAATTTTGGGATGTTATATTTGTTAGTAGAAAAAATATTTGAGTAATTCTTAATAATATTCATAAAAGTTAAAGGGATATCATTCCTAACACATAAATTACAAGAATCATTAAAATTTTTACATTGGTGTTCAGAGGGATATAGTGGGGGTAATAAATATAAATGGGGTAAATGGTCTAAAGTTTGGCTGGGTGCATTTTTGTCATAATTGGTAGAGGTCTTGGTCAAGGTAATGGGACATGGTATAGAATGGACATTTTCCCTTTGTAATAATGGAGAATGTGAGTTAGGTATGTTTTTTAAATGACCCACATTGGGTGGATTATGATCACTCTCTCCATTATTACATGGGGTTACATAAGTTATATGGTACCATTTCTTAGACAAAGAAGCGTCACATTGATAAATAGAATGATTATATAAATTTAAGGTTAAACAAAATTGACTAATGGAATTTAATGATAGTATACCAAAAGGTAATAAATTATCTATTATTTAAAATTTAATTGATCTTGTAATTTTTCCTATGGTAGTGGTCAAATATGTGTATCCTATCGAATTTATTTGAGTAGATATGGAATTGATTAATATATGGCATGGATATAATTAATTTTAAAGGATTAGATAAGTTTTTACTAAGATGATTAAAAATATTTAAATTAATTATGTTAATAGAGGCTCCTGTGTCTAAGAGGAATGGACAATAAAGATTATTAAAAATTTTAGGGTTACATAGAATATTAGATAGTTTAGGGACGAAAATTGGAGTTTTCGTTGCCTTGTGGGGTGTGAGAAGACTTGGGGGCCGGCACGGGAATGTTGTGGGCGCCATTTTGTTCCGATGGGAAATAGTGCGCCGTAGGTTGGCTGTGATAGGCCTGCTGCCTGTAGGGTCGCCTGTTCATGGAACATTCATTGTTCCAGTGGTCACCTTGGCAGTATTTGCATGGTGAGGGTGGTCTCCTGGCACCAGAAGGGTATCTTGGGGTATTGTTTGATGAAACGGGATTGTAGTTCCTTCCCCTAGGAGGGGTTCCGGTGTCACGGTGAAAAGTATTGGTGTTGGAAACACCTTGAAATTGTTCGGATGGAGTAGGGAGTGAATTTGTACCTTTTATTCTATTCATGGTAGTGTACCATTCGTTCAGGGTTTTAGGGGCTATGGCCCTCATAAGGCGCTGATCATTGGCCTGGAGGCCTTCCGTTAATGCCTCTACTATGATGGGGTTGGTTAGGCCCAGTTGTAGTACCATTGTTATTTTTTGACGGTAATATTCTCCTATTTGGATCTGATTATTTAATTTAAACGTTAAAAATTTGGTGAATGTGACCTCGGATTTTCCGGGGTAGAGGTCTATCAGAGTTTGTTTTGCCTGACTGTATGGCAGAGCGGCCATATTTAGTTCGTTATAGAGGGAGAGGGGCTCACCTTTGAGCAGTGCGCGGAGCCGGGCTTGCAGCGTGGCGTCATCCTGCGGTCCCTCGCTTGTCCGCTCGAGCTGTTGGATGAAGTTGTTTGCCGCGTAGGATCCGTCGAAAGGGGGAATGAGGGCTTCCTCCGCACGAGGCATGGCTAGCCCCCGGATGGCGTCTGTTAGGCGGCTTACTAGATCGTCGCAGTGGGGTTGCATGTCGGTGAGGGCATCCGTGAAGTACTCGACTTCGGCCTCTGTCATCTTCTGTATGTTGCTGTCCTCGGTTATCCTGTCGACTTTAACGGGTTCTGTAGTAATCCCGAGGTGGAATGTGCTGGGCAGTCGTGGTAGTGGGTGCGTGATGGGATTCCCGCACTGGGACAGCAAGAGACAGAGGCAGGTCTAGATGGTACTCCAAGAAGGTAGAGGTAGACCACGGACGTCACGGATGCCCTAGCCTAGAAGGGGGGATGAGAGATCTGACCGACCGTATGACAGTGTCGCTCTGAAACAACTACTAACTTTGTCCCATCTTGGGGGACCTTATATACTCAAACTCTCGCATGTGGTGGCGCGTTTTGATTGGTTCCTGTGATCACGCCACCTGTCAAGCGCTGGGTTATTAATTATGTCTGGCCACGTGTCGGCCACCTGCTGACGGAGGAATGAACTCATTAGCATAAACACCTGTTAGTCTGGGTTGTTTATCATGTCTGGCCTTTGTCGTCTGGACTATGGCGTCGTCTGATCTACCTTTACCTCTTTGCTTTATTTGTCACTTCTATTGTTCGATACATATTTTTATATACAGATATGGGGTTATAATAAATATTAGAAGAAGATTGTGATTTATCTATGTCAAAATATACTACATATATATATATATATATGTAGTAATCCCGACGTGGAATGTATTGGGCAGTCGTGGTCGTGGGTGTGTGATGGGATTCCCGCACGGGGACAGCAAGGGACAGAGGCAGGTCTAGATGGTAACTCCAAGAAGGTAGAGGTAGACCACGGACGAAGACAGTCGGACCACGGGCGTCACGGATGCCTACATCGCGGATAGGGGTGAGAGACCCGACCATATGACGGCGTCGCTCTGAAAACAACTAACTGAACAACTAACTTTGTCCCATTTCTGGGCTCTTTATATACTGGACGCCCGCATATGGCGGCGAGTTCTGATTGGCTCCTATAATCACGCCACCTGTCAAGCGCCGGGTTGTTTATCACGTCTGGCCACCTGTTGACGGGGTGATTGAACTCATTATCATAAACACCTGTTCGTCTGGGTTATTGCGTCGTCTGGTCTACCTCGTCCTCTTTGTTTTATTTGTCACTTCCATTGTTCGATACTTATTTTATATAGATATGGGTTTATAATAAATATTAGAAGAAGGTTGTGAACTATCTTAACTCAAAATATACTACATGTATATAATCCAGAAAAGAAATAACTATATAGTTAACTCCTCAGTGTTGTATTTCTGAGTCCACAGATCATTCTTTCTGTGATGATTTGATTTAGCTCATTAAGTTCGATTTTGAAGCCTGCATCCAGATGGGTGATGCATATTCTAGTATTGGTCTAACTATTGTGCCCCAATCTTTCAAAGAAATGTATTTAAGGATCGATGGGCACTTTTTGGCATGTTCGCAGATTATCTCAATAGGCTTTGCACAAAGGCAGAGAACCTTTCAAATGTGAATTTTGCAACTATAAAGCAATGGATAAAAGTAAATTTACTCAACGTTTGATGATACACACTGGTGAAAAGCCTTTTAAATGTGATTATTGTGACTTTAGAACAAACCACAGTGGTTCACTCAAAAGCCATTTATCCATTCACACAGTTGAAAAGCCGTTTAAATGCCAATATTGTGGATATAAATCAACATTAAAATACAAACTTAGTAAACATTTACTCATCCACTCTGGAATTAAACACTTCAAATGTGAATTTTGTGACTTTAAAGCATTTGAGAAAAGCGCACTAAATCAACATTTGATGACACATACTGGGGAAAGGCCCTTTGGATGTGATTATTGTGATTATCGAGCAGGTCGCAAAAGTACACTTAATCGTCACATGCTTACTCATATAGCAGAAAAGCCCTTCAAATGTGAACATTGTAAATATAGAACAATTCAAAAAAGTAGTCTTAAAACACATTTAAAAATTCATATCAATGAATAGCTTTTCAAGTATGAGGATCAAATTGTAATTAATATTTATATTTATATATATAACAAATAATATTAGTTACAGGACATTTGGGAGAGGCCACTGCTCATCATAAAACAGCTCGAAGAGCATGAACTCATGGAATTCGTGTAATCTTTGAACAAGGAGGGATAAGAAACAACAACAACAAATGATATTTGTTAAAACCTTATTGCCTTCCCACAAGTAATACAAGTAATACATGTAGAAAATATATTAAATTTAATAAAACTAAAAGGCTTTATCGCCTTCAAGTGATATATATTCAGACCTTGCAGCAAATATATTCTGAAATAAGAGTAATGTGTGAATAGGGTTAATCTTTAAAAAAGAACCAAAAGAAAGGAAATTTGGTACAAAAATAACTTTCAAGGAGGCCATCCTGCTGAAGAAGGAGGTAAAGGTGACAAGTGTATTGTAAATATTTGCCATTCCAATCAAGCATTCCTCAATAAAACTTAGGATACTTTTTATGGACTAGTGTGTAATTCCTTAAAACATTTTGACTTGAGGGATCACACAATTTATTGTTGAGGCTAGAATAACCCTATTTATTTTTTTAAAAAGGCATCTTCTGATTGTGCAACTAAAAGTTGTCCATGTCTTGCAACAACTGTTAATTTTTTAAATATTCTAGAATTAGTCAAATCCTTTTCTTTGATTAATCAAGAAGAGCTTAACCATGTACACATTTCAGGCTGTTGGTCCTTTTCAGTGTGGTGCAAGCTGTACCTCAATGATCAAAATAGCTTTTCTTTGAGGCTTCCTTTATTAAAACCTAGGAGAATTGGTGTTCTTGATTAATCAAGAAAGGGTATTAGGCTGATTCTGAAATAATTATAAATCAATGATTAGTTTATATTTATTCCAACACATTCATTGCCATTTTTTTTCTATGATGACCAAATATATAATTAAAATTTTTATTTTTATAAAATACTTTTACAAGAAATTAAGACCTAACCCAAATAAATTAATAATGTGTGGCGTTTTGGTAGCAACGTTGTTTCCAAAATGTCTTGGTATATTTCTAACACAAGGTAATAATGATGGGTTCCCGGTTTGGATAGTTGAAAAGGGAGGATACACGATGTGTCTTATTAAAAGTTTCCTTACTTAAGTATATATATAGCAATTTAGGCCAACAACCCCATGTATATAACCCGCAGCAAGACCTTAATGTTGTATAATAGCAGCACAGCTGTCAGTGATGCACTATCGGCATATGTCTTTACATCATCACATGTAATGCAATTTATGTAAACAGGATAAATAAAATAAATAAAAAAGAAAAGGGGGGAAAACTCTGTAATTGATTAAGAGTTGAGCTAAAGCAAGGATCGAGCATATAATATTGTCAGAACAATGGTCTAAAGATGGAAACAGCCGCGACACTATTATACAATTTCATCAGACAACCCATGAAATCGTTATTAAATTGGGCAATCTATAAAACACTGAAACACAGACACTCGCGGCAATGTATGTGGCCGGCAATTTATGGGAGACCCGATTATTAATAACATTCCCCTCAAATAGGCAAGAAACATACAACATTTCATTTAAACAGTGGGAATAGCACCGTAAGGCAAATTATGTATGAAATAGGTAACAGAGGAAACAAGAAAATTTCTCTAGATATTTATTTAAGTATCTTAAAATTTGGGAGCATGTCTATACTGACGAGATATGCTATTTACACAGTAAAATTTAGATAGAGGTGACCTGAAGTTACTTTATAGCCCTTTAGGGCCCATGCGAAATCTAGGTTGGCCACTACACAAAAGGGGGGGGGGGAAGGCGCTAAGTCATAATGACAAATGGCTTACCTTTTCTCGAAAGCGCCGGTAAAGGTCTGATCTCCTGTCTGCAGACTGTCCTTTCACTGAGCGACTCCGATCGAATCCCGCCTTTTGGCAAAGAACCTTCTTTTATTCATCTCTCTCTCCATTTTCATTCGCCGAAAGAAACACCAATCAAAATGGCCAACGGCTCCAGTATCAATTTCATAGACGCCCCAGGCCTCATCAAAATAGAACATATAGTATTACCAAAACAAAAAAAAATCTAAAAAGAGAAACAGTCATGGCACTAGTGTAAGATTTCAGACTCCAGGCCTCTTCCATCAAAATAGAACATATAGTATTACCAAAACAAAAAATCTAAAGAGAGCAACATCTACGGCGATAGTGTAAAATTTCAGACGCCAGCCCCCCCTCTCTCCACATGGATTGAAATAAAATCCTCCCTTTTTCTCGGGACGATATATATATATCGCCTCCCCCCCTCCGTCTTAGCTAAAATTGACACAGGCCCCTTTTCACTTGAACTGTAATATAACGCTTTCCTTTCTCGGGAAGAATTTTTTTATAAGGTTCAGTCTTTTAGAGATCTTCCTTCTCCATTTTTTTTTTCTGGTCACCTTTACCTAAATTTTTGGTGAGGGGAATATATGTACATATGAAACAACAGTTTCCAGCTCGGATGTCTCTGGATGTCTTCTTCTTTACCAGGCATCAGCTTTCGGCATGGAAGTCTGGTGTCATCTGTTGTCTAGGTTTCTGGGCAAAAAGAATGGTCTGTAAGTCTATGTGGGAGGGAAGCCATGTATCCATTTGATTTGATTATACATACGCCTTCTGTTGGGGTATGGTTACAAAAACGTGCCCCAACAATAAGACCAAATAAATTGTATGACATTTCACTAACAGCGTTGATACCATAATCAAACAAAAGTGCTGAATGAAAAAATATTATAGTATGTTTTTATATACTCAGTGCTGTTATCAGTTGTATTTTATCATTAAATACTTTTGCCACAGATGATAACAGTAGTAACTATAAAAACATGCTGTGATATTTTTTCTCATTCAGCAGTTTTGTCTGATAATAATTGTTAGAATTCTTGTTTTCTTCATGTTATAAAAGCCTTGGAGATAGCAACCAAATATAATTTATTCAGTCATTCATATATATAGAAGGATAACTAAGGAAAAGAAAAAGCTAGGGTAAAGTTAATTGAACTAATATGCACGTGCACCTACACGCTGGTGTTTACAACAACGTTTTCTTTTTACGTGCATGCGCGCCAAGGTGGGCATCACATGATTTCTTGCCGCTGGTGAAGGTCACGCAATTTCTTCCTGCCAACAAACTCCCCCTGCGAATTGATTTCCTGTAAGTTCAGAGAACACTTTGCCACTAAGAAGTCCTGAGAGCTTCTCTGGTTTCTCAAAATCATTGGATGAGACCTCTTTGATTTGAGTTCCATAGGTTCTTTACTTTCTGGAACTTGGGCATCAATAATGTAACCCTCATCATAGTTGTCCTCTTCAATTGGTATCACGTCTTCTTGATCCAATGAAGGCACCTAATTCCATTCAATTTCTTGTTGTGTGGTATAGTTGTAGTATTCGACTTCTGCATCTATTCGGCATCCTAGGAATGTTAGTTAGGATTTTTTGAACTCACATTTTTCTTTTTTTAGTCTCAATCCCAATATATGAATACTCCTTAATACAGTAAAACCCCTCTATAGTGAACCCCAATGGGACAGAGCTTTTGGTTCACTATATTTAAAACTTTTCTAAATTTTTTGACCGTATAATTGAAAAACAGCCATACATACAGGAAAAGGCAGCCACTTGATAATGGTCACTTTGTTTTAATTCCCTAAATTGACCTATTTCTTTACAGTAATGCTGAATATCAAAAGAATTCAGTTGTTAATAGGTTCTTCTTATCATATGCATACATGTTTATATATAAACCTATGTATTATTTAAAAATTAAGCCAAATCCCTTAAGCAAAACATTATTAATTATATATTTGAAAGGTATGAGTATTTTAGAACATCTTTCTCAAATAATATAATACTAAATTTATTTGAAAAAATGCCTCTAATACTTGTTGTTTGAAAATGAAAAGTAAAATTAGAAAATCAGAATTGTCTTAAAATATCGTTATTTCCATCAAAGGAATAAAGCTCCGTTTATTCCGAATCAATTGAGGATGAATCAAAAGTATCCAATTAAAAAAAATAGGACGCGAAACATGTTGATACGATAGCGCGATCGGTAAAATTGTGAATAAAAAGTGCCAATTTGCAAACACCAAATCGGTAGGGAAACGGCCGGCCAGGAGGAATATCCGGAACCCTGAATGAGTCATATACCTAACAAGAATTCCATTCTAAAAATAGAACTGTAGTGGTAGTTTTTGAGACTTTATAAGTCGACTTGTTTGTGGCCCATGAGACTCTGGTTGGGGGAAGTTAAAATTGACAATTAAAACAAATTTAATGACAACTGGTCAACAAATACACTCACGAGGAGTAAGAGGAAGAAAAGATCAACTTAATTTTACAATTTACATCAGGAGGGCAATGCCGCCCTTAGCTCGGACAATCCTCCTCGAAGAGCGGGACTATCGCAGTCCCGAGCGCACTCGATGGCTGCGTCGAGAACTCCAGTAATAAGTATCTTTTCCCCAGTCGAGAATTTCGCGAGAAGACTCTCCCTGGTCTGGTGGTAAAAGACCGCACACACGGTGTCATTCAAAGTCCCTAGTTTGAACCCGGGCCCTGAGTTAGGTTTAGCAGTCAAATCCTTGTAAGCATTGTTCAGTATATCCCTACACTTCTTAAACAGATGGTCCTCGATATGGGCAGGCGGTGGAGGTGACACAATTGCCGGTGTCAATTCATCCCTGTCAGGAGTGGGCGGCGTCGGCTCAGCAGGCTGAGGCTCAGTGTGGGCCGTGGGGCCATTACTTGGCTTCTCCCGAGATGGGGCGGGGGGCGCTGGTGCAGGAGTTGATACATCCATAGGTAGAGCCGTGGGTGCCTGTGGAGGTTGTCCAGGCACAGCAGGCTGATGAGGAGCAGCTGGGGCCGCAGGAAGAACTCCGGAAACCTCCATGGTTGGACTGGGGGACGCCGGTGCTGGAGGCTGGGCTGATGACTGCTGAGGCAGCCTAGACGCGGTCGTTGATGGGACGCTGGTGGGAGAGGTTGGTGTGGCCGGTCCAGGATCGGTGGTTCGCCCTGCAAGCAGGGGGCAGTTGGCCCTGCGATGTCCTTGCCCGTGGCACCTGGAACACCTGATCCCGGAGGTCAGGTATGCGGACCAGGCCTCGCCCTTGATTCTTATGTCGAGGCGTGTTGGCAGTCTCTCTGTGTTCACGCCTTCATGAAGGACAATGAAGACGTCGCGTCGGCCGTCAGTATAGATGTATTTACCGGCCTTCATCTGTTTAGGGGCGATAGATGTAATGCGCCCATATGGTGAGAGGGCGTCGATGATGATGGAGTCCCCTACAAAGAAGGGGAAGTTGCCCACCGTTATCCTCGCCGCTCGTTTGCGGAATGGGAAGGCCCTGAGGAACATGCCTTCAATCTCGAGGCCCTCGCTGACGATGCTTTCGGCTAGGCCTCTGTTGGGTAGTCCCACCAAGAAGTGGCCGTTCATCTTGGAGATCTGTATGACTCCAGCGGTTCCCCCGACCAATCTATCGATGGCGCTGAGGTAATGGAAGGGCTCCAGTTCGGGGCAGTGCTCGATGTACACGCACTGGTCTTCGGTGGAAGACGCCTGCCGTGCCCTGGCCTCCACGATGTGCGCCCTCGTGGTCATGATCTCCTGTGCCCGCGGCACCCTTCCCGCCGATGAACGCAGTTGGCGATTGGTCCCTGTACCTCCTATGTCGCTGGAGGAATGCGCAGCTGCTGTAGGCCAATCCGCCGGGCCGCGGCGTCTTTTCCTGCTCTGCACAAGCGTGAATCCGTCCGGGCCTCCAGGACATACGTCCCCTGTTATATCTGCCCAGTTTCTCCGGGCCCGGGCAGCGGCATTAGAAGGTGGAACAGCCGCAAGTTCGAACGGCACGGCAGAACTTGCATCCTGTCCGCCGGCGGGCAAATTTGCATAGTTTTGATTTTTACTCAAAACAATTGGAAGTTTGTTCTGCAAATCATGTTTTGCAGATATTTCTGCACAGGAATGTGCCTGTGAGCCGTGCCTTCCAGGCATCTGATCGGCTTTTGATTGGCTTTCAGCCCGTACTAAATTCGGCATATCAGCCAACAGTTATCCACCCGCCAGGGCAGAAAACCAATTCATAAATCAGTTTTTTAGGGTTAACATAAATATTTGAGGAAGGAAAGAAAACAAGAAGCTCGGAGCGTGATCAAAGCCCGGGTTGGGGGAAGTGTTTTTTTTTTTTCTTCTTCTTCTTCCGATTCCAGTTTCCACATATTCTTCTGAAGTGTATATTAAATTTTGTTTCTAACCTGTTATTCAAACCATTTCTGGCTTTAAAATTATTTGGAATGATGTTTTAGCCTAGGTTAAACTTGATATAGAACGCTTCTAGAAGGGCATGCTGCCACTGTTTTTTTTTTTTTTAGAACGCCACTCTTTGTTTCTTTTCTTTATTTTGGAAGCCATTTGAATTTTTCTTCTATTTCAAAATTGTCGGATGCAAAGATATTATATTAGATAAAAGTATAATGTGTAAAAATGTATACAACATACAGCAAAAATTAAATGGAAATAAATACAACAATGGCGCTAATTTTTTGTTTTGAAATCGCGATCAGTGAGCTGACACATGCTCAAAATTTTGTTGTTTTAAAAATTTTTTAAATCACAATTTTAAGTTTGTTATAAGCATAGTATTTTCAATAGATTTTTATCATTTTTGGAACGAAAATAGGTTCGTTATAGGGGTAGTTCGATATTTTAAAAATAGCAAAGTTCTTTATAACAATGGTATTTTCAATGGAATGGAATTGGGAATCGCCGTGGGTTCGTTATAAGGGAAGGTTCGCTATATCCAGGGTTCGTATTAGCGGGGTTTTACTGTACTTCTCTTAACCCTTGGCTATGTTCTTTTTTATCCCAGCCTGTCACGAGAATGTCATCCAGATAAACAATCACTCCAGCAATCTTGTATAGGATACTCTCAATGTGTCTCTGAAATATTCCCGGTGCACAGAAGATGCCAAACGGTAATCCATTTACCCTGAATAGTCCTTTATGAGTGTTGATGGTCAACAGCTCTGCCGTCTCTTGATCAACTACCATTTGTTGTTAGGCATCCTTGAAGTCTAGCTTTGAGAACACTCTACCTCCTGCCAAAACGGCCTGCAGGTCAGCTGCTGTGGGAACTGGGAATGTATCTGGCTTTAAAATGGTGTTAATAGTACTTCTGTAGTCACCACATATTCTTATCGGACCATCTTTCTTCTGTACTGGAACGATGGGCGTTGCAAATTTTAAGAACTCAATGGGGGTTAATATTCTCTGTTCTTCCATTTTTTTAAATGTCTTTTTCACATTTTCTTTGATAACATATGGTAATGCTCTTGCTCTAAGAAAGGTAGATCTTGCTTGTGAGTTGAGCTCTATGTGTATGGGTGGACCCTTATATTTTCCAAGTTTATCTTCAAACACTTCCTTAAACTTTCTAAAATATTGGGTATACTGTCATGGTAGTTTACCAATTCTACTTCAATCCCAATTTGGTCATGTTAGCTCAATTTCTATCGTGACGAAATATACATCCACTGTGCTATAATTTCGAACGATATATGTCCCATTCCAATACATTTCACAAGGATTTATAATTATATTAAAATATCGGTAAAATGATAAAAGCACACAATAGCAAACACACAAAACCAATATATGATTAATAGGTTTATAAACACTTAAAAGAAGAAAAATAACTTCGTTCAAACCATATGTAAATATACTCAAATCTAGAAATTTAGATAATGAACTAAAGTTCCATTTTATGTGAGGTCTAACTCTCCATATCACAACATAGTATTGAGGATAAACCCTAAAGTGAATAAAAAAAAATTGAAATAATAATATGACATTAGATCTTTAATCCAAGGTTTCTTTAAAAACTCAACATATGAGAATCTTACATTTGAGTAAAGGGTATTGAGGCTGACTCGACTATCACCTTTACAACTTTGAATTCCTGTTGTAAGTTTTCCACTTATGAACACAAAGAAACATCAAGATAAACATCCTGGAATAAAGAAATGAGCTATTCAAGTTACTAATCATGTATATAAAATTTCTACATACATATACATACATACCTTGATGCTTGTTTATATATAAATAAATAAACCAAAAGGGCCTCAAATAAAAAAAAAAAGAAAGGAAGAAAGACAATTAATTGAGGTGGCGTTCAGCCAGCTGAAATTTTGGTAAAATAAATTATTTTTTGATCCAATATATGCCTTTTTAATTAAAAATTAATAATATGTAAACTATAAATGTTTTATTTGAATCCAATGATATATTTTTCACACAATATAATATTCACATACATAAAAGATGATGTTGGCCAAAGTAAATTATCTAATAAAAAAAAAACTAAACTAACCAAAAAAAATGTATAACCCTAAAAAAAAAGAAGAGAAATGTATCATTCTTAACTTCCTATTGATGACTTAAAAAAAAAATTCTTACTTACATTTGCAGTTGCTCCCATTGTGGGGGGCCTTTGGCCAAAAAGCCCCCAGTTGTCCTCTCCTTGACTGCTCTAAGACTGACTGACCCTCCCGTAACTGACTCTTTTCCCAGGGTGACCAAAAAATCATCACATGACAGAAAAAATAAAAAAAAATAATAAATCTTTATTTGGTCACCCTCTGTGATAAAAAAAAATAATAATAATATACCTAGGTGAAATATATATGTATATTTAGTTTGAAGTAAGGAATGAAGAGTAGCTTCTTATATAAGAAGCTACTCTTCATTCCTTACTTCAAACTAAATTGGTCATGATAAGAGTTATTCCTTAAATATATATATATATATATATGTATATATACTGAAATAAAATCTAAAATTATATCCCCATTACAAATTAATTATATAATTCTTGAGAATCATCTAAATCAGTATATTTAATTTGGAAAAGAATAATTAATTTATCAATTCCCATGAATCATAAAACCAATGCAAAAAATTCTTTAAATTATTTAATAAATAATTCAGATGAATTATTTAGAATCTACCCCTACCATTAAACAAAAAATATATAGCCTAGGCCAACATGAAAAAAATATATATATGTTATATTAATATATTATTTGAAATGTTATGTTGAAATATTTAATATAAAAGATGTTATATGTTAAAATGTTGTTATATTTAAAGTTATAATTTCATAGATATAAATACTCTGTTTTAATCGACCGCCAGAGGTCACGCTTCTACTATATAAACTGATTGTTGTTCTTCCCCGCTGGCCGATCCAAAGTTTTTGTAATTATGTAAATAATCTTTTGTTTTATTTATTTATACGCCTTAAGACAGGCATTACTTTTATAAAATTGTTTTATATATATTCCATGGGTTTACAATTAAAACAATATCTGATCAAAACTATTTTCATTGTTTTACTTACAAGATTTTAACCACGACTGCACCACCATAGCTTAATCCCCAAGATGATCCTAAATACAAGCAGAAAATCATATCTTTTTTTATATATTATAATATATATATATAAAATTGAATGTCTGTCTGTCTGTACTCTATAGATTCAAAAACCATACATCCAATCGCCGTAAAATTTTGGGATATTGTTAGGTATATCCCCGGGAAGGTTTTTGAAAAATAATTTCATGAATATCTTGAATATATTTAGAGTTATTTGCAGATTTGTATATTTAACTCGCAAGCAGCGCCCCCATTGTGACGATGAAAACAAGTTTTTTTTATCTATAAGTTTTATTATCACTAAGTTTGTTATCTTAAAGATAATTTATCAAAAGTAAGATTTTCTACCTAATAATTCTTACAAGTCAAAGTTAGTTTTATCATTTATCTACAACATATATATTGGGAGAATAGATAAAATGATGATTTTGTAATGTAGAAAATTAGAAAAGACAAAATTCAGGATGACACGGCAATTTATTTGAGATAAGTTTGTTATCTTAAATATAATTTATCAAAAGTAAGATTTTCTACCTAATAATTCTTACAAGTCAAAGTTAGTTTTATCATTTATCTACAACATATATATTGGGAGAATAGATAAAATGATGATTTTGTAATGTAGAAAATTAGAAAAGACAAAATTCAGGATGACACGGCAATTTATTTGAGATAAGTTTGTTATCTTAAAGATAATTTATCAAAAGTAAGATTTTCTACCTAATAATTCTTACAAGTCAAAGTTAGTTTTATCAATTATCTACAACATATATATTGGGAGAATAGATAAAATGATGATTTTGTAATGTAGAAAATTAGAAAAGACAAAATTCAGGATGACACGGCAATTTATTTGAGACAAGAATAATGATAATTAATATTGATTTTATTCAACTTATCGAGTATTTTTCAAGGGACCGGGAAAAAATTTTCAATTTATCGAGAGATTCAAATTTAGGAGTTTCAAATTATCAAAATATATCTCTTTTTTTTTATAAGTTTATTATCTTGAATATTATTTATCAAAAGTAAGATTTCTACCTATTAAATGTGCACAAGTCAAAGTTAGTTTTATCATTAATCTACAACATATATATTGGGAGAATTGATTATTTATCAAAAGTAAATGGTTTTGTTTACAAACAATATGTGTATTCAATATGGTGGTCAATAGTCAAATAATGTTTTTTTATTAAATAATAGAATTTTTTAATTATATAAAAATTAATTTAGTAAACAAAATATTGATTTTTTCAAAATTTTTCAAAAAAATTTATATATATAAGAATTTTTTTTTGTTGTAATTTTTAGTAAACAAAAAATATTAGAAAAATATATTTAGCTATATATATCATTGGCAATATTATTTGCCCCCCAATGCATTAGGAAAGACAAAATTCAGGATGACACGGCACACAGGGACCGGGAAAAAATGTTCACTTTATCGAGAGATTCAAATTTATGAGTTTCAAATTATCAAAATATATCTTTTTTTTTTTAATAAGTTTTTAGAGAATTGTTTTAACAAATGTTCGCTAGACAAACCTTTACTCGGGTAAAACCCCGGGTGAAGCCGAGTACGTTTTATAAGTTTATAGAGAATTGTTTTAACAAATGTTCGTTAGACAAACATTCACTCGGGTAAAACCTCGGGCAAAGCCGGGTACATCCGCTAGTATATTGTTGCACCAGGTTGCGGCTTTTGGCAGACTCTTCAGCCTTGATTCTCTCCTGTGCTGGGTCTTGCATCTTACCAGAGCGTGTTTCAACCATCCTACAAATTTATAAAAGGGAATAATGAGATAAGTCTACTTTAAGTAACCTCCAGAATAATTTATTTATTTTCTCACATCAAAGAGAGCAGTGAAGTCACACGTGTACCTAAATACAAATGATGATAATCTAAATAATCTGTGTTTTAAATAAATATCATAGAATATTTTATATAAAAATAAATAAATATAAAATTTGAATTTCAAATATATTAAAAATAATATAAGAAATACGCCATTAATCATGATGTAACACTTCCCCCTCTCCAGAGGTCGTCACGTCCTCGTGATTGACCTCATCAATTCTTTCAAAATAGGGTTTGATTCTTGAGACATGGACAATCAATGGGTCTTGGCCAGGATTATCTTTTGGTTCAATTAAGTAATTTACGTTGGACAGCTTCTTTAATATTCTATATGGGCCAAAATATTTTCTCAGTAGTTTCTCACACTTTCCTATTTTCCTAATTGGTGTCCAAACTGCTACTAATTCTCCTGGTTCGTAGCTTCTTTCCATGTGTTTCTTGTCATAGTTCTTTTTCATTCTTTCTTGAGTCTTTATTGTGTTGTTAATAACTAATTTTCTTGTTCTGTTTATTTTGTCTAAGTGATGTTTTATGTATTCATCATAATCATCCTTGTCAATGTCCACCGAGATATTCCTGTCGTCCAAAAGAGACGTGGGTTCTCTTCCATACATCAGGAAAAAGGGAGAATATCCTGTGGTTTCCTGAATTGTAGTATTGTAAGCGTGAGTGATGAATGGGAGTATTTAGTCCCAATTCTTCTGATCAGTGTTCACATACATACTGAGCATATTGATCAATGTTCTATTTAACCGCTCTGTCAATCCATTAGTCTGGGGATGATAGCTCGTTGTGAAGCAATGTTTAATCTTGCACATTTTCATCACCTCTTTCATTAAATTACTGGTGAATTGAGAGCCTCTGTCACTAATAAGATATTGTGGGGCTCCGTGCTGGAGAAAAATATCCTCTACTAGAAATTTAGAAACTTCTTTCACTGTTGCTTCCGAGACTGCTCTTGTTTCTGCATATCTAGTGTAGTAGTCCGTCAGCACGATTATCCATTTTTTCCTGTTTTTCGTAGATGGCAGTGGACCAACAAAGTCAATTCCAATTCTTTCGAAAGGAAAGTTGGCTGGGGGGATGGGCTGTAGTAGTCCAGCAGGTAATTGGTTTGAGCCTTTCCTACTTTGGCAAAGGTGACACGTCTTAACGAATTCTGAGACATCCTTTAGCATGGATGGCCAAAAGTATTTACTCTTTATTCGGTACATGGTTCTGGTGACGCCCAGATGGCCATTCGACATATGATTGTGATATTCTTTCATAATTTCTCTCTTTTTCTTCTCTGGAACCACAAGCAACCACGCCCTGCCTTCAGGGTTCGGGTTTTTCTTAAAGAGGCATCCATCTTCTTCTTTAAAGTTTTGCGCAATTGATCGCCTGCTTCCATTAAGGTTTTTCTTAACACTTTCGATAAATTCATCCTCTTCGTCTGTTATTTGATTTAAAAATAGCCTTTCAAAATCCTCATCCCAATCAGTTTCTGGTAAGGGTCCCCTAGATAAGCCAATCGGCGTCCAGATGCTTCTTTCCTGATTTATGTATTACTAGCGGACCTGCCCGGCTTCGCCCGGGTTTTACCCGAGTAAAAGTTTGTCTAACGAATCTCTCGATAAAGTGAACATTTTTTTCCCGGTCCCTTGAAAATACTCGATAAGTTGAATAAAATCAATATTAATTGGTTCCCTCGGTAATTGGAAGTTAAAGGAATAGTATCTTGCCTTGGAATTGTATCATTATTCTTGTATGGATGTACCCGGCTTCGCCCGGGTTTTACCCGAGTAAAGGTTTGTTTAACGAATATCTCGATAAAGTGAACATTTTTTCCCTGTCCCTTGAAAAATACTCGATAAGTTGAATAAAATCAATATTAATTGGTTCCCTCGGTAATTGGAAGTTAAAGGAATAGTATCTTGCCTTGGAATTGTATCATTATTCTTGTATGGATGTACCCGGCTTCGCCCGGGTTTTACCCGAGTAAAGGTTTGTTTAACGAATCTCTCGATAAAGTGAACATTTTTTCCCGGTCTCTTGAAAAAATACTCGATAAGTTGAATAAAATCAATATTAATTGGTTCCCTCGGTAATTGGAAGTTAAAGG
Source organism: Cordylochernes scorpioides (assembly GCA_030710605.1). Classification (NCBI taxonomy): domain Eukaryota; kingdom Metazoa; phylum Arthropoda; class Arachnida; order Pseudoscorpiones; family Chernetidae; genus Cordylochernes; species Cordylochernes scorpioides. The sequence goes on along the minus strand of CP092865.1, from coordinate 101,314,232 downwards.
AATAGTATCTTGCCTTTGAATTGTATCATTATTCTTGTCTCAAATAAATTGCCGTGTCATCCTGAATATTGTCTTTCCTAATTTTCTACATTACAAAATCATCGTATCATCATGATAATATTTAGAGCAGATTGTTGAATTATAACAGATAAATTAGAATATTTATCTTGATTATTTCTAGGCGAAAAGTTATTTTAAAAATTTTATTTGCTAGAAACCTTCCCAGTACTATACTAAATAACTTCCCAAAGTTTCATGGCGATCCAATGAGTGGTTTGGTCAGGCATAAAGGACAAACAGACATACATTCATTTTTATATATATAGATATATATATATTAACAGTAATTAAACGTGACAGTAAGAAAATGTTGATTTTAAAATATTTTAATTTTAAAATATTTTAATTTTTTCATATTTTAAATATGTAAATAGAGTCTCTTAAGAAAGACCACCTAAAAACATGAATCAACTTGTTTCTCCTGTTGGTGGTCTCTCATTGAAGATTCTAATTGCTATTAAAGAATCTCTAATAGACCTTTAATAAGAGACTGCCTCTTGGAGAGACGGTGTAGCTACGAAATGGATATTCCCGGCTTCGCCCGGATTTTACCCGAGTAAAGGTTTGTCTAACGAATCTCTCGATAAAGTGAACATTTTTTCCCGGTCCCTTGAAAAATACTCGATAAGTTGAATAAAATCATTATTAATTGGTTCCCTCCGTAATTGGAAGTTAAAGGAATAGTATCTTGCCTTGGAATTGTATCATTATTCTTGTCTCAAATAAATTGCCGTGTCATCCTGAATTTTGTCTTTCCTAATTTTCTACACTACAAAATCATCGTATCATCATGATAATATTTAGAGCAGATTGTTGAATTATAACAGATAAATTAGAATATTTATCTTGATTATTTCTAGGCGAAAAGTTATTTCAAAAATTTTATTTGCTAGAAACCTTCCCAGTACTATACTAAATAACTTCCCAAAGTTTCATGGCGATCCAATGAGTGGTTTGGTCAGGCATAAAGGACAAACAGACATACATTCATTTTTATATATATAGATATATATATTAACAGTAATTAAACGTAACAGTAAGAAAATGTTGATTTTAAAATATTTTAATTTTAAAATATTTTAATTTTTTCATATTTTAAATATGTAAATAGAGTCTCTTAAGAAAGACCACCTAAAAACATGAATCAACTTGTTTCTCCTGTTGGTGGTCTCTCATTGAAGATTCTAATTGCTATTAAAGAATCTCTAATAGACCTTTAATAAGAGACTGCCTCTTGGAGAGACGGTGTAGCTACGAAATGGATATTCCCGGCTTCGCCCGGATTTTACCCGAGTAAAGGTTTGTCTAACGAATCTCTCGATAAAGTGAACATTTTTTCCCGGTCCCTTGAAAAATACTCGATAAGTTGAATAAAATCATTATTAATTGGTTCCCTCCGTAATTGGAAGTTAAAGGAATAGTATCTTGCCTTGGAATTGTATCATTATTCTTGTCTCAAATAAATTGCCGTGTCATCCTGAATTTTGTCTTTCCTAATTTTCTACATTACAAAATCATCGTATCATCATGATAATATTTAGAGCAGATTGTTGAATTATAACAGATAAATTAGAATATTTATCTTGATTATTTCTAGGCGAAAAGTTATTTCAAAAATTTTATTTGCTAGAAACCTTCCCAGTACTATACTAAATAACTTCCCAAAGTTTCATGGCGATCCAATGAGTGGTTTGGTCAGGCATAAAGGACAAACAGACATACATTCATTTATATATATATAGATATCGAAGTCATATTCTTGAATTTTCAATGCCCATCTTGCCAATCGACCTGTTGAATCCTTCAAGTTTTTGAGCCAGCATAAGGCGTGATGGTCTGTTACTATTTTAAAGTGTCTTCCATAAAGGTAGGGTCGTAATTTTGACATTGACCAGACAACGGCCAGACATTCTTTTTCAGTGGTTGAATAATTTTGCTCCGCTTTACTTAGGGTACGACTCAAATATGAGATCACCTTCTCTTCACCACCGATGTCTTGGACAAGAGTTGCACCTATGCCGATGTTGGATGCATCAGTATGAATATAAGTAGGCGCATTTGGATTGAAGTGCCCTAAGATTGGTGGACTTAATAGTGCTGTTTTTAGGGTTTGAAACGCTTCCTCTTGCCTTTCTGTCCAGGTAAATGATACACTTTTTTTAATAAGGTTGGTCAAAGGGTCAGCAATTTTTGAGAAATCTTTGATAAATTTTCTATAATATGAGCACATTCCCAAAAATGATTGTACTTCTTTGACCTTTGTGGGCCGAGGAAAATTTCTGATAGCTTTGATGTTATGTTCCGCGGGTTTCATACCATGTTTGCTCGTTATATAGCCGAGAATCTCCAATTCTTCAAAAACAAATCGGCATTTTTTGTCGTTTAATCTTAAATTAGATTCACGAAAACATCTAAAAACAGCTTCGAGTCTTTTGAGGTGCGTTGGAAAATCCGGGCTATATATGATAACATCATCCAGATAACACAAACAAATTTGCCATCTCAGATTTCCAAGCATATTCTCCCTATTTCTCTCAAAGGTAGCAGGCGCGTTACAAAGTCCAAAAGGCATCACGTTGAATTCATATAATCCATGCGCTGTAGTGAAAGCTGTTTTCTCTTTATCTCTTTCTTCGACTTCAACTTGCCAATATCCAGATCTGAGGTCTATTGCTGAGAAGTATCTAGATCCTTGGAGAGTATCCATAACTTCGTCTATTCTAGGGATCGGATAGACATCTTTTACTGTCACATTATTCAGTTTTCTGTAGTGCACACAAAATCTGTATTTATCATCTCGCTTCTTGACCAATATCACTGGAAAAGACCAGGGACTAGAAGATGGCCTAATTATGCCTTCTGTAAGCATCTCGTCAATTTGCTCTTTTATAATATCTCGCTCTTTAACACTTACCCTGTAAGGCTTGTGTTTAATTGGCTTCGCGTCTTCTGTGTCTATCCGATGTTTTGCCAAATTGGTTCTCCCTAATCTCGACGAAAACAGATCTCCATACCTTTCTAAAACCTGTTTTAACTCCTTCTGTTCCTTTGGTGAAAGATTTTCGTTTATTTGGAATCTAGGTTCTTCGTTCTCTTCTACCTCTCTTTCTCGACTCACATTTATTTTTGCTGGACTACTTCCAAAAGCCAATGTTTGGTTTTTCATTATTTTTAACGGTCGAGGATACGGATTAGTTATCCAGATGTGTGTTTCCCTATTTATAACATTGATCAAGCTTCTTGCTAGACGAAGTCCATTTGTTTGAAACATTCTGCTGCTCTCCTCGATAATATATTCCCCATCCTCTGTTTCTACCAATGCCTTGATCAGTTTAATGGAACATTCCGGTACAATGGAATCCTTGGCACTCTTTATTTTCAACATTTCAAAATTGCTTTCGTCATGATTATTCGTCAAATCGTATTTTATAGTTTCTTGCTTACAATCTATTTTCGCGTTCATTTTCTTAAGGAAATCTCTTCCAAGAATTAATGTCCGTAAATGCGTTTTCAATATCACAAATTTGTGTGATAATGTTTCGTCATCAATTTTTATATTTAAAAATATACTTCCTACCATGTCTAATTTTTTCCCATCGGGTCCTGCACAAGTTTTTGCGAGTTTATTTATACCATGGCCTGTGTTAAGAGCTGTACTAAGGTCGACCACTGAAAGATCAGCGCCTGTATCAATCAAAGCTTCGCAGATACCGATTCTATCCACGTTAATGTTCATTTTATATTTGGGGTCCAACTTTTTAATTCCATTTATGGTCGACTTGCTTTGATTGACGGACTCAGGCGCGATGCTTAGTTTAAATCTTCTAATGCGGCATATCTATTCCTTGTGGGGATACTCGAGTACGGGCTATTACTTACGTCAGCGTAGAGCAGAGGTCTCGACTTCTCAGTTCCATTATCCATTCGGATTTCTTCTTTGACCTTGTCTTGTGTAACTATGGGGTCCTCCTCCACAATTCTTACAAACCTGACTCTGCAATACCGTGCTACGTGTCCTGGCTTGTTACACTTGAAACATATTGGTCTCCCGTCTTCTGTCCTATTCCTATTTGAATTTGGATTCTTATTGTATGTTTTACTTGGGTAGACCGGTTTTGGCTCAGGATTGGGAGTGTAAGATCGTCTAGGGGCAGATACCTGGGGCAGAGGCTTGTTCTGGTAGTACCTCGGGGTGGGGGCCTGGGGCTTGGAGGTGTTCTGGTAGTACCTCGGAGCGGGGGCCTGGGGCTTGGAGGTGTTCTGATATGGTCTTCTGAACGACGTAGCATTCTTCCATTGCTCTTGATGATGGGGACGAGGAGAGCGTGGTCCATTATATAGAGCTTTTGATTTTTCTGCACGTTCTTGGTAATTCTTTTCGAACAAATCCAGCTTTTTACAAATTTCTAGAAGATCATTGGTATTTTTAGGAGGGTTTAGGTGAAGGGCAAAAGAGTATTCTTTCTTTAACCCTCCAATAACCCAGTTTATTTTAGTCTCTTCTTCCATTTGGGGGTCGACCTTGTTGCACAGTACAAGGATATCCTCTGCGAACCTGATTGCAGGTTCATTCCACTGTTGCATCCTGTTTAGTCTCATCTTCATTTCTTCTTTGTTGGCATCTGAGGCAAAATCCTCAATTAGGCGGCTCTTGAAATTTTCCTAGCTGGTGAAACTTATCTTGTGTAGGTTCAGCCAGGTTTTGGCGCTACCAATCATATTCATGGCAGCATAACGAGAGATAATGTAGTCTGCCAAATGGTACAGGAAGCCAATTTCTTCAAGAGATTCAATCCATGGGCGAGGGTCTTCCGTTCCATCATACTTGGGTATGTCGATGTTGGGATTCAGGACAACTGGGTCGGAACTAGCATCTCCACCAATTGTTGCACCAGGTTGCGGCTTGGCAGACTCTTCAGCCTTGATTCTCTCCTGTGCTGGGTCTTGCATCTTACCAGAGCGTGTTTCAACCATCCTACAAATTTATAAAAGGGAATAATAAGATAAGTCTACTTTAAGTAACCTCCAGAATAATTTATTTATTTTCTCACATCAAAGAGAGCAGTGAAGTCACACGTGTACCTAAATACAAATGATGATAATCTAAATAATCTGTGTTTTAAATAAATATCATAGATTATTTGTTGTACATATTTTAATTATTTGTTACCACAGAGTGTGTGTAAGCTCACGGGTAAATAGGCGCTAAAAAACAAGAAGAAAGAATTCCTTTGTTTTCAATATAAGTTTCCCTTTTATGTTATATCTCTCTCTTGTAAATCAATAAATATAATGTTTAATTAATAATTCTAAGCAAAGTCAACAATTGGTAGCAGATGGTGGTTTATTGATATAAAGCTCAAACGGAAATATTTAATCTGAAGATTAAGCAAGAAGTTTATTCTGATCGGTAAACTGAAGCACTTATAAGAAGATTAAAGGTATTTATTTAGATTAAGTTAAATTATATCTATATATTGCATGTTTAAAAGCTACCCAATATTTAAATAAATTTAAAATATATATTTGTTTTAAATTATATATTGGTTTGTTTATATTAGCTCAAAAGACGAAAATGGCTGAATATAATTTTTTATCCCAAACAAAAATTGAACCATTAACAGGAAATAATTATCAAATATGGGCGTTGAAAATCGGCGCAGTTCTAAGAGGAAGAAAATTATTTAAATGTGTAATTTCAGATCCAGAACCTGATATGGAAGACAAAAGTTCTTGGGAGATTTGGAGTGATAAAAATGATGAAGCATTTGGGATAATCATCACTACGTTGACAAATGAACAAGCTGGAATGTTCATAGGAGAAACAAATGCTAAGAAAGTATGGGACTCACTGAGAAAAACATACACGGGCAATTTGGAAGATAAAATTATTGATATAGGCTTAGAATTAAAGAACATTAGAATGAAAGATAATGAAACTGTAGATGAATATATAACAAGGGCAAAAAATATTGCTGCTAGAAGTTCATCATTAGGGCATCAATTTTCCTCAAGAGAACTTTCATTTCATATTGTCAGAGGCATACATCCAAGGTATGAAAATATTGCTATTGTCTTACGATCAAAGAGAGAGGCAACAATTGAAGAGATTCAACAAACTCTAAGAGAAGAGGAGTCAAGAAGAAATATGAGATTAAATCAATCGGTTGAGAATGGGCATGAACAAGCATACAGAATTAAAGATAGAAAAGTTCAACAATCTCAGCCAAAAAGATGTTTTGTTTGTAATAAAAAGGGACATCTAGCTAATGATTGCTGGTTTCGAGATAAACAGAAACAAGGATACCAAAAGAAATGGAATCCTGGTTATAGAAATCACAAATACAGTAGGGAACATTCAAATAACCTAGTGGATACTATGAAAAGTGGAATTAATGAGCAAGCATTTGAAACATATGTAAAAGAATTTGAAGATTCACCAGATGAGAGCAATGATAGACAAATATGGTGTATAGATTCAGGATGCACCGCACATTTAACCTCAAACCTAACTTTGATGGAAAATGTGGTAGATTATGAAAGTGAAATCAACCTAGCTGAAAAGGGCAAAACTACCCAAGCCATAGCCAAAGGAGATATGAGACTTACTACATGCACAAGTGAAGGCCAAGAAAATATTCGCATCAAAGATATCTTACATGTACCAAGTTTAAGGAATAATTTCTTGTCAGTATACGAATTAGTCAACAAGGGAAATTCAGTTATTTTCAATAAGAATGGAGAAAAATTTATAATGAAGGAAATGATTTAGTTGCTGAAGCATATATTAAAGATAGAATGTTTATGATGGAAACAAAACAAAGAAATGTACCAATAGCAAAAAATGAAAATGTCATGGTTATAAATACACATTTATCAAATAAAAATAGCAATATAAGTTTATGGCATAAGAGATTAAACCATATAAATGAAGAATACATGAAAAAAATGATTCAAGGACATATTGTAAGAGGATTGGATCTAAAATTCGAAAGGTTACCAGAGTGCGAAGCATGCATAATGGGAAAACTGGTGCAGAAGCCATATAATATTACAGAAAATTATACAGTTAAGCCCCTGCAGTTGATTCATATGGATTTATGTGGACCAATGCCATGTCAATCGTTAGGAGGATCTAAGTATTTCCTTGTTATAGTAGATGATTACAGTAGAAGAATCTTTGTATATTTCCTGAGATCTAAAGATGAGACCTTTGAAAGATTTGAAGAATTTAAAGCAAGAGCTGAAAACGAATTAAGTCTTAGAATAAAAGATGTAAGAACGGACAATGGAACTGAATTTTGTAACTCTAGATTTGAAGGACTTTTCAAGAGAAGTGGGATCCATCACCAACTTACCACCACATACTCACCACAAAGTAATGGAGTCGCAGAGAGAGTGAATAGGACTCTTATAGATACAGCGAGAACCTTACTAATTGACTCAAAATTACCCATGAAGTTTTGGGCAGAGGCAATTGCTACAGCTACATACATTAAGAATTGTACACCCCACAGGTCTATCAAGCAAAATACACCTATGCAGAGATGGAATGGCAGGAAACCATCGGTCAAACACATTCGAATATTTGGATGTTTGACACATTGGCTTGAGAGCAAACCAAGAAGAAACAAGTTTTCACCAAAGGGTAGAAAGGGAATATTTATTGGTTATTCCATTAAAAGAAAAGCCTACAGAATATATGATATAATGACAAAGAGAATCCATGAAGTCAGATCAGTAAAATTTAGTGAAGATAAGAGAGGAATTGATTATGCAAATGATATTCAGGAAGATACTAATTGTGATAATTTGACCTATAAAGGAAATTGTGAAGAAATAGTTGCTGAAGACTTTCTTATCTTGAAAGAAGACAATCCTGTCACAGAGAGTAAAATGAAGTCTCAGGAGGATACTTCAGTAAAACTAGGTGGTGACTGTGAAAATGACTCATCACAAACTGAACCGATACAGGAAAGATATGTAAAAGGAGGAAGAAAGAAAGGAAAAACAAAGAGCATCTTAGAAGAACGGCACAAAGCAAGACTTGAAGAACAAGAAAGGAAATTGATTGAAGAAGGAGTTCGACGCTCACAAAGAATAACGGATAGGAATGATGCAAACTTAATTATGGAAATTGATCATTATATTCCGGAGAACTTTAAAGAAGCAATGGATAGTGGAGAAAGAAATGAATGGCACAAAGCAATGGAAGAAGAGCTCAGAGAGATAGAGAAACATAAAGTATGGACACTAGTACCAAGGGAAAATGGTATGAAAGTCATCAATAGTAAATGGGTCTACAGTACGAAGAAAACACCAAGTGACGGCATATATAAACGAAAGGCCAGACTGGTTGCTGTTGGATGCAATCAGAGATATGGTGTGGACTATAAGGAATCTTTTTCACCTGTACTCAAAAAGGAAAGCTTGCGAACAATAGTAGCTCTTGCAACACAACAGAATTTAACCATAAAGACTTATGATGTGAAGACAGCTTATCTCTATGGTGAGTTAAAAGAGACAGTATACATGAGACAACCAGATGGTTTTATACAAAAAGGAGAAGAAAACAAAGTGTGTAAATTGGAAAAAAGCCTGTATGGTCTACCACAATCAGGAAAATGTTGGAACAAAAAGATCAATGAAATTTTATACCAGTTGGGAATGATTAGAACCAAATGTGATCCATGTGTCTATAAACTCCAGAGAGGAGAAGAGTATGCAATACTGGGTCTATATGTAGATGATCTCATCATTGCTGGAACTAGTAAGGAAATTAATGACAACCTAGCCTCAGAAATAGAAAAATATGTTACTCTAACAGAAAAGAAAGATAGCGAACCATTTATTGGAATTGAAATAAAAAGGGAAGAAGATGGATTTTTATCTATCGCAGACTCATTATATTGATACAATTCTTCACATATTTGGACTGGAAGAATGCAACAGTGTGCAGACACCTGGAGATCAAAATCAAAATTTGGATGAATATTTGGACTCTAAGCCAGTAGATAAAACTGTATACCAGGAAATGATTGGATCACTAATGTACCTTTCTACGGGTACTCGACCGGACATATCCTTCAACGTCAGCAATTTATCACAGTATAGTAATGATCCAAGAGAAATACACTTAACTGGAGTTAAAAGGATTTATAGATATCTGAAGGAAACAAGAAATAACATGTTGGCATATAAGTCAAAAGACAACAATATCACAATAAGTACTGATGCGAGCTGGTGCACAACCCGAGACGCAAAATCCTATTCAGGCTATACAGTCAAACTTGGCAACAACTTAATAAACTGGAGAAGTAGAAAGCAAAATTTAGTAGCCTTGTCTACATGTGAAGCAGAACTTATTTCAATATGTGAAGGCATTTCAGAAGTATTATGGTTAAAGGGATTACTAGAAGAACTTTGTGAAAATTTAACTTTCCCAATTACCTTGAAAAGTGACAGCCAGGCTGCAATAAACTGGATACAATCTGACAAGATTACTTCACGAACAAAGCACATAAACCGAAAGTATTATTTTGTGAAAGAGGAAATTCAAAATGGAATCAAGCTGGAATACACTAAAAGTGAAGACATGGAGGCGGATATACTAACGAAGAGTCTACCTAAGGACAAACTACGGAAATGTTCAGATAGCCTTGGACTTGCTGATTAGGGCTTACACACAGGGGAGCGTGTGTTGTACATATTTTAATTATTTGTTACCACAGAGTGTGTGTAAGCTCACGGGTAAATAGGCGCTAAAAAACAAGAAGAAAGAATTCCTTTGTTTTCAATATAAGTTTCCCTTTTATGTTATATCTCTCTCTTGTAAATCAATAAATATAATGTTTAATTAATAATTATTGGAATCAGTTTCATTAATAATTCTAAGCAAAGTCAACAATATTTTATATAAAAATAAATAAATATATAATTTAAATTTCAAATATATTAAAAATAATATAAGAAATACGCCATTAATCATGATGTAACAATATACATAAAAGAACAAATAAGGCATGCGTTAGAAATTTGTATGTTGTAATTCGACGTTTCTCAGGCCTTTAAAAGGTTCTCCTCAGGCTGTAGGATGCATAAGCAACTGGATTTCAGGCCACATGATAGGCCATCGCATGATGTGTCAGTGTTCTGCAGAATCCGGCCAGGGGCATCCTGCACATCCAACATCCAGCCGAGAACTCTGTTTCCTTAAATTCACTCATAATGTTTTTATTGTTGGGTCTGAGTCCAAAATGGACCCAACAGTCAAAGGCTTCTCTTCCTATCAAATTTGGGCCCGGTCCCTTCACTGCGAGCATCTTCATGGCTATTTTCTTTTTATTTACTTTAACTTCTGTGATTATCTTCCCCAAAATTGGAAGCCTCTGTTTATTCCAACGCGCTAAACTTGTATCCCTCTCCAGGTGTGGTCTCTCTGCCTCTGTCCACGTCTCCTGGTATGTTTTTTCTGATATGATACTCTTTCCAGTTCCTGAGTCAATTAGCATGTCTATGGCTCGTCCACTGGTTTGCACCCTTAACATGTACTTATGATAACTATTCATATTCTCCAATTGATTCACACTGAATAGGCCATTTGTTTCAACAATATTCTTATCTTCTATCGAACAGTTTTCTTTATGTTCCTTTCCCGGTTACTCTTACAAACTCTAGCAATGTGTCCAATTTCCTGACACTGGTTGCACCTTTTTCTTCGATAGAAACAATTCTCTGATCTATAATTCGTCTTTCCACATCGAAAACTTCTTTTAAGTTGTTTTTCATCTCTTTGTTTCTCATTGTGCTTCCTATTGTATTGACTTCTTCACTGGGTTGTTCCAGTTTCATTTCTGCTACATCTCTTGTTTCTGCTTGGTATGCTGTTGCTATTTCTTGAGCTTTTTTGAGTGTTAACTTGTCATCCGTTAGCAACATAATCTGCAACTTCTCATCAATATTGCCACACACTAATGAATCGCGTAATCTATCCTCGAGATCAATAAATTCACAGTGCTCTGCTAGCTTCCTTAGGGCCGCTATAAATTCAGCTATGGTCTCGTTTGGTTTCTGATGTCTTTTAATGAATTTAAATCTCTAGCTATCGCGCATTGGGTCTAGGATCAAAATGATTCTTCATTTTTTAAACAATCTCAACCCAATCTGTCTCTAACAGCTTTTTTGGCAAAGTCAGCGATTTTTTTATTTCATAAGTTTCTTTACCACCCAAGGTAAGAAATATTGCTCTCTTTTTCTCTTCTTTAGTCACCTCATTTGCAACAAAATAACATTCTATTCTTTCCAAATAACTTGCAAAAGAGTTGCCATTATTAGGGTTATATTCTTCAATACTTGACAACTTACAATTCATTTTCTTTTAATCCTCGTCGCTGTTATATACTCTTCTACCTAATATTCAATAATCTTAGGTAGTGTAGTTTCTATTAAAAGAGATTTTATGCTACTGAAAAGTTATCTATTTGCATAATATTTTATTATTACAGAATTATCATAAGAGCTAAAAACATGAATAGCTCGCGCTATATATTGATTACATCACGCAACAACAAACAAGTCCTTGGTCAAAACCATATAAACATATTATATATTACACTTAGAATTATAATAATCTCAATAATTTACTATACTGACAAATACAACTTGCAACACTAGCTGTAGCTGTTATATAAATGTGTGGGGCGCATGCGTGTTAGTGTGGCTTGTGGAAAGGCTGCTGATAAAATTACAATTATTTTTATAAAATAAAATTATTTATTTAAAGCCAGAAATAAATAGAGAGGAAAGAAGTAACGGCCGCTGGAAGCAAGCCTTGTTGTTGAATGACGTATGTGGCAAGAGTCTCGGATGCCGCCCGCGCAAGGGTCATAGGTAAATGACCATATCTCGACCCTCAGACTAGGAGATTGTGGGAGGTCACGGTCAGACCAGAAATCCTACAAATCTTCTCCTCACAAGAGGGAACGGAGAGGTATCAGGTGAACTTTGTGCTAGATGGGGGATTTAGTTGCCAATGTCGTAAAGCCAGGGGCATAGCGACAAGCCTCGGGTAACCGATCTGACATCGTAGTTTTTGACGCTTTAAGCGTGGCTGGAATGAGGATGATTCAGACGGGAGGTTGGGAGAAATTGGCACGTTAGATGCTCTTTGTTAGCCAATCTTCTTTCTGGCTGGGGTTCTCTTATTGCTCACTCTTCTGCCTAGAGGTATAGTCAGCGCCGAGGTCTTGTCCTGAAATGAAGCGTGCTCTCCGAGCTCTAACTACTGTGAAAACACCAGTCTCACAAAGCTCAACTTAACACACGTTTTATTTTCAAGCACACTATATATACAATCAAACATACACACGTGACCAGGCACTCCTGGTCAAATACAATAAAACATTTAATCAAAAAGAATAATAAAATAATCCCCAACATTCCTCCCCGAGTTGATGGGTCACATCAATTTCCATCATTAGCTAACACGGCAGCCAGTTCTTTTAATTGATTTTGAGCCAGATAGAAACGTGAACGTAACTGTCGTGCAGCTCCTACAAAACTTGCCCCTTGATCACTATATAGCCGAGTGCAGTGCCCTCTTCGCGCTACAAATCGCTTAAAAGTTGACATGATGGTGGGTGTAGAGGCATCTGGGACCAATTCAAGATGTACGGCTCGGGTCACATAGCACACAAATAGACAGATGTAGCCCTTTTCCGTCTTTCGACCTCTACCCTTGGACATTCGAAGGTTCACAGGTCCAGCACAATCTACACCACTGATTGAGAGGGGTTTACCCGGTGTTAATCTCTCCTTGGGTAAATCGCTCATTAGCTGGCCTTGAGTGACGCGATTGTATCGACAACATGTCACGCACTCTCGAATGCATCTTTTCACCTGATCTTTTGCTCTCAGCATCCAATACTTCTGTCTCAATGTGGACAGCATCAGGTGCACACTTCCGTGCATAGTCCGCATATGAACCGCTTGAACAATCATCTGAGCCACCTTTCCTGATGAAGGCAACAGCGCAGGATGTTTTTGTTCATATGTCATAGATGGAGCCCATTTCAATCTACCGCCGACTCTAATGATTCCTTGATCGTCGAGGAACGGTGCTAAACCATAAATCTTGCCCGTGCGCTTCACCGATCCTAAAGTGGTCAAACTTCTTTTTGCCTCCCTGAAATGCTGGCACTGAATTGCCCGAAGTATTCTCCTATGAACATTTCTCAGTTCAGCTGGGGTTAAGTGCGACTGATATCTCTCCAAACTGTAGCGGCAGTTATGGTAAAAACGCAATATCCAGGCCACTTTTCGGATATACCCATTAAAGGTTGAGCTCACCTCCCCTATAGCCACCAAGAAAGGTGTTTCACTGAGGGCATGAACACTCAGGAGCTCAGTTTGACTTTGGTTCTCAAACACAGGAAGCTTTCTGGGCCATTCTGTTGATTCTGCTGATAACCAGGTAGGTCCTGTCCACCAGATGGAAGACCGTTTCAGCTCGGACCCCAGAATTCCTCGCCTGGCAATATCCGCTGGATTATCTCCTGTGGGAACATAGCGCCACTCCCTGACCTGTGGACAACTCTGAATCTCCGCGACACGATCGCCGATGAAAGTGGGGAGATTTCTAGACATAGCTCTTAACCAACTCAAGACTATGACAGAATCGGACCAACAGGTAGCACTCTCCAGTTTGATATCCAACTCTTCCATTATATATTTCACTAGTCTGGTCAGCAGAAGAGCTGCGCACAATTCTAAGCGTGGAATTGACATCTTCCGCATGGGAGCCAACTTAGTCTTTGATGCCAACAGTCTTACACTGACTCCATCATCAGTGGGAATTCTTATGTAAACAGCTGCCACATAGGCGTCTTCAGAGTCATCACTGAATCCATGCAACTGCACTCCCTGGGTATTCCCTCCGAGACCCAACCATCGGGGTATTCTCAAACTTCCTATGAAAATCAGTCCATGTTTCAATCAATGACTCATCCATCGGATCATCCCAATGTAATCCCGCCATCCACAACCTTTGAACCATTATTTTACCTGTTACAAGGACAGGTGCCAACCATCTCAAGGGATCCTCTAACTTGGCGATGAAGGTAGTCGCCGATGTCTTTTCCAACGACTGAACCTCATATAAGAAACAGTCTTCTCTTTGGATCCATCCCAAACCCAATGTCCTTATAACATTGGACTGTTCAAATGCAATCCTTTGTGCGCAATGTTCTCTCGCAAGGTTGCCCAAAATCGTCAGATCAATTTCTTTAGAATCTGTGGTTTCTAGGGCTTTGAAGGTGATTGAGGCCGGAGAGGGTTCGTTTCTTCCATTGTCTTCCTCTTCCAAGTCTATGCTGGATTCTTCTTTCTTCATGCAAAGTATTTTGGAAGATATGGCTTTAGGGCTCTTTGTTTGAGCTCTTACCTCTACATCGCTTGAAGCCCCCACTCCAGAACCCTCCACATCAAGAGGCTCTGAAGGTTGAGAATCTTCAATTGCAGACTTTTCATCAGAATCTTCCACTGCAATTTCTGGAACCCCTTGAGAACCTTGAGCTTTACCTTTTGAAGAATCAGGATCTGATGCTAAGGCATCGTCTGCAGGCTTAGCAGTATCGTCTTAAGGCCCAGAGGTATCGTCTGAAGGCTTAGAGCAGTCATAAGATTCCGAAATCTTCTTTAGAGATCTCAAACCACTCAATATAATAGTCCCATAATCTACCGGATTCGCAATCCTTTCCAGTTTAGCACTTTTACCAGACTTTTCTGAAGACTTGTCTCCTAAATTAAGATTTTTCGCTGGAGTAGGCACTTGCCCCTTTGGAGAACTGGCCGGAGTATATAATATTGGCGTTACCACAGCTCCAGAAACAGTTTCCTTCGATACAAGTTGCATTTTATTGTTTGGAAGATATTTGCCAATTGAACCTTTTTTTATTGTTTCTCTGTTCACATAGGTGATCCGGATGGTACAACCCTGTTTAGAAAGCGTTTTACTTTCTCCAACCTTTGCATCATCATTCAACCATTTCCTTTTCTTCAGGATTTTGAGGTACCGGGCACTTAACTAAAATCGTCTACAACGATTTCCCGCCCAAAAACCATCAGTTGTCCATCTTTTTCTTCCAAAGAAATCTGAGGTAGTCCCAATCATTCTTCTTAATGACCATCAACCGGAAATATCTTTTCAGGTCGGCCAAAACCCCGAATTTATTCTCCCGAAGTTTTATCCTTATCTCAGGGATTCCTCTCAATAGACTGGGTCTCCTCCTCAAATATCGTTTCAACGAGAATCCGTTTCGTCCTCGACAGGAAGCGTCGTCAAACACTGGTCGTATAGGCGTCGTTTTGGATTCACACCCAAATACAGGGCGATCAGGCAAATAGTATCCTGTTACCTTAAATTCCGTATCTCCAGTTTGTCCTGTTTCTATCCCTTCTGCCATCTTTGAATCAGTACCTTGTTCTGCATATAGCTTTTCTGCCATCTTTGAATCAGTGCCTTGTTCTGCATATAGCTTTTCTGCCATCTTTGAATCAGTACCTTGTTTTGCATATAGCAGCTTCACTTCTTCAGTGTTCTTTGAATCCATTCCTTGTTCCACATCCAACCCTTTCTCTTCATCTGCTTCAGCGGATTCTTTCTCAACTTCAGCCCTATGACTTTCGTCAACTTCTACAACAGACTTCTTCTTGACTTGAGCCTTTTCACCGTCTTCAGCAAAATGCCCTTTTACTACTTGAGCCTTTTTACTTTCAGCAAAATGCCCTTTTACTACTTGAGCCTTTTTACTTTCTTCAACGGCAATCTGCTTGGATGTCTCTTCTACCATTTGCTCGGATGATACCACAATCCCAGCATCTTCCTTAATAGAAGCTGGATCAACTCCTTTCATCAAGGTAACTCCTACAACCCTTGGCTTCTCACTCATCCTGAATTCCAAACTGCTTCCATCGCAGATCTTCAAATCCAATTTGGACGATCGGCAAACTCCCGTTCCAGGCAGCGAGCCCTTTTTTGAACTATCACCATGGAGGGCTTCCGTATCCTTCATCAGAGGGCTGAGGAAGTGATTTGTCTTAATTTCAAGATCTATCCACTTCTCATAATAAAATGGATCACTGTATCCCTCTCCTCTTCTAGTACCTTGTCATCATTCTCCTTATCTTCTAGCATCAACTTCCAGATCAACTCATCTTCATCCCGGATCTTCACCATATACTCCTCTATTATTCTGTAATTAATTCTTACGAACTTCTCCGAGGGAGCCTCCCCATCCAATTCTGCCTCCATGCTTTTAATCAGTTTGGAAATAGTCGTTCTTCGAACGGCTCTACTTCTTAATGCTCGCTTCATTCTAAACTTGCCTTTTGATCTTAACTTGACGTAACTCAACGCACTATACCTCGGCCTTATCTTTTTAATCCAATTTGCAAAACTTTCTTAAAACCTTATTTACATAACTTCTTCTTTTGTTATGATCTTGCCTAAATTTGCATAGGCCTTCTTTTCTTGATTATCTTAGTATTGACAAATTGAATTTCCGAATTTTAAAACTTTAACTTCTAATCAAGAGTGAGTTCTTCTTAATCTTACAACTCTAATCTTGTAACTTGAGTCTTGTAGCCTTAATCCTGTAACCTGGATCCGGCTCGAGGGACCAAAATGTTAGCCAATCTTCTTTCTGGCTGGTTCTCTTATTGCTCACTCTTCTGCCTAGAGGTATAGTCAGCGCCGAGGTCTTGTCCTAAAATGAAGCGTGCTCTCCGAGCTCTAACTACTGTGAAAACACCAGTCTCACAAAGCTCAACTTAACACACGTTTTATTTTCAAGCACACTATATATACAATCAAACATACACACGTGACCAGGCACTCCTGGTCAAATACAATAAAACATTTAATCAAAAAGAATAATAAAATAATCCCCAACACTCTTCTATATTGCGCAGCTTGGAACCAATCCTCTATGGACAAACTTGGAATATGCGGTGGGTAAATTGGATTCCCTATAATTCCTTGTCTCTAAAGTCATGGTCCAAAGGGGGTTTCTAATGAAAGTTAACAATGGAGCTGACAAGAAGCAAGTTACAAATAGATGAGGCGATTCCGTCTACTGATTTTAGGTACCAGATAACAAAGAGACAGATGGACTGTCCAGATTCTTTGTGTTTTTATCGCCCCAGGCTAGCAAAGGTAATCACCTAGTAAAGACTATTGCCTGCCGTACGTTTAGTTAGAATGAGTTCTAGTCTAAATACCAATTAGTAAGTAGATTTTTTTTAATGAGAGTAACTCATTCTATGATAAGATAAAATTTAAATTAGTAGGACACCAAAACGAACTTCAAAGCAGATTGCCAGAACAGGCCAGTATACCAGACTCGAAGAAGGAGGATATTAAAGAGGAGATTGAGTATCAATTTTTTTTTTTTTGGGCTGAGAAGTAGCCCAGAACAGTAAGGTTTTAGAACAAGAAGTCAAATACTGAAGAGATTAAGAAGTCAAGTGTGGGAAGATATATCATAAGGTAGAAGTAACACATAGGTTGCTAGTTATCAACATTCATCCTCTTTGAGGCTAACAATATATATTTTATTAAAGTTATTTTATTAGTTTAAATGTATAAGTACACATTCTATAGATAAGTTGAACAATGTGATAATAGCGGTTGGCAACAGT